>CM050325.1:77305844-77400020 GCA_027475135.1 Bactrocera correcta | reverse complement strand
CGGACACTTTTCAATTTGAAAAATGGTTTCTGAGGTTTTTTTGACAAGCTGTACTCTAAGTATGAAAGGGGGGCTGAATTGTCAAGGCGGCATATATAAATTGCAGCAAATGTAAATTAGTGTAAATGTTTGTAAGCTTGACTGTTAGACAACTCCACAAATGTGCAATTCTACACTTGAATATTTGCATTAAATTGTCTAAAGGCTTTAAAAAGTCAATTCGGAAATAAAAATGCAATCGTAAATGCTTTCATTAAAATTTAGTGCAAATAAAAATAAAAAAATAAAATAAAAAAAAATAAAAAATATTTAAAGTTTTTTTTTTTATTATTTTAATTGTCATTGATTTTAGTTCACTAAAAACCTCATGTTATGGTATACAGATACATATGTATGTAAGCACAAGTATGTATTTCTATACATATAAACACACATGTACATTAATCAGATATGCAAACAAATCACAACTACAACACATATTGAAATGTATAAATCACGTTCTTTTTGCTAACAGCGGCTAAACAAAGCGTGCTTATGTATGTATGTACGAGGGCGTGTTTTGATGTTTGTGGTATTGGATAAAGAGTATGAAAATTCAAAACTGAATTTATTTTTAATTTTCAACAAGAAAAAACGTTTCCCCCTTCAAAAGTGCATTTCTTTTAGTAACTATGTGTTCAGTTTTTATGGAAGCTATATGCTATAGTAATCCGATCTGAACAATTTCTTCGGAGATTACATTGTTTCCTTATAAAATAATCTATACCAAATTTCGTGAATATATCTTGTCAAATGCGAAAGTTTTCCATACAAGAACTTTTTTCCGATCGTTCAGTTTGTATGGCAGCTACATGCTATAGTAATCCGATGTGAACAATTTTTTCGGAGATTATGTTATTACCGTAAGCAGTAATCCATGTCAAATTTCGTGAAGATATATCGTCAAATGCGAAAGTTATCCATACAAGCCCTTGATTCCGATCGTTCAGCTTGTGCGATTTTCGTGAATTTTGTTAAGAGAAAGTACGCGATTGAATATTTCGAACTTTTTTGAACGTAATAAGGTATATTTTCAGCTACTTATATTTTAAGATTTTTTTTTTACAAAAATGTTTAAAAATAGCGAAGTTATGGGCTGTCTTCGGAGGTGCCAAAAAAAAAAGTGCCCCAACTGCTGGCATGATTCCGGCCGAATGAGTAGCTGAAACAAAAAAATTTGAAAAGTTTATTAAACTTAAAGATATTTCCTACACAATGAACTACGATCTTTGAAAAATATCAAAAATTAACAAAATGGTGTAATTTTGAAAAAAAAAATCGTTTTTTTTAGAAAAAAAAAATGATCGGTTTTTTAATGCGAAATTGACAATTTTCAATCAATCAAAAAGATCGTAGTCCATTGTATAGTAAATGTATTCAAAAATACTCAGTTTTAATTTGAAGTCGATCGGTCAATTTCTGGTTGAGGTAACATGCTAGCAATTTTAAAAATGTCGTTTCGAGAAAAACGCGTTTAAAGTTTCACTTATATACTTCAGTGCCCAAAAAATAAGGTGACATTGTATTTATTTTGAAAATTCTTTATTTATTTTTCCAAATCAATTTCATCCCCTTCAAAGTAATCCCCTCTCGATGTAATGCACTTATGCCAACGGATTTTACAATCTTCGAAACACTGGTTGTAGTCACTTTCTGGGATGGCCTTCAGTTCCGTCTTCGCTGCGGCTTGAATCTCCCCTATCGTATAAAAACGGTGTCACCGGAGCGGTCTTTTGAACTTGGTGAACAGCCAGAAGTCGCACGGCGACAGATCAGGTGAATACGGTGGTTGCGGAACGATATGGGTTGAGTTTTTGGCGAAATGATCACGAATTACGAGGGCAGTATGGGATGATGCATTATCGTGGTGTAAAAACCAAGAATTGTCTTTCCACAATTCCGGCCTTTTTAGGCGGATAGCGTTACGCAAACGACGCATAACGTTCAAATAATATTCCTTGTTGACTGTTTGACCGGTTGGAAGGAATTCATAATGCAAAACACCACGATAATCGAAGAAAACAGTCAACATGACCTTCATTTTTGAGCGACTTTGGCGCGATTTTTTTGGTTCCGGCTCTCTTTTGGCACGATATTCGCTCGATTGATCGGTTGTTTCGGGGTCGTAAGCATAGATCCAAGTCTCATCGCCAGTTATAATGCATTTCATGACACCCTGGTAGTCGGAAAGCATCGTTTCACACACTTCAACGCGACGCCTTTTTTTCGAAAAATTCAATGTTTTCGGTACCAGTCGAGATTTGATGCACTTGAGGCCCAAAACAGCCTTCAAAATGGTATTGGCAAGGTCTCTAATTGTTAATCGATGATTTTTCAACACCAAATCTTTGATTTGTTGCACGTGAGCTTCGTCGGTTGAGGTTGATGGTCGCCCTGGACGCTCTTCGCCTTCGACACTTTCACGGCCGGCTTGGAACTCACTATACCACTTGTAAACATTTTTTTAGACATAGCCTCAACACCAAAGGCTTTCTGCACCATCCTCAACGTATCCGCAGCAGAAAATTGATTCCGTAAACAAAATTTTATGCAAATTCTTTGCTCAACAAATTTCGACATCGCAAAAAACGAAAAACTCACTTTTAGCAGCTCACAAAACGACACGTATCGCAAACACTAATGAATATTTTGACATGAAATTTGACATAAATGTGACTGACAGTACTACCAACCTAAAAAAAAAAATAACTCACCAAATCCTTCGACGCGCGCAGTTTAAATTCAAATTTTATTTTTTGGATACAGTAGTATGTTTGCACCTCCGAGCGGTCGCTCTTCAGAACGCTGCCATCCGAAAACTATTCAAGATACGACCTTCCCGATTTCACAGGATATTTACGGAAATATATTCTATCGAAAAGGAAATAAAAATATTTTTTTTTTTTGAAAGTGTCACACTGGCATAGCCCCTCAAATGTGAAAGTTTTTCATACAAGAACTTGATTCCGATTGTTCAGTTTGTATGGCAACTATATGTTACAGTGGTCCGATATCGGCTGTTCCGATAAATGAGCAGCTTCTTGAAGAGAAAATGACATTTGCAAAATTTCAAAACGATATCTTATAAACTGAAAGACAAGTTTGTATAAGTACAGGCAGTTGAATTATTAGATTCTCTATATATATTTGTGCAGCTGTTTGAAAATAATTATCCTCTTTCCGAAAATACATTGTGACAAAAAATACCTGGGAATTGTAATTGAATTCCTAGAGTAAATGATAAATGATGAAAAATGTATTTTTCTGGCCCTAGCTACTAACTTTCTCTTTAACTTTTTCCAAATTTGGTTTTTCTAACAAATTTCGTGTGTGGAATCATTGGAATTGGATTGTGTGGAAACGTTGGAAAAGGCTTACGGTTTATCAAAAACAATAGCCTACGAGTGATAAAAAGCCTTCAAGGACGGTGGAGAAATCATTGAAAATATGCCTCGTTCTACACGATTTTTGATTTGAGCTGATGAAAATATTAATAAAGTGAAGGATGTGGTGCTTGAAAAATGTCAGACAAATGTTAAAGAGATGAAAAGGGAGCCCAACATATCTCGCCAGTTCTTTCGAATGATTTTGGTGGATATTTTGGGTATGGACCACGTTCTTGCTCGATTCGTTCCGATAAAGCTGAATTTTTTTTTTAAAGAGTAGAATAAACAGCTCTCTTTAGACATGCTTGATCATGCGAATTCCTATCCCACATTCATGGAGATCATTATAACTGTCGATGAGACAAGGGTTTATGAGTTTTACATGCAAGCAAGCCAGCAAACAGCGGAATGGAGAGAAAAAAACGATCCGAAATCAAAAAAACCTCGACAAAGCCGCTTAAAAATCAAGATTATGCCCACTGTTTTTTTTTCAATATTCGTGATTTGGAGCATCATGAATTTGTTCCGGAGAGAGAGACAGTCAATAAGGAGTACTATTTGGTCATATTGAGACGTTGGTCGAAAACGGCGGGAACAAGAAAGAACAATTCATGGATTTTACACTATGATAATGCAAAATCGCATTGAACCACTATTGGGACTGAATGTAAAGCCAAAAACCCAATGAATACCATCGATCAACCACCGCATTCGCCAGGTTTGGCTTCGAGTGATTTTTTTTGATTTGTTTCTTAAATTGAAATTGAAGCTCCGTGGAACCCGTTTTTAATCGATCGAAGAGATAAAACAAAATTCACTGAAGGAGCTGAACTTCATCCCTAAAAGTGCTTATGAAAAGTGTTTCGAGGTCTGGAAAAATCATTGGCTTAAGTGTATTACATCTGGTAGGGTTTACTATGCGTTCTATTTATAATTCCGGGTACTGTATGTATGGATTATGAAATCCATCATTTCTCTGTCGTTTTGAAATTTATTAAATAGATATTTTCTCAAATTATAAAGGAAACTCTTTTCAAATAAATATTATATAGCAGGACCCACCGTCTTTTTAAAGAAATTTGATATTTTGTCTTGAGATTTTTTGATTGAAAATTGGGGGTTTTTCAGTATTAGGCCAACTTAAAAAAAAAAACACCGATCAACCGTAAGCTATTTTTCCCTTAATGTTCGTTATTTTATTTTCCTGTTTTCGATGGATTTCATAGTTCTATGATTTTTTAGTAGTCAAAAATTATCTTCCATGGCCGACTCATGTAAAAATTAAATTAGGATGAAACATTTTACGGGAATACCGGCGAACACAATCAAATACGACTCTGCGCGACTAATACACTAAATGCACCAACGGACTAAATGAGTCTTAATAGTACTCAGAGCTGGAAATTCTTCACATATCCACCATATGTAAAATAGTAAAAATGGGAAAGAAATGTGAATATTTGATATATTTCAATCTTTACCAACTTACAATTCGCTTTACCAAATTTTTACAAATGTATTAATACACAAAAATTAGTTGCATCTCA
Source organism: Bactrocera correcta (assembly GCA_027475135.1). Lineage (NCBI taxonomy): Eukaryota > Metazoa > Arthropoda > Insecta > Diptera > Tephritidae > Bactrocera > Bactrocera correcta. Next base: position 77,395,048 of record CM050325.1, on the reverse strand, counting down.
ATTTCTGCTTTCATTAAAACACCCACTATTCCATTTTTAAGAACTTTATAGGCCACCCTCGTACGTATGCGCTTAGTACTGTTCTTTTTAGAAACGTTTAACTCGTTGTGAAATTATATGATAAATTGATATTTCTCCTCAGAGCAATTAAGTTAATTTCATGTGAATTTTATATCGGAATTATATGGAACAAGTTTCACTTTTATAGAATTTCGCTTAATTAATTTGCAATCAACAGTAAGCTATTTTCAAGCATACGCAAGTTTATAATTACTTTATTAAATTAAAAGTATTTTAAACAAGAAATCTTCAAAAACTTCGAAACAATAAACATACATACATATATTTGCATTTGAGTTAGGTTAGGAAAAGTTTAGCTGTGAGCCATTGAGAAGCAAGCAAAAAATGTATCACTTACATATCAGTTGTGTTCCTCATTAGGTGTTTGAGACTTTGGACGATTTACCTCAGGTCGCATCATCGATTCTCACGTAAAAGTCAACTACATATATGTACGGGTTGGCAAAAATCAACCACTGAACCCTCCACGAGAGTGCCGTCTGGTAATAGTTACCACAGTATGCCAACGACGTCAGGATGGCCTGATAACAGTTCGCCTTTGTTGCAATTTAGAGGTATCTAGCTCAGTTCTAACTTATTACCTGGGTGTTCATTGCTCTTCAATAGCACAGAATTCAGATGGGAAGTCTTACTATGGTTGGGACTACAAAAAAGGGCTGGAATAAGGTGTCATGCGACCTGTGCCGATGATCAATTTGGCTGGAGACCCCTAAACAGCTCAGTCTCGAATGAAGCTTGCGAATACCTGGAGCCCTCCGCAATAAGACCTTATACTCGTGGGTCGAAAATATGAACCAAATTAGCAAAAACAAAAAAGAATTTAAGGAGGCCGCTTCTCCCATAAAAAGCCGGAGAGAACTAGTCCCGAAGAGAGGGCGGTGTTTACAATGATCTCCAGCGGGCACTAAAACAGGGGCAAGGCCTACTCTAGGTATAAGGGCCGGCACTAGCTGCAGCAAAGCCTTGCTCTCGAAAGGCCACAATACCAGCGGCAGTCGGTACCAAAATGGTACTAAGGAAAGAATGGAGATGTCAAAGGTGTCACTTCTAGTAGGGTGTCTGCGGAGAACGGCACATTTTTAAGGTCAATGACTTGAAGAAGGCAAGGTATGCGGAGAAGCGACGGCTGCCTACTTGCTGAGAAGAGGGCAACTACATCCATTGATTGCGCGAAAGTAGTCCTACCTAATTTTAAGCGGGTACAGTCAACAGTGGCAGCCAAGGACAGAGATCAGCTGAAGAGGCTAAGCCGTTAGTCTAGAGACCGAAGACGAAGATGTTGTAGGGTCTCCGAAAGCCTGCACGAAGGATGTTACTAACTTCGGGGAAAATGCGAGCAAATGCTGATTACATTAATACCTATAATATGTAATATGTAAGACCTTGATTTCGACTAAGAGAAGTCAAGAGAGGGTTCACACCTAAATTCCTTTAATCTAAGTTTCCAAGAGACAACTCTAATTACTTGAAGCTCCTAACAGTACTTATTAAAGGCAAGTTCACACCCTTCCACATCATCTTAATAATTTCCATGCTTCTCGGAACTCCGACGTTCACAGTTCTTTACAAAATCCATGATGAGTATCTAAGACCAACCCAATCGATTTGGCGTTTGCTTGGAAATTTCGCTAACTTTCGCTAACTTGGAAATTTACTCGCCTGCAATTAAGTGAGCAGGTGCTCTGTGCTCCTAACGAGCTTTTGAATTACACCACGCTTCAGTATGGAAATTTTACATTGAATTCTCCGTTAGCTTTAATGATCTGCAGACGACAACCTTATGAATAATCACATTTAAATTAGCCGCCGACGAGAGCGCCTGTTTCGTCACAACGCAATAGCGGACAGCACTGCGAATGTGCGATCAAATGTGACAAATCATTTATTAATATTCTCGACGATTTGAATACAAAGTGATCGTATGTATGTATGTATGTATATTATGGTACTTTTTATTTTCCCACATAAAACCCGTTCGCACAAATGCACAGTTAGACTCGTAAGCCGATAGAGCGCAGTATGAACATATTCAAATATATGTATGTATATACTACATATGTACATACATATATACTATGCACTTTATATTATATCGAAAGAGAGAGGTGTGGAGCTCGTTGTTCTCATAGATTGCGGTGTGATCTACTTGCTTGCTGTTATCGCTTGAATAATGCTTTTGCGTTAATTGGATTAAGGGGGTATTCTAGTCTATAAATTAAAAAAAATCGAAATTTTTTTATATTTTCAAAGTTTAACTATTCAAGAATATGTGTCAAGAGGATCTTTCAAAATTCAAATTATTTTCGGAGATATAGGCATTTTTCTGACCTGGCATCCAAACTGGTTCGGCCGCAACGCGAAACTTTAAACGCGTTTTTCTCAAAACTGACTTTTTCGGAACGATACCCACGATTTCTCAGGTTCTACTGGACCGATTTACTTGAAATTTTTTTAGAGTCTTCCTTATAGGCTTGTCTATGGTTGGAACTAGCCCTATGCCCAAATTTGTTTTTTTATCATTTTTAAAAAATTCGAAATAGTCAGAAAAAGTGATCCAAAAAAAACTTTTTTTTCAGGCAGTTGCCATTTTGTGAAAAATTTTTTTCCCACTTTTCCGTAGTTTGGGCCATTGCGACGTTATTCTAGATTAATAATCTTTCTTTTCATTTTGGTTTCAGATAACTAAGAGGGTTGAAATAATGGGTATGGTAAAATGGAAATTTTTAGAGACCCCCCATTTCGTCAGCTTATAATTTTCGAACTTTTTTACTTTTTTTTTTGTTTTTAATTTTTTTCTCTACTCTTCTAAAGTTAACAAATAACTAATAAAAAAATGGATAGTAAAAATATGAATTGCCTTTTTTACGACATTTTAAAAAATACCTGAAATTCATGCTTCAAGACTAGAATACTCCCTCAACTCATAGAATAGAATAGCAAAAAAAAATTTTTTTTTACACACCTTTGTGTTTAATATAGAGTTAGAAGGATGCTATCTATTTGAAAATTTTAATTCAAAGGGATAGATAAAGTGTAATTATAACTAAACTAAACAATTAGCCCATCTTCTTGGCAGTTTGTTTCAAAAGGTATCAATTGTTGATGGTGTGTTTCATCTGTCACTTCGGTCAATGCTAGACTCGTACCAAAAGACCTGAATCCTTTGTAAAACCAGAGCAGATGTCGCAAAACAGATGTTTGACTACATAATTGAGGACCACATATTCACGAAACTACTAGCCGTGAGTCTTTTAATATTACTATGAGAAGCTGCCCAACAATTTAGGCCAAAGCCGTAAAACCCTCGTCAAAGTCGGTTAAAACTCAAAGTGTCATCGTTTTCTTTCTCTTTACCGTGGCATGGTTCACCATGACTTCGTTTTACGGTGTCTACCTATTTCAATTTGTCACAAACGACTTTATTATGAGCAGAAAATTCATAGAGTTTTTGGCTCCCTGTACCTTTTTTCCTCTTTGAAACTGGGAATCCCGCTTCGGCTTCGCTAAAGACACGTGCCATCTCAGCCGGGATTTATAACAAGTTACGCTAAACTAGTTAACATACTGGTATTCTTTGAAAAGAAGTCTAATTTGAGGGCTATAATAAAGATTTGTATTAAAACACGTGAATATGCTGGAAGCTGAAGTTCGAAATCGGTAGACGTCAGTATTGTATGAAAAATACGATTTAGGCTCAAAATCTGTGTGTCGAAAGGAACAATCGTGAAGTAGAGGCGATAATTCATCAATTCAATCAGTTGGGTTAACGAGCGTCTCGCGTAAGGTTAGGTCAGATATATGTAGGTATGAGCGCTTAGGCAGAAAGCGAAAACTTTGACGCGCGATTTATCGGTTTTTCATTTTTACGATTTTTTTTAATTGGCGGCCAGGTAAAAAACTAAGAAAAGTCAGCTTTGAACATATTTTTAAACAACATAAAGTAAAATTTTTTGGTTAAAACCACTGTTTTCAATTTTTAAAATATTTGTAAAATTTTACACTTTGTTTTGGATTTTTTTTTAGAGAAGATAAATTAATAAAAAATATGAATCTCTTTAAATTTTTTGTTTCCGATAGAAATTACGACCGCCCGCCATCCGACAAATGCGCATAAGAGATGCATCGGGCTTTCCAAAGGCAGAATATCAAAGATTTCGTATCAAAAAACTTTCTGAATGATGTTTAAATATAAACCCTAGAAATTTCGCTTTAATCAATTATTTCTTTCACTCCAAAAAAACCTCAAAAAAATCGATTTTTTGAAGCCTCTAATGCAGGCTCCCCCATTAAAAGCCCCAAAATAAGTGAAAGCCAAGCTATCCACTAGTAGAGCACAAGAGGATACTGGAGTACCGACTCGCGCCCATTCTACCGATAGCTATTCTAGGGTCTCTTTCCTTGCTAGCTCATCAGATTTACAGTTTCCTGCGATTCCGCTGTGACTTGGCACCCATGCCAGTCTTATCACAAAGAGACTCGATGCTATTGATAACGAGGTTAGGCACTCTTTGACCAGCCCTGAACGCACTGTTCATGAGTTCAATGCTAGTATTGCCACTCTGCTATCTGAGTGGATGGTCACTTCTTTGAAGGAGGCGTCACTCTGTAGCAGTAAATCTACTGCTTGCTTAATACCTGCAACCCCGGCCTGGAACTCATGGAAGCGAGTAAACGAGAAATTGTATAAAAAGTGAGGTTTGTTTGTTGGAAACTTATTATTATTAGTATTATCATAAATATTTTTCAATGTTATAGAAATTGGGGGTTTCCACTTTTAATCAATGCACTAAACTGGTGTTTCTAAAAAAGTTCTGATATAAATTTTTTTCTATTTATAACAATTAAGCACTTTTTTGTATTATTTAATTTCTGTTTGTTTATTTTTACACATAACATACATATCTACATGTCTAATAAATTCTATTTGCATCTTTATTGCACACCAAATCATTAACCGATATTATATGAGCAACAAAAAAGCAAAAAGTTGTGGGGAATTCCATACTACTTGATCCACAATACTCGTATTGCACAACAACACACACTCTACGCGCGAGTATATGCAGACAGGAGATGGTATGTGTGTGTGCACCACAACTCTTTGTGGGTTGATTTCAGTTGTGCGGTATTAGAATGTTTTTGTTGTATTTGCTCGCTCATCTACGTAAATGTTTATTTATTTACTTAATTTAAATTTTATTGACTTTTTCGGCGCACCGTTTTGTTGACTTTGTCAACATTGTCGACCAGGCGCACAGCCAAGCCCAGTAACGGGATTTTACGTTTGTAAACAAATACGCATATGGCTAATATGACAGCAACAACAACAATAGCGATAAAGTGAGCAATGTAGATGACTCCTTTTCTAAACACTTTCGTATAATATACAATAATTTATTGATTCTTTTATCAGTTTCAGTTTAGATATGTACGTATGTACGCACTCGTATTATTTGTAGACATATGTACGTATATGTTTATTATTGTTTTTATGCTAGCACTAGTACAAGTCATTTCACAATAAAGTTGGATTACACCGGCAACAGCAAGTCGACCGCACAACTGTTAATAGCGGGCGAAAAGCTTTATCGGAGGCGTTTGTTTTTGTTGTTACGGTTTTTGTTTTTTATTTTAGTTAAATGTTTGTGAACCTGTTGAGTTTTATTGCGGCGATTTTTGGTAGTAGCGGTGGCAGGGCACTGCTGACTGCGTTGGTTGGGAGCTTTGCTTTATGCCGAGCCGCAGGCATTTCCGGAGACAATTGACTCAGTTTAACAATAATTAAAATGCAGAATATGTTTTCAAACATTTAAATTTGCAAATATATGTATAGACACATATAAACACACATACATACATACATATAATAAAATAAAGTATCTATATAAAATAATAGTCAATAGTTTAGAGTTCTAAACATTCATACAGTCATGGACAAAGAAATAAGGCACTATTAAAATGTTTTAAAGGGGTATTCTAGTCTAGAAGCATGAATTTCAGGTAATTTTTAAAGTGTCGTAAAAAAAGGCAATTTATATTTTTACTATCAATTTTTTTATTAATTATTTGTTAATTATAGAAGAGTAGAGAAAAAAATTAAAAACTAAAATAAGTAAAAAATTTAAAAAATTATGAGCTGACGAAGTGAGGGGTCTCTAAAAATTTCCACGTGACCATACCCATGATTTCAACCCTCCTAGTTATCTGAAACCAAAAAGAAAAAGAGATTATTGATTTAGAATAATGTTGCAATGCCCGGAACTACGAAAAAGTGGGAAAAAAATTTTTCACAAAATGGCGACTGCCTAAAAAAAAGTTTTTTTCATCACTTTTTCTAACTATTTCGATTTTTTTTTTAATAATAAAAATAAAAATTTGGGCATGGGGCTAGTTCTAACTATAGACACGCCTATAAAGAAGACTCTATAAAAATTTTAAGTAAATCGGTCCAGTAGAACCTGAGAAATCGTGGGTATCATTCCGGAAAGTCAGTTTTGAGAAAAATGCGTTTAAAGTTTCGCGTTCCGACCGAACCAGTTTGGAAGCCGGGTCAGAAAAATGCCTATATCTCCGAAAATAATTTGAATTTTGAAAAATCCTCTTGTTCTCATATTCTTGGATAGTTAAACTTTGAAAATATATAAAAAAAATTCGATTTTTTTTAAATTTCTAGACTAGAATACCCTCTTGAATCAGTTTTTGGTTTTATCAAAAAAGTCCATCGCAATAATTTCCTACGTTAGTTTTATGTCTTGACTTCCACAACTTATAACAATAAGCTGATGCCGTTATCATATTTAACTTTTTGTTGTAACCCCTTAGGATTCCATTTTCACTGTAATGGTATATAAACCTATAATTGGTTTTTAAGTGTTCTTAAATTGCTTAAAATGCAAAAATGTGCAAAGCAGTAACAGCAAAATTTATGCTTTTAATTATTCTCGAGAGATTATGGTTGAAATAAACGAGGCATTTGGGTTTAAAGTACCCAGTACTCCACTTGAACGAATACTTCTCAACGATGCTCAGTTGGTTGCACGAATGAACCGAAAAAACTATTGCTAACCTAAGAGCACGTTTGAAAAAAAGGGAAAAAAAAATACTTTGAAGCGACGAAACAAAGATGAATTGCATTGCATCCGATGGTAAACCATTTGTCCATCAGTCCGGGTGTCAAGTGTACAAGGTGCTTTCCAAAGTAAGCAGGACTTAAAAAAAAAACAGAACAAATGCTTTTTTTCGGCAAAATCAATTTATTTTATTCAAAATAGTCTCCTTCTGCTTCAATACAGCTTTTTGCACGATCCAAAATCATGTCGAACGAGTGTTTTAGCTCGTTGGCCGGTATGCCGGTGCAAGCCTTTTGAATAGCCTCTACGTCTGCTTAACGCTCTCCTTTCATGGGTAAATGCATTTTTTCGAAATGGAAGAAGACGCACGATGCCATATCCGGTGAACACGGGGAGTGGTTAATGGTTAAAATGTGATTTTTGGTCAAATAATCGGTCACAAGCGTCGATCTATGAGAGCAATTTTTGGTCGTCAGTCAATTTGTGCGGAACAAACCGTGCACCAAAAATTTATGTTTTCGAGATGTTCAATTCCATTTTCATGAATTTCAATGATGATTTCGGCTGATTTTTGATGAATTCATGCACAGTTTCAATGGAATTTCCGGTGATTGCGGATTTTGATTGACCCACATGTTAATCGCCATTTATGTCCTCACGACCCCTTTGTAAACATTGAAACCACTCGTCCACTCTGCTACGGGATAAGCAATCATTGCCATAAACTTGTTTCAGCAATCGAAACGTTTCGGTAAAAGTTTTACCAATTTAAAAAGCAAAGTCAAACATACTGACACTTAAAACGCAATAACTTCACTTCCAATCGATGAAATGTCATGTCTCACAAGGCAATCGATAAAGATAGCTGATGCTAACGCACCAGTCGACATATAGATGGCGCCACCAGGAGGCGCTAGATTCAAAGAGTCCTGCTTACTTTGGAACCCTTCTTGTATATCCCAATAAATTGTTCAGATCGGACAACTAGAGCACATTTCGGCCATTGAAACCGACCAATTATAATCAAGCTAAGGATCTTCATAGAATATCTTTCTTCTTGTTAATTGACCGTAAATCGGACTGAAGGTTTTTTATGTCAAATAACGTTCCATTTTCATTATTAAAAAAAGGAATGTTCTTTAAACCCCCATCATTTAAGCAAAAAATAAGCTTTTAATAAAAAGTTTGAATAATCCTCGTGCCAAGTAGCCGCTGCATAAACCACATTTTCTGTGTAGAAAAACGAAGCGCTCTAAATCTGACGGAGAGGCACGCAACACACCTCAACCAACGCAATTTGCATACGAAATTGCCCAGATGTGCGTACGATAAAGAATATTGCATTTTTTCGTATAAGCAGGTGTGTCTTAGATATTGAATTTCGGCGTTAAGGTGTTCGAAATCAACATGAAATATTTAAGTGTGTTTGAATCAGCCTCCTTCAAGCCGATAAGTATGTAGTGAGCATAATTAGTTTTATTACACTTTCAACTTTCGGCTGACAGCTCGGCCGTCGAATTCGGCTGCAGGTGCTGCCGCAATCCTGGTGTTTTCGGACATCCAGCGGTGCGACCAAAAAAGTTACACAACACATCAACACGATTGACAGTTTGACATGCATCGCACAATACATACATACGCACAGCTACTTAGGTGGAGCCAAATTATAAGCGCATTCTTGCAGAGGCTGCACTGGCCGATGCGTGCTTTCAACAAATTAGATGCAATCAATGGGCGAGCAACAACAAAAGCGAGGCGGTGAAGTGGTCGGGTGTTAAATATCAAACGCCAATATGTCACGTGACCGAAATTGCGTACATTGACCTCAAAACTGCAATAATAATCAGGGTATTTGATATCGAAAGGACTCTTGAATATAAAAAATATACTGCTGGATCAGAAACCTCTTGACCTCTAGAATGAGCGAAGAAGTCTGTAGAGGTACTCAAAGTAGATGGCAAAGCCCCTAAGATATGTAGGGGAATATGCGGAAGGCATTGCCATCTGAATAACGGGTAGGTGTTTACACACCATTAGCAGTATTATGACCACCACTCTCAATATAGTCCAGAATTGGGCATCGCAAGCGGGACTGGGTTGGGACTCGGAAAAAACGGATCTGCTGATGTTCACAAGAAAGCACAAATTTCCTCTATGGTGGTTCCCTTCGATAAATGAGACACAACTCTCTCAAGGACCATACCAAGCCCTTTAGAATAGTTTTGGACAGCAAACTGCTATGGAAATACAATGTAAAAGAAAGAGTGAGAAAGGCTGGCAAAGCTTTATATACGTGTAGACAGATGATCAGCACAACCAGGCGTCTCTTTTCCTCTCTCATGCACTGGTGCTAGATAAATTCTGCTCTACGGTGCAGTAATAATAATAAGGTTGTAAGTAAACATAGAAAGGTATGTTTGCTGCGCATAACACTCTAAACATTTATACGGATGGCTCGAAAATAGAGGATGGAGGATGCAGTATATTTCATGCTGAGGTCTTTGCTATTGGGAAAGCCGCGGTCTCTAATGCACCTGCAGCAATACCAGAGTCGACATCTTCGTAGGCAGCCAAGCAGCAATCAAGAAGTAACCTCGTATCGCATATCGGCCAGAATTTCTCTGGCTATCCGTTCGTTGAGTTTTATCCAAGGGGTCATCTTTTTAGTAACTAATACGTACATATCCCTCAAGTTATTTTTTCCAGAATGATGAATATTTTTCTAGGAATACAGATACTACTGGCTTTTCAACAAATCTTTGCTTGAGCGTAAAGTTCCGCTTAATTGCGCAGTTTTGGGGCGCGTATTTTTATCAGCTCAGCTCAGCAACTTTGTAGTAAATTTAAATATAGCCACTCTGAGCTCATTTGTGTCATACATACATACATATATATAGTACATATCCAAACATATGTGGCTACCCTGACAACTGTGTGTGGATTCAGATTCGATAAGCCAAGTTTTTATTTAAATTCCTATTTTTATTCTTAAACATACTTTACAAGTTTACTTACATAATTCTGGGAAGTTTTGTACATTCATACATATGTATTTACATGCATACATACGTAAAAGTATATGGTCTTGCGGTACAATTACATCTTATCACACATGCGATATGATTTCAGTGGTTACTTCTGTTGTATTGTGATTAAGACTCTTACTATCAAGAAATATTTATGCGTAAGTCAACGATATAAAACGCATTTAATTTAATCAGCTTCCCAAAAACCAAATTATAAGAAATATGTAACGCCCGAAATATGTAATGCCCTCTTTATGAGCTTGTACACATAATTTACTTGTTTATTATTATTATTTTTCTTTTTTTTAACACCATAAAATATAATTTTCATCAAATAGTTCCAAGTATAAGAAACCACCGGACCACAAACCACACCAAACCGTTATTTTTTCTCTATGAAATGGCTGCTGTTGAATTTTTTCACGTCGCTCGTTGTCCCGAATACGGCAATTTTTCTTGTTTACTTACCCATTAAGCCAGAAATGAGTCTCAACGCTGAACAAAATTTGGCTCGAAAACGTCGGATCTTCTTGGAACTTTTAAGAGCCCATAGAAAGCAGCGTTGTCGCTTGGGAAGGTCAGCGGCTTCAGTTCTTGCACATGCTCTATTTTTTACGCTTTTAATTTAAGATCTTGACATCAAATGCGTTAAGTCGTTCTATGTGTCAGTCCGAGTTGCTGCGAACGGCGTCGAATCGTCTCTAGCGTCTAAAAAAGACTATTGAAAAAAGTACCTCTACTTGGATGTTTATAAAAATCTCGTGTCTATGAGGAAAATATCGAATTGTGCGAATGATAGTTGAGATTAACATCGACTTCGAGTTCTATAAACGAAAAGACACGCGAGATAGACTTCCGCATAAAACGTGGTTGCCCCACGAACTAACGCAAAGGCCTCATGGTTATAATTTCAAACAATCGCAACAAAATGATCCATTTTTAAAGCGGATGGTTATTAGTGATGAAAAATGTTTCACTTACGACAACGTCAACTGGAAACGGTCCATCGCCCAGAAATGGTCAGCTTTGGTCAAAAGCGGAGGAATTGTGTTCGATTGGGACAATTCTAAGCTACACCTTCAATTCAATGCAAAAATAAGAGATTCTATTTACGAAACCTTATATTTTCCGGAGAGTCTAAATTTAATTTATTTATAAACTAGAGGACCCGACCACGCTTCACTGTGGCTGATACATAGAAAATACTATAAGCATTGCTTTTTGGGGGAAAATACTGTTGAATTTGGGCTCAGGGAAATCCACCGATGAAAAGATATTTGCAAAGCTTAAAAAGGCGAATGCTCTGTGCAAAGTGGGTGCCTCGAAAGTTCATAATCCAGCAAAAAAAAAAACGAATAACTGATTCTGAGAAGTGTTTGAATGTAATAAAACTGAATTTTTGCGTCGGTGTGTGGCAATGGAAACATAGCTCCACCACTGAAGTCCAATCGACAGTCATTCTAGTGGACTGCACATGATGAACCGGTTCTCAGGCGTGAAAGACGAAAAAGTCGGCAATTTTATTATTTTTGAGGAAGAGTCTGTTTAAAATTGTATGAATATATTCAAACGAAACTTAATTTTTGTATTTATGAGTTGTATTACATTTTAACATAAAGAGATAAAAGTCCTATCTCCTTACCCGCGTCCTAAGCTACCTCTTCACCAATTTTCAGCCAAATCGGTTCAGCCGTTCTTGAGTCATAAATGGTGTAACTAACACAACTTTCTTTTATATACTTCTAGATAATTCAGATTTTGACGATAGACTTTTTCGGCTTTGGGCATTCAAAGAACAGAGAAATGTTGAGAGTTTCTGATAAAGAGTAAAAAGTATTCTCTATCGAAAAAAATTTAACTAACAAGTAAGGAAGAGTTTAGGTCGAGTATAACCGAACATTTCATACTCTTGCAAATTGCAAGGAATAAAGCCGGGGAAATACCTTCAGATACATAAGGCCTGTGTGAGGTCTTGGGCTAGTGTTCACCCAAACACAAAGTAAAATAGGTTATATAAAGAGTGCGCGGGGTTATCGTATCATTACGTTAGATATTTTTAATTAAATCTCCGATGATATAGCTAGGTCGATCTGGGTCGGAATAGGTACAGGAATTCAATTTAAGTTTTTGTACTAGAAGTCATCATAACATAGAATAGGTCTTAATAAAAAATCAAAAACCACCAACACAAATTCGCAGTTGTTTTGATATCCTAAAAATGAGAACAAACGTTATACTCGTTAACAAAAACTACAAATACAAGCATTAAACGGAAGAACCTCAGCAAAACACCTGTCAAGGAGGTTAACGCCAAATTATTATATGGTTGTTGGGAAATCCAACTTCAACCGGCTTAACATAAATATGTATCGGCCACTAGTATTTTGTCTGCAATTTATAAGCAGTCAACATACGCGTATAAATATAAATGTGTCCGAACTCAAGTACAGTGGGTAATTTTCGAGTTTTTAAGGTCAAATATTTTTAAACCTTAATCTCTGAGTGAGTTAGCAAAGGTTAGTCACTTGTTATTTCATTTATGTTTAATTTAAAAAAATTTTATTTTAAGAAAAATTGTTTGACATTTGGTGGCAACATTTTTATGATGATTGATATTTTTAGAATCATTTAAAAAATAAAAAAATTAAAAATCTTGTTAAAATTAAAAGTCTAAAAAATTTATTAATTTCCATGTTAAACTGGTGAAAGTAGACTAAAATTGAAAATATATTTTTGGAATAGTTGCCAGCTGTTAGATTTTTTTATTTCAAAATATCGTTTTTATAAATGATTTATAATAAGTTAAATAGTTTAATTTTGCTTGAAATTCTTACGTTTAAAAAAAAAAATTAAACAGAGTTGCCACCTGCAGGAATAAAATATTAATATCAAGATAAACAGCATATTATTTTGAGCACTTACATATGCAACATAAAAGGTTTAGAATAATTTACAAAAAATTAAAAATTTTGCTGCAAAATTTGTTTAAATTAAAATTCAAAAAATGTAAAAATTTGCATTGTTAAACTGAAGCAAGAAGCCTGAAGTTGAAGTTTTCAGTATAGTTGCCACCTATTAGAATTTTTCGATTCAATATATCGTTCATATAAATTATTTATAATAATGTGAATAGTTTAATTTTGCCTGAAAATCTTACAATTAAAAAAATTTTAACAGAGTTGCCACCTACAGAAATAAAATATTGAAATATGGATATCAAACTAAACAGGTTTAAGAAAGGGTTGTATTGTTCAAAAAATTTTGTTTAAATTAAAAATCTAAAAAATGTGTAAATTTGCATTGTTAAACTGGTGAAAGTAGACTAAAATTGAAAATATATTTTTGGAATAGTTGCCAGCTGTTAGATTTTTTTATTTCAAAATATCGTTCTTATAAATTATTTATAATAATGTGAATAGTTTAATTTTGCCTGAAAATCTTACACCTGAAAAAATTTTTTAACAGAGTTGCCACCTGCTGCAATTTTTTTATTTAATATATCGTTCATATAAACGATGTGATAATAATGCGAATCGTTTAATTTTGCCTGAAAATCTTACAATTGAAAAAAAATTGTGAACAGAGTTGCCACCTGCAGGAATAAAATATTGAAATATGGATATCAAACTAAAAAGGTTGATGAAAGGTTTTTATGTTTCAGCAATAATTTCAAACAACAACAAAAAACTAAAATTTATCATTTAGAAAATAGTTTATTTGAAAAATATTTACGTAATTTATTAATTTTTAGTTAAATATATTATCTATGTAAATGATCTTTGTAAAATTTTTTGCCACATTACGAAATTGCAAGAATCAACACACTGTGCCTAGCTATTTGCTAAGGCACACATACCCACATACATATGTATGTACAATCGCTTGTGTGTTTATAGGAGTAAGCTGCTGAATTTGATGAGGTGATTCATTGCAAATTTGCCGGTAAGAGCGAGTCTCAAACGCATTCTCACCAGATTTATTTTTATAAACTATTATATACATACATACATACATATGTAGGCGTGTATATACATATGTATATAAATATAGGTAGTATAATGTATGTACTTAGTACCGCGCAGCGTTGGAGTATAGCACGTACGCCAGCACATTGGTGAACTTAATTCCACACAGATATACACGAACAATGACAGCGCTTGAAAAGTGTATTAAAAACTGGGCTTTTTCTCGGAAATTAGTATGCAGAGCAGGTGCAGTCAAATCGATTTTAATAGTCACTTATCTGGCAAAATCGACATACAAATAGCGGCATAAGCACACACTACCACACAAATACATACATATGAACACATCTAGGGCTTTGGTTTGTGTGTTTGTGCATCTGGCGAGCACCAAAGCGGATATATGCCTATCCGCATATATTTGTATGTAAGTTGGTGCGTTCATCAAAAGCAGCTAGACTAAAATGGCTATAAGACACCGCAATCCATGCGAATTAATGAGCAAAGCAAGAAGGGAACTAATAAAATTTTGTTGCAGAAAAATCCAAAAAACAACATACGTCAACGTCGCGGCGAATTCGTCATCATTGTGAAAGGTGTTTGTGTTTATATAAGTATAACTGTATATACACGCCTTTGAAGTCTCAGAAAATATTTCAGCAAAATATTTCTCATCGCAAAGACTTCCTCTAAAACTGATTTACTCTTTCAGCTATTCAACTAAATTAAAAAAAAACAAGAAACTACTAAAAATTGTTGCTCTGCGCAAAATCCTTATTGTTGCTCTCTTTGCGACAGTTTATTGCATATTATCACCGCCACCACACGTTGTCGGCCCACGCATTCGCAAGGAAGCCACAAGTTGCCAATCAGTCTGCTCCGTTTGTGGTTACTTCGTCGCGTTGTGTTGCACATCGTGTTGGCGGTGTTGGCGGTTTGGCGGCGATTCGTCGCATTTTTTTTCTTGGTTTCCATACCCACTTTCTGAGGCTCGTCATTTGTTGGTCGCGCTGATTGATTGTGTCGCGCACGCGCCCAAAAGTTCTCTTTTTACGACTTCCCCCGCCGTAAATCTTCGGTGATGACAGTGTTGCACAGCATGTAATTAAACGAATACATATAGACATACACAGATATTAATACAGTCGAACATATACTAAAATATCTAAAAATTATCTGAATTGAAGGCAGAAAGCTATAGTTTTATCAAAGTTTAATCAGCTTTTGGCTGTCTCGATCGAGTTCCCGAAATAATACGGCGAAGTTAGGAAAGAGCAATCTCTTAAATATATTTTTGGCGCTAGTTATAACCGTTATAAAGAAAAACTGGTACCACAGTTAAATTTTAATACAGCTTGTTTCGTCATATTTTCGATTCTGAAAAATCCACTTCGGAGAACACATCATGAGTCCGTGTATCCAATATATACAAATCGCCAGACAAATTTTCACAGGAACGTAAAAAGGGTTGTACGAATCTAGGGATTTTTTTTTTTTTTCAATTCGGTATGCGCGCTCAGTTTATGTGGACCTTCCGGGTCACATTTAACACTTAGTACGCATATGTCATATCACACTCAATCAATTGATTTAATTGATCAATCATGTATTTCAGGTCTGCCCGATATGAAGTATACGCCATGGTGTTTCTATTGCCAACTAGACTTTCAACACTTTCTAGCAATCGACCCAAATATTATTATTAGAAAAATGTCCATCAGTTAGATAAATCATATCAAAAATTCTTAAACCATATTTGAAACGAATTGGTAAAATGGGTTTCTGGAAATGAGTATAAATTTTAGTATAGTTCCACCACAATTACGATATTTTCCATATAAAGGATGATCAATTTCGAGGTTACCTACTTTTTTTAAACAAAAGATACAGATACTTCAAATTTATTTTTTGAAGATAATTTCTTTTAAATGTTGTTTACACACCCATTGAGCCAGAAATGGATCTCAATGCTGAACAAAATTTGGCGCGAAAACGTAGGATCATCTTGGAACTTTTCAAGAGCCTATTAAGGGGGTATTCTAGTCTAGAAATTAAAAAAAATCGGTTTTTTTAATATATTTTCAAAGTTTAACTATTCAAGAATATGTGTACAAGAGTATTTTTCAAAATTCAAATTATTTTCGGAGATATAGGCATTTTTCTGACCCGGCATCTAAACTGGTTCGGCCGCAACGCGAAACTTTAAACGCGTTTTTCTCAAAACTGACTTTTTCGGAGCGATACCCTCGATTTCTCAGGTTCTACTGGACCAATTTACTTGAAGTTTTTATAGAGTCTTCTTTATAGGCTTGTCTATGGTTGGAACTAGCCCCATCCACAAATTTTTATTTTTATTATTATTAAAAAATTCGAAATAAACAGAAAAAGTGATCCAAAAATACTTTTTTTTAGGCAGTCGCCATTTTGAAGGGTTGAAATCATGGGTATGGTCACGTGGAAACTTTTTAAGACCCCCCAATTCGTCAGCTCATAATTTTTGAAATTTTTTACTTTTTTTAGTTTTAAATTTTTTTCTCGACTCTTCTAAAATTAACAAATAAATAATAAAAAAATGGATGGTAAAAATGTTAATTGTCTTTTTTTACGACAATTTAAAAATTACCTGAAATTTCTGCTTCTAGACCAGAATACCCCCATAAACATGAACATCTTTGAAAAATTATGTCCCATTTTCTTGTCCAAATAGCCATCAACACTAATGCAATCTTTTTTCAGGGCGTGTTTTTGAAAGTAGGGCAAAGTCAATCTCTGAAATCTATTCCATATTGTATTTAAAGATGTATCTAATATCTTTTAAAAACAAATCGGCTTAATGTCATGCAAGTTAATTTATATATATGTAACATACATATAGAATTTTTCTCTAAGTGGGCTTTCTATCTAAGTGAATACCAAGATAAGTTATTTCATTCGCTTGGGTTTCTAATATTATATAGTATTGCTCATTTACTGCCGGCTATATTTTCGGTCTGAGCGAAAATGTATCATGCTTACAATTTTGTTCTTTCACATTCATTGACAGAACTTAGGTGCTTCGCTAATATTTTTGATGCTATGATGTGGCATTTGTTACGGCCCACTAAAGCTGTGTCATCAGCAAAAGTTGTTGTCAATACATCATTAGCTGTAGGGGGACCCGCTGTAAATAAGATGCTTGGGTTGGGCCTAAAACACTACCCTGTGGTACATCAGCCCTAATAAAATGAAATCTTCTACTATAACCCCAAATTATCCATTTTTTGAATACGACTCGAAAGTTTTATGCACTGCAAAAGGTAGAAAAAAAGGCTTTCATGCCACACCTTATCAAAAGCCTGAGCTACGTCTAGAAATATAGCTGAACTGTGCTCTTTATGCTTTTCTTATCTCGTTGGTTATTCTATTTACTTGCTCTATCATGCTATGTTTTGTAAAAAAAAAACCAAATTGGTGAGTTGGTATTATATTATTTTCGTGAAGGAAATGAGTCATCCTTGGTAGTCCAATATTTTAGAGACACAAGGTAGAAAATTGATTGGTCTGTATGAAGACTCCTGCGTTAAGTATTTGACAGGTTTATCTATCAGTATAATCTGAGACTTTTCCCATGAAATTGGATAATATTAAAAAAATTGAAGAGCAAAGAGTACAATATTTGATAGCTCAATTAGTATTTTTGGGGTAATACTTTCAGGCCTCGGCGACTTTTTTGAATTAATTTTGAAGTCGAGCGACTCGTTAGCTGTGTTGAGTGAATATTACTCTGAAAGTTTTTCTTTGTGCAATTAGGTTAAAGTACCTTTTCTATATGATTTGTGAAGCAATTAGCCTTTTCCTCTTTACTTCGAGCACAATTTCCACCCAAGTCTCGTATAGGCATGTTAGAGTCGACCGGTGGCTTCATGGACTTTTTGGCTTTCCAAAGGAAATTTTGATTGCTTAAATTTCTATATATAGCGTAGTCGAAAAAGTCTTTCCGTATTTTGTTAATAGATGTCGCTGGAGCCATATATCTCCAGTGCTATCAATCACATTGCGTCATACCATATAGTGTCGTAATGTGATTTTAAACTTAAAAAAAAAATTCCGGGGAAGGTGAAAAAAAGTTACTATTAGCTGTTCAAAAGTGAGTGAAAATAATGATGAAATTCGCTATATTTTGAAATTTTTGTATAAAAAAAGGGTCGCAAATCATTAAGGGGGTATTCTACTCTAGAATTTTGAAAAATTCGATTTTTTTTTTCATATATTTAAAGTTTACACTTTAAAAAATATGTCCTTGGAAGGATTTTTCAAAATTCGACTTATTTTCGGAGATACAGCCGATTTTGTGAGGTGGCGTCCGTGTTCACTAGAATTGACTACTAAACTTTAAACGCGTGTTTCTCGAAACTACTTTATTCCACACGGTACCGGCATTATCTCAAGTTCTATACAAACGATTTACTTGAAATTTTGTGTGAATCTTCTTTATATAATCCTTTATCGTTCCTACCAGCATCGTGTCAAAATTTTTGTTTTTAATATTTAAAAAAAAATTAAGGAATTTCAAAAAAAACGTAAAAAATGATTTTTATTTTCAGGCAGTTGCCATTTTTTCAAAATTTTTTTTTCGTGTTCCCGGACTATAACAGCATCCTTACTGATTAAGAATTTCTTTTGATTTTTTTTCAGACTACCAGGAGCGTCAGGATCAATGTCACCAGGATGCGCCATTTTTCTTACACCTGTGTTTTCTCCCCCGCTAATTATTTTAATTTTTAATATTTTTTTGTAAAATTTTTTCTGTATTCTTAAGATATCAATAAAAACACCATAAGAAAATGGATGGTAAAAATATTTTTGTTTTTTTTTTTTAATAAAATTCAATATAATATAACTGAAGGTAAGTATTTACTACTTTTTCGGACTCAAAAGGACGTTATTTAATTTCAACTAAAAATTTTACACTTTAATTTAACCAAATTATTTAGTTAAAATTAAAATTGATTGGATGCACTCACGGGAAGTGGTTTCTACCAGGCGAGTGTTGGCATGCTAAATACCAGCAAAGAGCCTATAAATACAACAACAACAACCATAACAGCACATTACTTGTACTAAATATTACACGTCTAAACAAATAATAAATAAATAACAATAAAAAAATATAAAATACAACAAACATGCGACAAAATGGTGGCGTCGCTTCCGCATATCAAATCACATATCAAAACACACACACACACAGCTGCAAGCATGTAAATGGATAAATTTCAATTACCACACAAGGCCAATCAGCAGTGTGTGTGTGTTTGTGTTGTGTACTTTGCGTATTTATGCAGCTGTGGAGGTGTGTGTGTGTGTTGGTTGTGGCCTGCGGCATTTCGGGTATGTGACCTGTGAACTTGATTAGCGGTTTTCGGCTAACGTTTTTGACATATTTCCCGGCGCTGCCGCTGAAGCTGCACTTGCTGCTGCCACTGCAGTTTCGCTGCACCGCCGCGCTCCTCTCCGCCTCTAGTGACGCTTCCGGTTTAACACCGCTGGCATTCCCGCTGTTTATGTCACTTATGCACACGTAGCTGCGCATGTGCATGTGTGTGTTGGGTGTTGTTGCATTTTCCGCTTTGTTGGCGGTGATTTAGCGCTCTGTGTGCCATTTTTCACTCTGGCTAATTCGCAAATTAAGTTGATGCAACAACAAAAGCAAAGAAAAAACGAAAATTAACACATCTCCTTTGCGCCACCAAACGCCGATGTCACTTTGTGCAGCGCAATTTAACGGTTTTTACGTTGTGCGCCGAGTTGTGTGTGGGCGTGTGTGTGTATTGCGTTAAGTATTTGCTTTTGTTTGTGTGCTTCGTTGTGCAAAAACAGCCAAATTGAGCGGATATGATCCATTACAGCATTATTTATGTTCTCCGTTGTTGCTGTTGTTGTAAACCGCTTATTAAATATTGAAAATGTAGTACTTAATTGAAAATTGGTTGACCAACAAATGGAAGAGTTGGCTTTTTCAGCATAAACAAGTATGCATATAAAATTTTCATATTATAAATGCCCACACTTAAATATATTTACATATATAAGTACATATATAAAGGTATAAAATAGTGGATAATTGAAAAGCTAATTAGTGAAGAATTTATGTGAAATTTTCGCAGTAAATTATTTCAAATTAATAAACAAAACGTTGCTTTTGTACGATTTCTGTTTCTTCTTTACTGATGTAGACACCACTTACGAGGTCATAGCCGAGTAAAAAAAGTCTCTCAGCCGAGGCTGTTTTGTCTTTTTCGTTCGGGGCGTTTTTTTACCTAGCGGGTCCCAAACCCAGCGCACAACCCTCACTTTAGCTCGCCTTCAAACGGATTTTTTTGGCTACCCAGAGGATACTTGGACTAAGACCGGAAGTCTTAAGTTTCAGCCATATGTAAAAGAATCGTTTTTGGCCACTCTCAAATGAATAGCGCTAAGAAAACTTTACCCACTTGCGTGGACTTCTACACATGGCTCCATCCTCCCTCTAGTCTTTGTACGAGGGCTGCTATATATATTTCTGGCCTAGGTAACACTAAGTGTTGCCAGGTGCAATCTGACATTTTCATTGGAAATTGTATGACTTACATGAGACTAAATTGTTTAAAAGCGCATACACGAATCGTTTGCTGTCTTCAAAAGCGAAGAAACATTAAATAATTATTTCCTTCGCATTATTTTCATCCAATTGCAGAACTTCATCAAGAAGTTGGTAATGAAGTGTATGTATCCTTAATAGTGACCAAATAATACTCCTGCTATTAAGTGTAAGAGCTTCATTTTCTCCCCACTTCCCTTATATATAGCCAGTACAGCTATCAAGGAAATTAGTCTGCATGGTTGTACCAAAGAGTTCCCAACTTCTATCGTTAAGGCAGAAGCTATAAATGCTATCTTTAACATTCTTTCAATGAAATTAAATGTATTCAACTGTATTGTTCCAAGCATAACATATAGCAAACGACAGGAAACGTTAGTTCACGGGTGTGAAAATACTCTGCCGTGGTAAGTACTATTAAAGCAACTTTATCCCTTGCTCCTGGAGGCTCAATCATCTGATCATAAACCAAACATCTTGAAATTTTTCTTGCTCATTTATATTTATTACATTTAAAGCGATCATCTCGCGACAAAGGTCTTTACTCTCACGCGTTCTCTTCCATACCTAAGCTTTTGCAAAACGAGTATTAGCCTTACAACTTCTTCCTGTATTCTGTGTAATTATCGTATGAGATATCAATACACTGTGCAACTCAGCGCTTGAAACTTCTGAGCGTTACGCTGTAGTGGTCGTTGGTCGGATTGTTTCCAGTCCACCTGCTATGCAGGTAAGCAACCATTCCGAAACAGGCATTCAGACTGTGGAGTTTTTTTGAGCATATAAATAATTTCGGAGATATGATCGTACTTGCACGATTTTTTAATTGACACAATGAAAATCTTTCTTAAAATAGTTAACGATTTTCACTCGAAACGATGTTTTCAGAGTCAGTGAGAAGACTTTTTCCGAAACAGCTGGAAAGATGGACTTTCCTCTTGTGTTTCGTTCGTAACCTTTATTCATGAATAGTAAGATAATAAATACTATAAATAATAATTTTAAAAAGAAAAATCTTCTTGACTGCAGTACATTTTCTTTCTTTTGGCTATTGGATCAAGGAAATCCAAAATTTTTCAAAATGAACCGCCATTTACTGAGGTACATTAAATTCTATATATTTACATTATTTTTATTTATTTGTTAAATAAAATGTCTCTTCATTCACAAAAAATGCATTTTTCAGACTTCTAATTGGATATACATATGTCCCTAACCCTTAAACGCCTGGGGGTTCCTTCCAGGCACCCGATGGTTACTCAAGGGAAAATTTAAATTTAAATTCCAAAATTTTGAGCACTAATTAATTATTATTACTTTCACAATAGTTACTTGAAAATACAAAATTTTCCTTGAAATCTTATGAAAACAGTGTCGATTAAGTTCATCACAAGATTTGTTTGTTGAGGAAAATATCGCCCTAATGTATAATAAAAGAGAAACTACACTAACTGGAGCCGGATATGCAACTCAGCTGAAGAAAGAAGCTTTACCCACCTTTTGAAACCACGGTTGTTTTGAGTTTTAGCTTCAGTTGGAACAGTCAGACTCATAAAAATGTAGGTGGCATCACCATTGCAATATATTAGTTATATAGGGGCTAGACCAAGCTTTCGCTGAAATTTAACTGTTTTAGGCACAAAGATAAACTGTTAAAATACGCTCTCTTATTTTCATTGCGATAACTCACATGTTGGCCGATATATTCGGTACAAAGTCACCCCGAAGTTTTGAAAATATTTATATTAAGTATATGGTGGCTAAGGGAATTATTGCCCATTTCAATCCATTTTTGACACACAAACATACCGTTATAAGAGAAGCATTATCCCTTAATTGCAGTTATATGTATATGTATATCACACATTGACCTAAAGGAGGTGGTTCCACGTTCATTGTCCAATTTTCACACTAGCTCCTATAAAGCTCTCTCATAATCAATATCACCTTGGTGGTAAAATTTAATATCTCTGGTGTATTTAGTTATTGATTTATGGCGCTTTTAGAAGATTTGAACAGTGCCGTTATATGGGGAGTGAGCGGGGTTATACTCCGATTTCATCAATTTTCACACTGCCGGTAGAAGTACGTGGCAGTGGTCCGATTACGCCCATCTACGAACTCGAAATACTCTGGTCGCAAGAGTGTAAAAATATCTGCAGGTGATCGATTTCCTTTCTTTAATTATATTAGTTTTTGGAGTACATGTTTACATATGTATATACAGCAGAGCTATACTTTAAGTATTCAAATGCTAGAAACAAAAGACTTAAGCAGCAAACTTGATGCAAATGCCTTGTTATACATAGCATAGTTACATATGTACATACTTACATACAAAAGGGGTTAAAGCACAAAACAGAACGCACAGACTTAAACGTGTAAACAACAAGTACTAAATTTTTGCATTTATTACTCTAATCATATACAAATGTTAATAGAAAAATTATTAAGTAAAATACTTTAACAAAATCTTTATTCATGGATTTCTATGTTATTATTATTTCGAATATGCCTGTATATATGTACATATGTATTATAGAAGTTTATAGTTTAAAATAATAAAAATATTTCAATTAGCTTACCATTTACTTTTCTTCAAGAGAAAAGTGGTACTTTCTTGAAATAGAAGGTTCGTGAGTGGAAATAAAAGCCCCATTTGTGGAATAATTGCTGTGGAAGCAACTAATTTTTTAACTATGATATCAGCACCAATTTAGTTGTCCATGCGAAATATAGAAATGCTTATAAGCTCTGGGTAATTTACAAAATCAGAACATACATATAAGTGGAATATGATGATATGCTAAAGTAATTATTATTACATAAAAATGATCAAAGAACATGATTTATAACACGCATCTTTGGAATTCCCTAAAGTGTTCTCAAGAAAGTGTCTGAAGTGGTTGCATAGATGATTTACCGCTTAAACAGTACAAACTGTTTGATCAGCGCACCGGATTTGAAAATCCGATGTCATCGGCCTCTGAATTATAGTTTAAATATTGAATACTTCAAATACAACTCACATGCATACATACAAACATTCAAGTAGGCAAATAGGCGCCTGTAGAAAACCCAAGCATTACAAGCGAAAAGCTTAAGCGCTTACCCCACCTAAAGTATAAGCACAATTAGCACCCGTATGCAAATGCAAAATATTTGTATAGTCAATCAGCATTTCTATTAAAAGTTTCAGTGCATTTTTGCAGTGTTTTTTCAATGTAAGCATTTGAAAAGTCCCCCAGAACCGAAGACCTGAGCGCCGCGATGCAAATAATTACGGCAAAAGCATTTAAATTAATATTTACCGTGATATTCCCGGTATAACGCCACCGATTTTTCTTCGCCACGGCTGATCACACTTTCGCTGGAATAGCCGAGCTTTACAGTTATATCATATTTTCTATAGATTTTATTAAAAAATTGCACAGATTGCTATTAAAGTAAAAAAACCTGGATACTTTGCACTTTAGCACAATCGAAACATTGTCAACTGCAATTACAACTACATACAACTACTACAAAAACACTAACAACTCAAAACACCAACACCCACCAAAGCCGAGCGTATGTGAGTCGCGCGACGTCTTCGTTGGCGCATACCAATCAGCTGTTCACATAACTAACCTACGTCTACAAGTGTCGGCAAAGAACAGCAACACCAACAGCAACAACAAGTGGCCGCGCAGCTGTGCTGAAACAATAAAACGTGCTATCGTCGTCGAACTGGTCAGCGCTGATGAATCATAACGTTTGTGTGCGTCGTGCGGCCGCATCTAACACAACTGGACCAGCGCCGGTGACAAGCTCGACCGCTGAGTCAACTTGGGCCATTCAGCTGAATTGAGAGCGGGAGCCTTCGATTTTTGAATGTAGCTCAGCGCGGGAGAGCAACAATTGCGAGTTGCTGGCGCTTGTTGAGCAGCGCTGGAGCTGCAGCGGTGCGCGAGAGCGACGCGTGCGCATCGTAAATTGTGGGTGGTGACCAATTATTCGTGGAAACGATTCTGTGTTCGTGTGTGCTAATTGCCTTGGTGCCTTTTTTATGCAGTAACGGTATTCTCACGTATTTACTTTCTTATATAAGTGATATATATGTACATGGAGTTATGTACAGTTAGTTAGCTTTTCGTCAGCAACTTTTTTTGGTTGTTTACTTGCGTTTTTGTTGTTGTTTTTTTTTCAAGGTATAATGAAAGCAACCAGTTTAATTACGATTGCTAGTGAGGATTGATTTATGTGGCGTCATTGTTTGAGAGATTAAGTGAGTCTATTGTTGAATTCTGCCTTTGATTTAAGTGGATCGTTGCTTCAGAGCAAAATGGTATGCTATTTAATGGACGCTATGGCAATGTAAATCTTGTTCTTGCATGTTCAGACACAGTTTATGTTTGATTATTGTTTGTTATCTGGTAAAGGTGTATATGTACATATGTACGTATATATATAAGATATAAGCAATTTCGGTTTAAAAGATTTATATTTATTTGTAACAAAATATATAAAATTTTTTACTATAAAATTTAGAAATTCTTTTTGTTGATATTACATTAATGTTCGGTTTTTTGACCACAATTCCTCGGGCCTTAAAGCATCACCTAGGTATGTATGTATGTATGTACATATGTATGTATATTCTATTTTTGGTTCGTTCCTTACACTTGCAGGATTTATTGTTGTTTTAATGGGTTATATCCACTTATGAATAGAGAAAATTTTAATTATTTTACTTAAATACTTATCGAATGTGTATATATTTTTAAATATTCCCCGAAACTTTGAAGTTGATCTGGCAAATAGTTTACTGAAATTCTCCTCCAAAACTCTAAACACGTTTTTCCCGAAATGTTCTTTTCAGAGTCGGTGAGAAAACATTTTCTAAATTGCTGGACTGATCGAGTTAAAATTTTCACATGACCTTCAAATACTTATGTATATTTGTATAATAGGACAAAGGAGCCATGTGTAGAAGTTCACGCAAGTGAGGAAACTTCTTTGAGCGCCTTTCGCTTGGGAGTGGCCAGAAACGACTCTTTTACATATGGGTCAAGCAGCTCACGACTTCCGGCCTTAGACCAAGTGTCCTCTGGGTAGCCGAAAAACATTTGTTTGAAGGCGAGCTAAAGGGAGAAGGTGAATTGTCCCTTCCTAGGGTTGTGCGCTGACCCGCCACGTAAAAAACACCCCAATGAAAAGATCAAAACCGTCTCGGAAGAGAGACCCCCTTTTGATAATGACCACCACCAACGTACTAAGGGATACGATATAAGGGAGTACACCTGGGATGTCCGGACCCTTAATTTGGAAGGTGCCGCTGCCCAGCTGGTTGATTTCTTAGCAAGAGTAAAGTGCAACGGACGGGAAAAGGACTGAGACGAGTGTGTCCTTGTGACATTTACTATAGTGCCCATATAAAGGAGCGCAAATTCCGTGTGGGATTCGTGCTGAGAGATAGCCTACGTCGCCGAGTCCGCTTTAAAGCTATGTTCGTCAATATATCGCTGATTTGCGCCCATGCAGCGACGGAAGGGAAGGACGATGTCTTCAATGAGCGTTTGGAGCTGCCCCGCCTTAGAGCCAGGGTGGGCAAAGAAGGTATTTTTGGCACTAGATTCCAGTATAGGAAAATTCGTCAAGCTACTGGCAATATATCAAACCGCCACCAACCAGATCAATAATTTTATGGTAGACGGAAGACACGTCTCCAGGGTTTTAGACGTGCGTATGCTCCAAGGCCCAATATTGACTCGGACCACTATCTTGTTGCAGGGGAGATTCGCAACCGACTCTTTTCAAGAAATTACGCACGTAAATAAACAGACAACCGAACGATTTTCTCCTCGACTTGCACTCCTGCTCTCTGAGAGCACTCATCAGCAACTCGGTGTAAGTGAACTGTGGGACGGGATTTCAAGCTCCTTACGTACAGATGCAACCGAAACCATTGGTTTTCGAAAGGGGCAAAAGAACAGCTGGTACGATGAAGAGTGCCGTGTCGCAGCGGAGAGGAAATAGTCTGCCTACCTCACAACGTTCCAATCGACTACATGCGGGATGAGATAGACACCGAGAGTTGAAGAGGAAAGCGAGACGCATTTGTAGACCGAAAAAGTAAGATACCGAAATTCGTGAGTACGAAGTGCTTCACAAGCTGGCCGACAGGTTTAATGTCCGGAAATTCTACGAAAAGACGCTAGTTCTTCAATCACTACTTGTATTCCTCTGTTGATTTGAGATAATTTTAAGCAGAAAATTTTCCAGAATATTCAAAATAAATCTCCGATTATTAAATGCAATAAATTCTATAAATTTATATTATTTTTATTATATATTGGTTAAAATGTCTCTTAAAAAACATGAAAAACGTATTTTTTCAGACCAGTAAGTGGATATGACCCCTTAAGGGGTTAATGGTAGTCAGAATTTTCAAAACATTATTTTTTTGCATTTTCGTTAAGTATAATATCTTGAAAATATTCTCTGAAAATTTCACGTTGATCCGATAATTAGTTTTTGAGTTATTCGACAAATAAAAAAGAGAGCTCGGGCACTTCAAAGCGCTAGTGCGAAACTTTCAACGCGTTTGTCTCAAAATTATGTTTTTGAACTGGTGACAACTGTAACTCGAAAACCGCTTAGTAGATTTTAATGAAATTTATACAGCATTTAGAATACATAATAAACTCAGGCCTGATCGAAGGATTCTTATTTTTTCAAAAATTTCGATTTTTTAAGACCAATTAACTGTTGATTTTTTCCCAAAAATATAGAAAACAAGAAAAAACGTTAACTTTGGTTGCACCGAAGCTAAATACCCTTCACAGGTGCATTTCTGTTAGTAACTATGTGTCCAGTCTATATGGAAGCTATATGCTATATAACCCGTTCTGAACAAGTTTTTTAGAGATTACATTGTTGCCTAAGAAAATAATATATACCAAATTTTGTGAAGATACATTGTCGAATGTGAAAGTTTTCCATACAAGAACTTTTTTCCGATCGTTCAGTTTATATCATAAAACTAATTTTTTTTGTCCGATTGATTTTAGATGAATCTCCAAGGACTTATGGTTGTCACCGTAAGTACCTTCTTTTGGAACAGGATCAACACAAACAACTATAACTTTGGAAATTTAATTTTTTTTTTGAAATTTTCGTGACTTCAAGTCAATGCCATAGTACTGCTTTTGTAAAATAACACGATTTAATAGCAAAAAAAAAAAAATCTGAAAATTCTAATTTTTTCATGCCGCTGACTACCCCTAACCCCTTCAGAAAGCTGCAAAACTAAAAAAAAATATTTTTTTCATAAAGTGGCGGCTACTCAAAAATTAAGGTCGATTTTTTTTAATATTACAAATTTCAATTTAAATTTTTTGTTTCTTCATATGATAAATAGATAGATATATGTACATATGTAGATTAGTCACGCCATATTTCAAGAAAAAGAACAAGTACATTTCACAATACTAAAAACAACTACACAAAACAAAAACAACATTAATCACCATAATATTGTAGCTCCAGTAGCAAACATTTTCATTTATTAGTAATAACTGTAAAATTAATAATATATACTTTACACAAATCAACACATTTTCAATTGAAATCGCATTTGCTCATAGTCAAATATAGTAATTCTGCAAATTATTTAATTATACATCATTAGCATTCACCGCAAAATGGGCATTACGAAATATGGATTTCAAAATTCTCACTCAAATGGGGGCGAAAAGCTAAACAAATAAATGCATTTATGCATTTATTCTATAAAATTAGTGTTAAGTTATGAGCATAAATCAACTAATGTACAAGTGACGAATGTAAGTATGTTTGTGGATGGAAATGTGACCGCAACAACAACACCGCAAACAATGGTTTAACCAAAAAGTTACAGCATCAGAATAATGCTTAATTAATGTGCTAAAATTTACTGGCTAAATATGTTTAATGTACTAATATTTATGTGTATATGTACATATGTATGTATATATGTAGATACATATATACAAATATATGCACATATGTATGTATGTATGTAGATGTTGCATTGAGGTGAGCAAGCCAACCGCCCGTGCAATTATTACAATAAATTTGCATAAAACACCACACACGCACACACAAATGTGTTTGTTTGTATGTACATATGCATGATTGTGTGTGTGCGTAACACTAATACGAGCATATGCTCAGCCAGGCGTGATTGGTTGCTACATACAATATTTGATTGCGAAATGCTAAATTTTGAATGAAACCTTAAAAACGCACCTTCAAACAGCGCAAGAGATATATGTATACATACATACATACATACATACACATAAGCCATATGTTTAGCACAAGTAGCGTTTGCATGTAAAATCTCCAACTATATGATAGTTGTAGTTACAATTAACCGCTAGCACCAACAGCTCCTGCGCCACCATCGCCTCTATTAGCATTGCCACCAACGGCAGACCGCAAAATGTACAGCAACAGCAACAGCAACTACAATGGCAGCAACAACACTTACTACATATGAACAACAGGGCAAGAGCAGACGATCGAGATGATCGTGCAAGCTTTGCGGTTATTTGTCGGTATAGATTGAATTGGACACCGCAAGCTCACACACTACAGGCGTTTCCAATAAAAACAACAACAAACACTGCTGCTGCAAAACTCATTGAATACAATGCTGTTAACTTGTAAGTATTTATGTATGTATTTATGGTATATACGAGTAAGTATGTATGTGTATGCGAGCGTTACACTAATTTTCGGGATATTTAAATGTAAGGCTGCAGGATGTTGCAGAAAAAGATGTCTTCTCATGTCGCGAAAGGCTTTATATAAAAATAAAAAAAACATTAACTTAGGCTGCACTGAGCTACAATATTCTTCACAGTTGCTACAATTTTTATAGGCATAAAGGATATAAAAAGATCTTCATCTTACTTTTGATTGGACATTTTGTATGCCAGTTATATGCCGTAGTAGTCCGGTCAGCACAATTTCTTCAGAGATTGTACTGTTGACTCAGATAGTATTCATTGCTACATGTTTTGAAGATATTTCATCAAATGAAAAAGTTTTCCATACTAGCGCTTGATTCCGATCGTTCAGTCTGTATGGTAGCTATATGCCGTAGATTAGATTAGATAAATAAATGATGATTTCACCACGACCTAAGATCTATTTTACGTTCTCCTAAGTTACAACGACTCACCTAGCCCTAGCATATTGACAAGTAGATGCTAATGACGCGATATAATCCCTTTTTGGAAACACGGATTCAAGGACATTTGTCCTGTGCCTACAGACTGATGTGTAGTCAACTAGCAGATATTTTGGAGCTTCAGACTCCATATCGCAGAATTGGTAATTTGTTTAAGAAGCTAGGCGCATGGTGTATAAGTGCTTCTTCAGCTTACAATGGCCAATGTAAAAAGCGCCAAGTAGCCTGAGTTTGTCGCTTGGGAGGTTGATTGTACATTTAAACCTTTAAGGGTTTTAACCCCAGCAACTTGGCATGACGCATGCTTTGGACTAGTTGCCAATACCTCACTACTTCATCTGTGAAGAGCAGTTACTTTATAACATGGGGACCAACGAAAAGTTTGGGACCTACCATGTTGGTCGATGTTGCGGAGTGGGCGAGCTTAGCAGCCAGTTCATTCCCGGCTATACCTTTGGGACCGGACACTCAGATAAGGTGCTCTTGATAACGATCTAATAGACTGTTCAGCCGTTTTATAGACTTATATACATACATCTAAACTAATATGTCCTAGGGGTCCGATATCGGAGAGATAACGGAGAGAAAAAATTTCGTCAAGATCGTCATTTACATATATGTATGTAGATAGAAGAATGCGGTTATTCGACCATATTATTATGTAATCATTTACACCATACTTATGAAAACTATATACTACATATGTACGAGTATAAATTTTATAAAGACTCTTCGTTCAATGTGTTACAAATTTCGTGGCAAGCTTAATAACCTAATTTTCGGTACCTAACCTATTGTAAAGCATAGAACTTCTAAGTACGGATCAAAACGACCCTCGTATATCCACAAAGCGCCTAAAGTCAACCAATTGGTAGCTGGTCAGATAAGGAAAAAGTGTCCAGATGTTTCCATTTCATCTTCTTCTCTGCAACTTTGGCAAGTTACGTCCTCGAAAATCTTTAACTCACCGTGTGAGTACCAATGAGACAGTATCCAATTAGGACACCTGTAATTGCCGCCATGTGAATCTTGCTAAGAGCTGGTAGTTCTGTGGACCTTTGGGTTTTACTCTGGCTCAAAAGGCTTTCGAAATCCCACAAGTGCTGGTTGCTGACTAACGCTTACTGAGCTCGCACTAGGACCATCTCTCCAGCGACCGAGTCTACAAAGCCACGAACATCTGCTCGTTCCTTCCTATTGAAAATTGGGTAAGACTGCCCTTTCTAGCGATTTCATCGGCTTTTTAGTTTCCGACGATTCCGCAATGGCCAGGCACCAAAACGAAAATAATCCTCCACCTTTCCCCTGAGCTTCGATCTATCTGCGAAAATGTTATTTGCTCCTCTTCTCCCGCGACTCCGTTTCTCCAATATCCCTCGGAGGTATGTGCGCATGATTTTCACCAATTTTCCAAGCATTGGAGGTAGAGGATGTTGTTTTAATTTTGTTGAGACCCAGCATTCATTATTGAATAATATTCGATCGAATTGTCCACTTCCACCACGCAGCAAAGAAAATATATCAGCGACCGTTATTGAGCCATGATAACCTACTATTTGATGCCTGAAATTAAAGCTTGTGATCTCGGCGACATTTGGTTTTAACAAGACGGCGCCACTTCCCACACTTCGTACCAATCAATGGATTTTTTGAGAGAACACTTCGTTGAGCAGATAATTTCACGTTTTAGGCCGGTCGATTGGTCACCAAGATGGTGTGATATCACACTGTTAGACTTTTTTCTGAGGGGATATGTAAAGTCTAAAGTATGTGCGAACAATCCCGCTTCGATTCAGGCCTTGGAGCAAGACATCACGCGTGTCATTCGCAAGTTACCAGTTGAAATGTTCGAACGAGTAATCGAAATTTGGACTCAACGGATGGACCGTCTGAGACGTAGGCGCAGCCAATATTTGAAAGAGAAAATCTTCTAAAAATAAATGCCAAAGAATGTTTTGTCGAATGATAATCATTATTCCTCATTAAATTTGAAGTTTCTGTGTTTTTTCTAGAAAAGGTGGGAACCTTGAATTGGATTACCCTTTAAATATTATCTATCCCACTTTGGCCGCGAATTTAATAAACCAACTTTAATTAGGAGTTTTTCAAATTTTGCAGTTTAAAAATTTTATTTTGAAGACTTCTTCTTACAGATATCAAGTTGGTATAAGCTTGTCTACTTTTAACTATATCTTTATATCTAGACTTACGAATAAGATTCTTGCGAACTTGAAGATACACTTCTCAAATGCTGCTGCAACCGAATATTGCACCGAAGCATGAAGCCAAACAAGTTGGCAGGGTATCGATGCCAGCAGCAAGCAAACGCGTACGCGTACTTTCCAAAGGGCTCGTCTTCAATTGCATATTATTTTTCGAAGCGTCTTCGATTGCCTTATTCCTTAGTGGCGATGTCAACAGCATTCGATGCGCAAATGTATCGGCTGACTGACTGGCGCATTGATTGACGGATCCACATTACTTGTATAGACTCTTTGCATATTTGTATGTCGGTATGTATGTGCTCGTGTGCTAGGGCCACGCATGCGCCTCATTATGAGTATTTGCTGTGTATTTATAGCTGTGTGTAATGCCAAGATATTTCCCCTACTGAAAGGCAACGCTGCAGCGGCGTGTGCATCAGCGCTCAAGTGTAAAATTGAAAAGACATGAAAAGTCTCAACTTAACAGAAGCACATGAGCAAAGAAAAAATAATCAGACAAAAGTAGAATGCAAAAAAATGCAAAGAAATTATGCAAAATATAGGACAATATCAAATTCTCGCTTGTAATTAGCTGCCACGTACCGACTCAGTTGCCAGCGCGAAGCCCCAAGCTGCAGGCAGCGCGCAGCCAGCGCGCATGTGCAACAGCAAGAGTCGAACGGCGACGAGCGTGGAGCGTCGAGTGCGGAGCGCACGCGTGCAAAAACTCTGGGCTTCCACGGCCGAAGGTGATCAATTCACCGCCTGAGCGAGTCGAAGCTGCTGGCCCGATGTGTGAGTGTTGTGTGAGGGTCTGCGATCACCTTGCGGTGTACATGTGAGCATCTACACATACAAACACTCGAAGTTATATGTGTGTAAAGTCAACTTTCTAACAATTATTCCCTTGGCTGGAGCTAAGCTTTTTTCAGCCTTAAATACTTGTCGAACATTTTAAGCTGGAGTGCCTCGGTGTGCCTCGTGAGGGAAGAAAAGAATTTGCGCAGGTTGAGTTTCATAGCTGGAATTTGTGGAGAGCTATTTCAGACTTCAGTCAAACTTTTACACATTCTTCGTTACAGCTTCTCTGTTAGCGTTTTATGCATGTTTGAGTGTGTGTATGTATTTATACATGTATGTATGTATGTGGTGCTGTGTGTGTCTGGGGCCTGCTCATGTGCATGTGCTTATGTCAAAAGCGTTAAGCCTAAAGTGTTTGAGCCGACATGCATTGCAGCTGGGAGGTCCGACTTATCTGCGCATTGACAAGCTACTGTAATAACGTTGCAGCGAGGTTATCTTTACAGCGTTGTTGTTGAATACACTGAAAGTGAACGTACTGAGGATAAGTGTAAGACGTGTTAAAGCATCGTTAATCAATCGTTGAGTTGAAAGGAACATTTCTTAAAAGGAAGTTGGTTAAAAATCTAAAAAAGATGAGAGCTTAACAGCTATATTTTTATAAAGACCGAATTTTTGTTTTAAAATAAGGTAAGAAAGTCCCGGCTTCCATTCTAGTGTGATACACTGATTATAGCATCCCTCCAACTTTTTGATACCAATTTTGTAGTGAGATTTGTCATTTGCTTCAAAATAGGCCTCAGTTTCGGAGATCACCTCTTCATTCGATTAAACTTTCTTCCCTGCGAGCATTATTTTAAGATCTGAGAACGGAAAATAGTCGCTAGGAGCCAAATCTGGAGAATATAGTGGTTGCGGACGCAGTTCGAAGCTCGATTCCTAGGTTTTTGCCATCGTTTTCATTAACAGCACTTTCTTTTTCTTCAAATGCGACCATTTTTCGGCGATATCGTCCTTCAAACAGTCCAATAACGCGATGTAATAGTCGCTGTTGATAGTCCTTAATCTTTGAAGGTAGTCAGTAAAAATTACTCCCTGCGCATCCCAAAATGCAGACGCTATAATCTTGCCAGCTGACTTTTGCGGGCTCATCGTATACAGTCCACTTGAATGACTGTCGATTGGGCTTCGGAGTGAAATGATGGAGCCATGTTTCATCCAGTGTCACACATCGACCCAAAAGTTCGAGTTTATTGCACTTGAAAATCTCCAAACACTGCTCCGAATCATCAACTCGTCGTTGTTTTTGGTCAGAAGTGAGCTCGAGCGGCCCTTACTATGCTCAGAGCCTTCTCATACCCAGACATTCGTGAATGAAAATTTTTAAAGGTTCAGTTGATATCTTTGGAGTGCTTGCAATCTCGAACAACTTCATTTTACGGTCATCCGACATTACTTTGTGGACTTTTTTGATATTTTCGTTGGTATCAACCTCTTTTGGTCATCCACTGTATTGTTGTTGTTGTAGCCAGAACTCTGCCTTTGACAGCCTTGGATCGGATAAAAAAGCCGGATCCTTTCCGGTTACATAGACCCGACTGTCATGGGAACTGTGTTCACCGCCTTCGGTGCTCATTTGACCACATCTGAACTTGGCGTAACAATCCTTGATGGCTGATATTCCTTAGGCAGTGTCCGGAAACTAGTCATCCATTGCCTCAACGGTATGTTTTCTCTTCAAAACGCAATCTTTTAACAAAACGCGATATTCTTTGTTATCTATTTTTCCACAATAACCAAAGTTGCTTCACTGAAAATGGTATAATTCACAAGCCAATAATCCAACAGCTTTCAAACTTATCCACACTCCTTTTGAGGTTAAGGCTAACTGAAAATCATATGGATTTAATGCTTTAATTTTAGTAGCACCATCTATGTGTCAGGCCGCAGACTTTTTGCCGCCCGAATATTATCTTCTAAGACGTAAACGTCTCGGGCTTTCCTTCGTAAACAAGCGACTTCACATAACCCTAAAAGTTTTCTTGCGAAAATCGGGAACGATGCCATCTCGTTTTGTACCAATTAAGGAACTTGGTACTGTCCATTATGAAATGAAAACTAAAAACCCAAGTAACAGCTGCCAAATAAACCTACTCTCAGAAAAGTATTGCCTCACTGAAAGAAACACAGAGGGAGAGAAAATATTATTTCTGCAAAGAAAAATATTTACCTTATTTTTAAAGGTGTCGACGAGCATTTTAAATTTGGTTATAAATAACAAATATAAACGTTTATTTTTCGTAGAAATAACAAAATTTTTGAACTGTTTATGATAAAAATTGTTACATCGAGGATTCTTGCAGAGCAAAACGTTTCCTAAAAAATCTATCTCAAGGGTATTATTTTCAGTTACAAAATTTCTTTTCTTGAAAAGTTTTGAAAATCTCTATCTTTGTATATAAAAATTACGTGTCACGTTGTTTGTCCGCGATGGACTCCTAAACTATTGAATCGATTTTAGCAAAATTTGGCACACTGTGTCCAGTTCGACCAACTTAGAAGATAGGATAGTAAAAACAATTCATAAATGAAAAACAAAGTAAAAGCTCTATTAAATAGATGCTCTGTTAAGTGGAAAACTCTATTAAATGGAAAGAAAGGCTGTTAACCAGACATTGAGAAAGTTGCCTAAAATTCATCATTTTTTCCAATGAAATTTCTTTGTGTGAATATATTCAAAATTAAACCTCAGGTTCAATGCCTTGGATTCTCATACCAACAAAAACTTGTTCGCCTTTATTCGTATGTAAAATTTTCACTGTATTGAATAGTTTATTATATGAATAATAGTATAAAATGTATACCACAGCTACACGTGGCCGGATCCACTAGAATACTATATTTCACGGTTTATCTTAGCTCATAAATTCGATAGGTTACAGTCTGTCAAGTAAGAACGTGGTCGACTTTACCGACAGTTAATGAAAGATTTGGCTGTAATTCCTTCGCGAGCCGATAGAGCGAAGCTTTGTCCTTGATGTATTGTCAACAAAGGTTCAGTTGTCGTTGATCTTTTTAAAGAGAATCACGTTAAACGCCATGAGTGCTAAGTACGCGTCGCGCTACGAAGCTGTGTTCCTTTGCATCCACCCGAAAGGTCCCAAAATATGGCAATCAGTGGCTGCTAAATATATGAGAAAATCGAAGGCATTTGTACAGAAGTGGATACAGCGATATATAGTGGCTAAAAATGATGATTTACCAGAACGTATTTCGATAGGAAAAGTGAACAAAAAAGATGAAAAAAGAATAGTGAATCTGTTTTCGCGGAATCCTGCTTCAACACTGCGGCAAGAACAAGCAAAATTAATTCCAAAAGGTTTAGATATATCCTAGAAAACTATCCGAACCCTTCTTCATACTCATGATCTGAAATGGCGCAACACAATGAAGAAGCCTCTGTTGACTGAAAAACTTGTGACAAAGCGACTCGCTTGGGTGCATGAGAATATTGATAGAGATTTTGAAAATGTCATTTTTACTGATGAATATTCTCCATGGGCATGTTCTGTCCTCACGCGAGCCGGGTCAACTTCCACCAATAGGCTTGTTCAGCGGACCGTAAAACATGGAACAAAGGTGCATCTTTGGAGCTGCTTCTCAAAGCAGGTATTCGGCACTTTGTACCTCTTTACTGACAACCTAAAAGCTGAGAAAATAATAAACATCTACAAAAAAAGCTTCACTGGTATCTGCCAAACGATGATTCATCAGAAAAAATGAAGATGGGATTCTGCAGGAGGACAACGATCCTAAACACCGCAGCAAGCTCTGTACTCAGTGGAAAACTCAATCTGATATTGTTACATTGGATTGGCCGTCGCAACCCTATTGAAAATGTGTGGGCATATATTAAACAGAAGCTTCGTGGAAGACGCACATACACTTTGAAGCAGTTGTCTTACGGAATTCGTCGGTTCTGGAGATCCTTGCCCCTAGAATACGCCGTCAAATTGCTAGAAAGCATGCCTCGGTGATGCCAGGCAATTATCGACGCCGGTGGTGACTGGACATATTATTGACCAAATTACATCATTGTTTGTAATGTGTACAAAGTATATATAAATATGAAAGTTTCATAAAATAATTTTTTTATAAATTAACACGACCACGCTCTTACTTGACAGACGTTATTTTCTTACTCACCCTAATGTTTATTGCTAATAATTTGCTGCATTGCCACCCTGCATTCACTCCGTTCTGTTGTAAAATAAATTTCAAACTTAATATGTTTAAAAATTAATTTTATTTAATAATCATTACTTTGTATTTAATTTTTAATTAAACATTTTAATTTCATTTACTTACACGCTATATAATACACACATGAGTATACATGTAATATGGTATATAAGTACATTTTGTTAAGTAAATGTAATGCAAGTTGTACTAATATTTATGAGTAAACACTTATTATCGATTTTAAAGTAAATAACAAAATTATTGAAAATTTGTATTATCTGTATGTATTTATGTATGTGTGTGTGTATATGGTAAGATTACTTATTTAAATACGATATTGTACATCAGCTCTTTATGGACGATTGCATTAGAATTAAAAAATATTAAATACCAATATATATTAAATTATTTACATACATATGTACGTACATACTATACATACATATACATACATATGAGCATTGTGTATTTCAAATCTTCGCTATTATACACTAACACGTATTTACATTAACATTTAAAAGTGAATAAACAAATAATCTATGCTTACGCTATAACGTCTAATATTAAGAAAAAATATTTGTCAAAAAAAATTATGTATATTTTTCAAGCAAATAATTTTTGAAAAATATTTAAAAAATTTTTTTTTTTAATCAACTTTTTGTTAAAAATTATTTTTTTCAAGCAAATTATTTTTGAAAAATATTTTTTTCAAAATTTTTTTTTTAATAAATTTTTTGTTAAAGAAATTCTTTGAAAAAAATAAAAGAAAAAATATTTGTCAAAAAAAATTGTATTTTTTAAGCAAATTATTTTTTAAAAATATTTTTTAATAAATTTTTTGTTAAACAAAAGCTAATTATTTTTGAAAAATATTTTTTCAAAAATTTTTTTTTTAACAAATTTTTTGTTAAAAATTATATTTTTCAAGCAAATTATTTTTGAAAAATATTTTTTCAAAATTTTTTTTTAATAAATTTTTTGTTAAACAAAAGAAAATTATTTTTGAAAAATATTTTCTCAAAAATTTTTTTTTAATAAATTTTTTGTTAAAAATTGTATTTTTCGAGCAAATTATTTTTGAAAAATATTTTTTCAAAAATTTTTTTTTAATAAATTTTTTGTTAAACAAAGTCTTTGAAAAAAAAAATAAAAAAAAAAAATATTTGTCAAAAAAAGTATATTTTTTTCTAGCAAATTATTTTTGAAAAATATTTTTTCCAAATTTTTTTTTTTAATAAATTTTTTGTTAAACAAATTTTTTGGAAAAAAAAATTTGAAATATTTTCAAAAAAAATTATTTTAAAAAATGTATAAAAAAAAGTTTTTTGGCAAATTTTTAAAAATTTTAATTTAAAGAAATGTTTTTTTAATTTTTCAAAATTTTTTTTTTTGAAAAATAATTTTTTGAAAAATAATTTTTGTGAGATAAAATTTTTTTGACAAACATTTTGTGTTAAATAAATTCTTAAAAACAAATTAAAAGGAAAAAAAGTTTTTTTAATTTTTCAAAAAAAAAAAATTTGATTTTTACTATTTAAAAAAATACAGTTACACTTGTCTAAAAGTAAAATTAACAAAAAAAAAAAACAAAAATAATTTAAAAATTTTTTTAATTTAAAAATTTTTTTTTCAAAGAAGTTATTCAACAAAAAATGTTGGTCGAAACATTTTTTTCATAAAAAATATTAAAACTTAAACTATTTTTGAAAAATCCAAAAAAATTATAGTTACACTTATCTACAATTAAAAGAAATATTGTATCCTTAGGTTTTTGTTTCCAAATTTCAGTTTTCAAGTCAGTTCAATGTGCAAGTACGTAAGACTTCGTGGTTGCACCACCACCGCCCGGTCAATACGGACGCCAGACGTTGCCCAAATCGCCCACATCCACGTTGCGAGCGCCGCTGTGCTGCTCGCCCGTTACGGACGCGTCACCCTGTGGTACATCCAAATGTGTTTGTTGTTGTTGCTGCTGCACCTGCGACTGCGCGTCATGCTGTTGCTGCTGTTGTTGTTGCTGTTGGAGGTTGTGTTCGCTGCTTGTGATCGCCGCTGCGCTGTTAACGTCCGCCGCTGTGACCACACCGCCGTCACCGCCGCCACTGCCACCACCCATTTGGGCGTCATGTAATGCCTGCGCCGATCCTTGTGCGCTCAAAGCTTCGTGATCCGATGTGCCAATGCCAATCTCTATGCTCGATCGGTAACCTGTCAGCGAGCTGATCAACGAGTTGTCGTGCACATGCACATGAATCTCATTCTGATTGACGGTGTGTGAGTAGAATTTCGGACACAGCACCATGGTGGGTGCTGCTTGCCCTGGGTAGCCGCCGCCTTGAGCGGCGCAACTGCTATAATTGTAATTGTTGTAGCCGTTGGCGAAGTTGTTGTATGTGGGGTAGGTGTTGTTCAGAGTTT
The DNA here is from genome assembly GCA_027475135.1 of Bactrocera correcta. Taxonomy (NCBI): domain Eukaryota; kingdom Metazoa; phylum Arthropoda; class Insecta; order Diptera; family Tephritidae; genus Bactrocera; species Bactrocera correcta. Next base: position 77,355,405 of record CM050325.1, on the reverse strand, counting down.
CCAGCTCCCCTTTGCCGGCGTCGTAGTGGTTGGGGCTGCAAATGGGCGCTTGCGCATGCGGCATGTAGGTGCCAGTGGGTGCCGCCATGCCGCTGTGTGGATAATCACATAAAGAGGTCATGTCCGTTAGCATGCCGGGTACCGCAAGACTATGATCGGTGGTTAATGTCGTTGGTACGCTGGGATCGTAGCCACAGTGCGGCAGATTGCTGGACGCGGCAGTGGCCGTTGTGTGATGCGGATATTGGTAGGGGTTGTGGGTTCGGTAGGGCGTATAGGCACTTGTATTGTACGACGGATAACCGGTTGTCCAATCTGCGGCGCCCATCAGTGCATTGGCTTCTAAAAAAAGATAAAAGAGAGGAAATAATTCTCATCAATTTTTTGAAAAGCCAAATATGTTCTATATTAAGGAAGTAGCTTATACATATTTTTGGCTTGTCTTTTATAAGGGAATCCATCATCAGTATAACCATACATAAAATGCGAAATATTTAATTTCTCCTCAATTCGGCGAGACATGAGAGTCTCCTAATTCATACCTAGGACTTGTAGGAATCACAGAGGACCTAAGGGTTCATGTGATGGCGGGTAATTCTGTTGAGCTCAAAGGGCTTCATCGAGACATGAGGGTCTCTAATTTATACCTGGGAGATTTTTGTATCACGAAAATACCGTATTTTCAACTGTTGAAGTGAGATCCGCTTGACTGGTTTTAGTCAAGGTTTTTTCTTGCCTCCCTCCTTCTTATAACATGTAATCCAGGTAGTACCTTTTTCAATAGCCTTTTGTTCACAGATCAAAATTCGACCGAATAGACCACATCCAGCAAAGAGTGAAGAAAATAGAGTTTAGAGTCTATTCGGGCAAGCTAAAGAGATCAAGAAGCTGCCATTTCATGCAAAAAAAATAACGGTTCGGTGTGGTTTGTATGCCGGTGGAATCAGCAAAAATGAAGCCGGTGTGAACGAAGCCTTCACGCGCCTTTATAACCGACTATTTAATACCTGAATTTGAATCTCGTAATCTCGGCGACATTTGGTTGCAACAAGACGGCGACATCGCATCAATCATAGGATTTATTGAGAGAACACTTCGGTGAACAGATATTTCAACGTTTTGTGCGGGAGATTGGTCACCAAGAACAGCGTTAGACTTTTTCCTTTGGAGATATATAAAGTCTAAAGTCTATGCGAACAATCTCGCTCCGATTCAGGTCTTGGAGGAAAAGATTACGCATGTTATTCGCCAATTACCAATCGAAATGCTCGAACGAGTCATCGAAAATTAGACTCAACGGATGGATCATCTGAGACATATCCGCGGCCAACAGAGAGATAATCTTTAAAAAATAAATGCCAAGGCATATTATTTCAAAAAATAATAAATACTCCCCATTAAATTTGAAGTTTCTGCGTTTGCTTTTTTTTTCTTTAAAAAAGTAGGGAACCTCGAAACGGATCAATCTTTACATATAAAGGGTGGGCCACATAAAATTTTAAATTTAAAAAGTCAACAAAAAAAAAACGGCTTGATATTTTTCAAAGGTCTAACATTTATTTAAAAGTTTGTTTTATGAAATTTATTTGTGGAAAACAATTTCGGACAAATGACGACCACGGCTGAGTTTACAGCAACTTATCCGATCCACCCAATTTTGGAGTATTTTCTCGATGGTTTCAGGCCTTATGGCAGCTACAGCAGCTTAAATCTCGTACTTTAGATCTTGAATTGTTTCTGGATGGTTGGCGTAACATTTATCTTTAACTGCTCCCTACAGAAAATAGTCCAACGGAGTTAAATCGCAGCTTCTGGGAGGCCAATTCACATCACCTCTTTTGCTGATTATGCGATTTTCGAAGATAGGGCGTAAAAGATTGAGTGTAGCGTTTGCTGTATGGCACGTAGCCGTCCTGTGCCGCAAATGCGACAATTCTGCTTGTTAACGTAACCATCGAGGTGGAAATGAGCCTCGTCCGAAAAGATGATTTTTCGGTAAAATTGACCATACTCGGTTTTTTTCAATATTTCCCAGTTTTCTTCGAACCATTTCGTAAATTTTAGACTTTTTGCTGCATATCTGTCACTTTCCGTATGGTATTTGACGTTTCCAATGTCGAAATATAGATAATTCAAATTTAAAACGTTAGATGGCCCTACCGTTAGTATGTTTCTATGTATTATGTTTAAAAAACCAAGAATTTTATTAAAGATATTAAATTTACAGAATTTTTATTTAGTCACGGAGTTCTTAAATAAAATTCACGTACAATTGACATGTCAAAACATGTCATAAACATGAAATATCATAAAGAGCGCTAATTGAAAAATAATTTCATGTTACAAGCCGCGAAACGAACAGTCACAGTCACCGAAACTCCTAATATGCACCCCCGCCACATACATACAAGTATATAGTACATATGCATACTTTCAGCAAGAGTACCGTTAGAGACTACACACATTATATGTCAATCATGGAAAATTGCAATATATGGAACCCCGCTGAGCGCCATCAATAAAACGTATGCAGAGACATCAAATCAAAGCAGAACAAAATGTGGAGCCACTACTAACGGAAGAAGGGTTGCCAGCGAAACGAATGCGCGTTACACAGAACGGCAGCTACAACGGAAGCATAACAACAAATTTGTGTACAATTTATAACAAGAATGAAGACATCCTGAAAGGAGTAAAAAACAGTGTAAGGAAAATTCCTTTGCAAGTATTTAGGCAAGTATTTGTGCGTAAGCTGGAGAAAATCCGTCAAAGGCAGCCAAGGTTAAGTAAATAAATAAATACTTTGATTAATTATTTAGAAAATTGAGCAGATTGAGCAGGTGTTTGCGCAAAGGTAGCTAGACCTATAATTGCTTGTATAAGTGAGGTTATGTGTGTGGTATAGAAGCAGAAGCGGAAGCTGCCACTTACGACTGACGCTCTTCGGGAATGTTGGTGATAATTTCCTCTGAAGTTAATAAATTAAATTCAACGAAATTAAGCGGAGTGGCTGAGGTTTGGCGTTGAGTTTGAAGATCTTGAATTTTGACAAGCGGGTTATTAGGATGCTCTTCCGTCATATTAAAGGTATAGCAGTTAGTATGTGTACAATGTATTCATAAATTTTAACTTATCAAAATTACAATACTGTCGCCATTGTAATGAAAAGACACTACAGCTACCAGCTCATACAGAAGAGCAAATGAAAGGAGCCGAGGAGTGGCTGAATGTTAGCGTTTCGAATAAAATAATAAGAAATCCAAATCAGTCCTAATTTCAACAAATCTCAGAATCTGTGACAATATCAAGTTCTCGTATATTTTTGATTAAAGTTTTTCCAGCCCTAAAAAAATTTTTCAGAAGCACTTTCTGGGATGACCTTGGATGGATCGACTGAAAACTGGTTCCATTCCGACGATTGTTGACTTATTTGCATATCAAAGTCATAAACCCATATCTCATCGGCAGTTATAATACTCTCCATGAATGTGGGATCGGAATTGGTAAGATCAATAATATCTAAAGAGACTTGTTTTCGGTACTCTTTTTGAAAAATATTTAGCTTTATCGAGACGAGTCGAGCAAGCCCGCGTTTCATACCCAAAATATCCACCAAAATCAATAGAACGGACTCGCGAGAGATGTTGATCTCACTCAGCTCAGTTAGTGATTAATAAAATGTTAAAAATATAAACCAAAATATCTACCATATGATTCTATGGTCTCACCAGGAAGCATTTTACTCTCAGTAAATACTTCCCTCCTAAATTTAGCACTGACCCCTTATTTTTCTAGGGGTTCGCACAAAGGCTTGTATAAAAGTACCTAAGACACATAAATTCTAAGAAATTTGCTTATATACGAACTGATCAAATTTGACCCGGACTAGTCGGTAATTTTTTTCTCCTAAATTGATACAACCTTTTTTAATTCGTGAGAAATTTGATAACCATATGTCAATTAGTATGTGTTTGACAGCTGTTTTTTACGAAGCTGAATTGATAGAGACCATCTCAGCCGAGATTTTTGATCGGTATATGAAAAAATGGACTAAGCGACTGTTAAAGATTTATATTAAAATACGAGAAACTAAAGTGTTTTTTAGTCAGTTTGAGTCAAATTGGATCTGATGATTCTTCTTCTTTATTGGCGTAGATTCTTAATTGAATACAGTCACTGTAGACGAATGTAGATCTGGCGACAGTATATTATTTACAAAAATAAATATTTTTCAAATGAAGTTTGGTCTAAATTCATATATATATCATAAATGGTGAAAAACTACATCCAATCTCACTTACAACTAAATCACCTCACGTGACATGTGCTTATAAATACATTAATATGCATGTATGTACATATGTATGTAAATATGGCAGTGAAATCATATTACCTCCGTCTTCTCTGCACTTATCACATTTTAATGTTTCAATTAAGCGAAAATTACAATAGGCATAACACAACAACAACTATGTTATTTACAGTAATTTAGCCAACTTGCAATATTACACTTAACCTGCCCTCACTCGCCCTCTCTCCGACCATCGTCGACCTGCCGTCATGCTGTGGGTTCCACACAGAGTGCGTAGCCAGTAGCCAACCGCTGCCAACGGCACAACAACTAAATAAATTATAATGTTGCATTACAACGTTGCAACAACGCCAGGCAATAAAAGCAAATTGCTATTGCTACGCTACTGTTGCCTTCAAACAAACACCGAACATATAATTTACGAGGCAGCGCGGGGCCCACAACTCAAAGGCTTGCAATCGTGCAGGATTTTCTTCACATTTTTTTGCTGCTTTTTACCTTGCTGCTGGAAGTCTTTAGCGGGTGCGCGCAAGAACAAAGCCAATGCAATGAGAATTACACGCCGCAAATCAAAAAAATACTGCCCGCCGCTGCCCAGTGTACTCCACGTCATCGTGAATGCCGCTAAATTGTTGGCGAAGGCTGATTGTCTGCTGCTCGCCGTCGCTGTCCTTTCCATTCTGTCGACGCGCTTACCAACCGAAAGTGGCTAATAATGGTCTACCGACCGGTGCGTGCCGTCTGTTTGTGTGTGTGTGATGCCCCTTTTGCATGTGTTAGTGCGTGAGTGTGGGGTCAGTTTTGTCATTAATTTACCCTTCAATTGACGTTTGATAATTGCAAAGGACTTGTTGGCAATAAATTTCAGCATGTGTGTGTGTATGGATATGCACTCACATTCGTTATTTCCCACTGCGTATATATGTATTTTTCTATATACGAGTACTCCTTGGTAATTTTCACTTTTTATTCGAAACTTGCATACTTCCATATGCTTGTTTGAATATGTTCATGAAGATATTTAGTTAGAGGATTTCGTATGTTTTCTTATCTAATATTTCTTAGGCATAAAATCATTTGGTTTTTGTTTTATTTAAATTCGGTTATTTTAAAATATCCAGACTCCAAAAACTATTTTTCGGTCGACAAACTGTTGAAAATCTAAGGTCCTCAGCTTCTTCTCCTTCTAGACCACTTTTTAGATCAATTATCTTTTCCCTCTTAAAATTTCCTATCACATCTATTAAAATTTCCCATGTCTGCAAAGTTTGTCGTGGGTCTGGAATACATATAACGGGTGATTTTTTTGAGGTTAGGATTTTCATGCAGTAGTATTTGACAGATCACGTGGGATGTCAGACATGGTGTCAAAGAGAAAGATGCTCAGTATGCTTTGACATTTCATCATGAATAGACTTACTAACGAGCAACGCTTGCAAATCATTGAATTTTATTACCAAAATCAGTGTTCGGTTCGAAATGTGTTTCGCGTCCGTGTCCGATGAGCGATGAGGCTCATTTCTGGTTGAATGGCTACGTAAATAAGCAAAATTGCCGCATTTGGGGTGAAGAGCAACCAGAAGCCGTTCAAGAACTGCCCATGCATCCCGAAAAATGCACTGTTTGGTGTGGTTTGTACGCTGGTGGAATCATTGGACCGTATTTTTTCAAAGATGCTGTTGGACGCAACGTTACGGTGAATGGCGATCGCTATCGTTCGATGCTAACAAACTTTTTGTTGCCAAAAATGGAAGAACTGAACTTGGTTGACATGTGGTTTCAACAAGATGGCGCTACATGCCACACAGCTCGCGATTCTATGGCCATTTTGAGGGAAAACTTCGGACAACAATTCATCTCAAGAAATGGACCCGTAAGTTGGCCACCAAGATCATGCGATTTAACGCCTTTAGACTATTTTTTGTGGGGCTACGTCAAGTCTAAAGTCTACAGAAATAAGCCAGCAACTATTCCAGCTTTGGAAGACAACATTTCCGAAGAAATTCGGGCTATTCCGGCCGAAATGCTCGAAAAAGTTGCCCAAAATTGGACTTTCCGAATGGACCACCTAAGACGCAGCCGCGGTCAACATTTAAATGAAATTATCTTCAAAAAGTAAATGTCATGAACCAATCTAACGTTTCAAATAAAGAACCGATGAGATTTTGCAAATTTTATGCGTTTTTTTTTTTAAAAAAGTTATCAAGCTCTTAAAAAATCACCCTATATATTAGGGTGATTCAAAAATTTTTTTTTTTTTAGATTGGTACTCGGAAAAAAAGGTTCCTAGACACCTCTAAGAAAGCCTCTCCAAATATGAGTTTTTAATTGTAACGGGAAGGTCCTTCTACATACAATTTTCTACTTTTTCATATTGTCAGATAGAAAAATTTATATCTCGCTTCCAACTACTTGAAAAAAATATCTTGTTCCTTAGATTATGTAGGAAATTGAATGCCCTTAAAAAAGGTGTCCCATGATTATTTCGTAAACCCAACCGTTTAAAAGATATTAATAGTTAAAGTTTGATTATTTTTGAGAAATTTTTTTATTTCTTATGAATTTTATAACTCAATGAAAAAAATCATTATGAATTTTTCCGAGTACCATTCGAAAAAAAAAAATTTTTTTTTGAATCACCCTAATACATATATATGTCTGTTTTATTAATAACATTTCTATATCAACTACATTTCTATATCAACTGCAATTGAGAAGTAAAGTCCTCTCTCAACCTCCTCAGACCAAATTCTACATTCTCATTATTCCCGTCCTGCTATATGGTGCAGAGACATGGACGATGACATCGTCTGATGAGTCGGCGTTACGAGTTTTCGAAAGAGAGGTCCTTCGGAAGATTTATGGAGTTTCGCGCATTGGCAACGGCGAATAAACCACTCGATGGAACGATGACCTGTACGAGGAATACGACGACATTAACATTTGGCTGGATGAAAACACTTTAGCTCTGAGAGAATTCGACGCAGTACCCGCTGAGGGAAGCAGAGGAAGAGGCAGACTTCCACTTAGTTAGACGCGGCAGCTGGGGAATAACGTGGCTACACTTGAAATCTTCAATTTTCGTCAAACAGTGAAATGGAAGAACGACTGACGCGCTGTTAGTAACTCGGTTATAAACACGTTAGCAATGATTACGCCAATAAAAAATAAGAATGAAGAGTAATTAAGTGTAAATAAACTAGAAGAAGAATTTGTGGTCATATTGAACCGATTTATAATGTTTCGAATCATATCTTTCCCAATATCACTGTGATCGACAGTATCAGTGGCAAAATCAATAAACTAGTATTCACCGATGGTTCAAAGGATTCTTACTAATTTTCCAGTGTGTAGCCAAACAGCAGTGCACGAAGGCGCACTAAGACCCCAGAAACTGTCGAGTAACAAGCAAATTCGTCAATATTTAAAAAGTTGAGGTTTGCATGCTAATTGTATTTTGGGGCTCGAAAAAAATAGGGTGGGCCAAAACGAGCTTCTTATTCGAGCTCAGCGATCACAAAAACGTTTAATACACCAGATTTGGTGAGGGGAAGACTTCAAAGATTGTTTGGTGGACATGTGTAAGATTTGCTGAAAGGAAGCCTTAAGAGATATTTTGTGGACCTGCGTACTTAGTTTTTCAGGGAAAAACCCAAAATGGGAAATGAACAGGCAGAAGAGTTGACCTACTCGTGGGCAGCCGCGTATGCAGTTCCTTTAAGCTGCTCTTTACTTTTCATCTTCTTCAAGAGTTGCTTGAATCAATGGGTCTACGTAACCGGAACGGAGCTGGATGTCTTAAGCGGTCAAGAACTGTCAACTCGACAGAATTCTGCCGGTACAGCAACAACAAGAGGACACCTCAGTTCTTGGACACACACACTAGCAACACAGGGCATACCAAAAAAGTACTTTGAGGTTTGATGGCGGTCAAACAAAAAAGCTTATAGTTTTTGGTAAAAGTTAACTAAATAACATTGTAGGGATTATTACATGACAACTACCTCTAAGGTCCCACCTTAAGAAATGTGGGAAAGTAGAATCGGACGAATGTTGTTATGACTACACGTAGATGTTCTGGGCTTCATATTCTCGACTAAGCGGACGCCTTACGACAGACATGATGTTATGTTATGCTTTTGTGTGTGTTTCTGATATAAAAAAAAAACTTTTCATAAAATCCGTTTCCTTTTCGAAAGGGATTACTACTTGGCGTTGAAAATATAGCAGAAGCCTAATAATTAAAGTGAAATTACTCCGTAAAGGCTTAACAGGACTTGTAGGTTATTTAAGTAAAGGGAAGCATCAAAAGTCGGACCTTCAATCCGCTAAATCTAACCTACTCCCAATTGCAGACTCTCCCACGGAACCACCTGATTTAGTGTTACTTCGCAGCTTGTAGGTATATACATCCGTATGTGATAATCGAGCTGATCATTTAAGAATAAATTTTTAAGTGTTCGTGAGAAAATTTTAAGATCTTAGCAACAGCTATTAAGATATTTAAATACTCAAATCGATAAAGACGCACGTCGAGTAAACGGATAAGACCACATCTACAAATTAAATTTAAATGTGTTAAAGCTGGCCACAAAAGAATTTGCATACTCAAACCACTTTACCCACCATTATTCTTCGTTTTAGTAGCAGCGCAAAGAATGTGAATAATACAGTTATTCTCCATATACAATTGTATGGATTAAAAATTAAACCGGAAATCGATCATTTGTAATTTGTACCGCAAATTATCAACTACTACACGTACACACCACGGATAGGCGTAGTAATCAAGTCTTTGGTCATCAAACAACACTGAGAAGAGCAGAAAATATGAATGAATGAAGTGCGAAATCCAAATGATCACTGCAAAAACCAAGTAAAGTTCTCACACTCCACAAATGATCAGTGATCGGTTCACCTAAGCGTATGTACTGTTAGATATGTGTATGTAAATAAGACACACCAACGGTGAGAGAACATCTTGACGGAATTGTGTTGGATTTTAGGCACTCTCCTACTGTTACCTGCAAGCTTATGCACCGGAATACTTTTTACTTCTCTCAGTCGCACTTTCTCTTTTTCTTTTTCGCTCATTGTCGTTGGTACTTCCCATCGCCGCGCATCGCAGACAATGGCAGCACACAATGTTGCATTTTGCACCTTTGCACCCAACCCCGAAGAGGAAGAATGCCAATTCGCCTGGCCAATATTAAATCGCAACTAAGAAGCATATGAGCACTTTGACTTGACATTCTGGGCCAACAATGGTAGATTTGGCCAACGGCATTGGAAAATGGCTGCGAATGGAACGGAAGTTGCCACAACGCTTGCGGTTCCACCGTGCAGGCACACGTACTTACACTCATGTGCAGCATAATAGCAGTGGGCTGGTAGCGGCTGTGGCGGTGGCGGTGATGGCGGTCAGATCTGCGGTCACCAACAATGGCTTACCGCAAAAATTCGTCGATTCATCGACTCATATGGCCTTTACTGCCGCTGTGTTTACAGCTCTTTATATACTGCCTTCTTGGCCAACTACGTTCCCCAACTGCAGCTCATTTGGCTGGCTCATTGCGTTTTGTGGGCCAAAAGATTTCATTTCGCAGCGTTCCCTTTGATCGCCTCTTCCTGTGCAGAAATTGCATTCGGCTATTATGCTGCCTACTTGCCGACACGCACACACACACACATACACACACATGCCTCTACCGTTTAATGGAGTAGGCAAATTATATGCATGATTGTGGGATATTTGCTGTCGCAATTGAATTGAAAGGCTGCCAAAAAATACAAATTTAAAACGCTTCCGTTTGATTAAGAAGTATGTGGTGAGTTCAGAATGAGAAGCGCGAGCGTTGGCAGTTGGTCAATTTGGACAGCTGAAGTGTGGTTTATGTCGAGAAGCGGGGAAGAAATGAGGATGAGAAAAAGTTAACTGTAATGGTTTGTTGTACAATATACATATAGTATGGAGCTGCGGAGAGTTTATAACATACTGCTATGAGCAAAAAAATAGTAAGACTTTGTTCATAATTTTGAAATTCTTAATTTATTCTTCATAGACAATCCCACCCGGAGGATGGAGTCATGTGTAGAAGTTCTCGCGAGTGAGGAAAGTTTTCTGATCGCCATTCACTTGGGAGTGGCCAGAAACGATTCATTTACATATGACTCAAGCAGCTCACGACTTCCGGTCTTTGACCAAGTATCTTCTGGGTAGCCTAAGAACGGCCGTTTGAAGACGAGCTAAAGTGAGAAGGCGAAAAACCCCCTCCGCAGGATTGTGCGTTGGGTTTGGGACCCGCCACGTAAAAAATCATACCGTACCAATTAAGAAGATGAAGAAGACCGTCCCACTCAAAGTAATACAATCGAAACAGTTTTTGAAGTAAATTTCAAGAATATTCTTCAATGCGCGTAGCGATCTCTTTACGAATAAATTCGCGCAAACGACGCATAATACTCAAATAGTAGTTTCATGGTTGATAGTTTGGCCGGTTATGCTAAGATGTGCAAGATCTCGACGTAAACTGCGCCAAGTCCTTCCATGCATCAGTTTGAGTTGCTGCGAACAGCGCCGAATCGACACTCCACGGTCTTCGTGTACACCCTCATATTTCTAAACGTTGTTAAGGCGTAAGTCTTTTCAAGATGAAATGCCAAAAAATACTGAAAAAAAAACTGTTTCCATCCAGACAAGAACTTCATAATACCCCGCTTGTAGAAGCCCCTCCTTATTTGCGAAGAACTCGGACAGAAGCCTTTTTCGAGTTCAACTTTACATCAACAAGGTCATTCGCCAGGGACAGGAACAGGTCGAAATCACTTGGCGCTATGTCCGGGCTATATGGTGGATGCGATAAAACCTCCCATCCAAGCTCGCGTAGTTTCTAACGAGTCATCAACGAAGTGTGTGGTCTGGCGTTATCCTAGTGGACCACTACACCCTTCCTGTTGGCCAATTCTGGACGCTTCTGGTCGATCGCCTGCAACAAGCGCTTCAGTTGTTCGCAGTAGATGGTAGAATTAAGTGTCTGCTCATATGGGAGCAGCTCATAGTGGATGATTCCCTTCCAATCCCACCAAACACAGAGCAAAACCTTTCTGGCCATCAATCCCGTCTTGACCACAGTTTGGGACGATTTACCGACCTTCGACCACGACCGTTTTCGCTTGATATTGTCGTATGTGATCCATTTTTCGTCGCCAGTCACCATCCGCTTCAAAAATGTGATCGCTTCGCTTCAAAATGAGTTCGTTCCGTTTCAACAGCATATCGTAGGCGTTGATTCGGTCCAGAAGGTTTTTTTGCATCAAATCATCATCAAGCTTTTTTGTGTATCCAGCCTTCCGCAGATGTTTTGGTGACTAAATCCCATCTTATGGGCGGTGTCACGAGATGCCACATGCCGGTTTAACACGATGTTTTCCATGATTTGATTGGTATGCGTCGTCACAGGTCTTCCGCCGGTTTGCTTATCCATTCCTGCGCAGTATGAAGTAATAGAGTACCATCCCCCAAAACAACATTGCCTTTAACGTAGGAAAATTTTAAAATAGCGCGAATTTCGGCGTTAGTGAACTCCATGTTTAGACGTGTATAACTGTTGAACGCAATATCCAAACTAATCAAGCATAGCGTCGTTTTGTGGGCTATGTCAAGACCTTTGAAAGATGTGTAGTATTGCCAGACACGAGCTCTGTAGCGCTCTGTAGCGCTTTATACATAGTCGGGAAATTCATAGACAAAAAGGCGGAAGGGAGATATTTGACAAACTAATAGATATCTTCGAAACTATTTTTTGAATTACCTTCAAATTTTCGGAGATTATTTTCAAATATATGTATGTAAAATTCAATTTGAAATTTACAAGTGGTTTTGATACGTTCATTTAGTATGACACACTTGTTCTGGCGGTGAAGTTAAGAAATTGATCGTTCTTAGTGACAATTCTTCGGTTTTCTAAGTTTCAATCTGCATATAACCAAAATTTCCTACTTCCAAGCCATTAATTTTGTAATTAATTCAACAAATGGTAAGTGTTGACTAATTTCATGGCTCACTAATAGAATGTATGTACATATGTATGTGCATAGATTTGACACACCTACGCAGAATCCATAGAAATCGATTAAATAATGTTGGATATTTTCTAAGCAGTTTAAGATAAACCTACTACAACTATGTAAGTCTTCAAAACGGCGTTTATCTGCTTCTGTATATGTTTTTATATAAATGTATGGACAGAAACAAGCATAATTTTAATATAATCGCCAGATTTTTTTTTCATAAAATGCTAATGACACACATGACACATCGGTGCGAATTAACAAAAAAAAAACAGTCTCTTCGTTTCACAGTCCGGAAATGCCTACCACGATAGTAGAGCGCAAATACATACTCATATGTACCTACTATACCAAAAGCATTGAACCAGTACACGGCGGTAGGCCAAAAGCAACAAAGTGGCGCTTAAGCTGTTAATTTATTGAAAATGTAAAACAAATATGAATGGAGTAGTCAGTAATTGGGAGGAAGAGATTAAACCTTCGACAAACCAGACACACACTTATACACATATTTGCCATCAACTACATACATACGAGTACACATGTACTACGTGTGAGCCAAAAACTTGCCTACAATTCCGAGAAATCATTTTAAGAGGTTGTAGGAAGATTGGCCTTTATTTTATATGCATACTCTAAGTGTAAATATATATATATATATATATATTTATAAACATACTTATATGCTTGTATAAATTATTCATTCTTCCACTTAGATGTGGAAAAAAAACAAATTTTTTGAAGTTTGTTTCTGCTTTATTGAACTTCACATTTCGACTGCTTAATACTAACAATTATTTCTTAATTTATACCTATCAATAATAATTTGGTCACATTGCACTTCAATGTGACCGTATAAAATTCGGCTGCGCTGTCGTTGTAACTCTGCTGTGGTGTTGTTGTTGATTTCCGCAATTTGTTATTTTGCGTTTCCTGTTGTTGAACTAATGCAGACATGTCGTCAGCAATATTTGTTTATTTGTATTTTTATTCGCTTGTATTATTGCTGTGTTAGCTATGTAGATTTTGGTGTTAACCAATTTGGTGTTAACTCCTCCGCCCTTAAATTCGAGCGTCCTCGTTCGAAGGATCTTCACAAAATTTAGGTAGATCGTCAACGCATATTTTCGTGGTATTATAGCCGGTTGTTATTTTATTTAATCTTCTATTTACTCTATATTTTTTTAATTTTGCTTTTAATAATACAAATATGAATACAATTATTATTATTGATATAATTGTTACATTTGCAGAAAAATAAATATAATTTTTTGTCTTTAGCAAAGAAATTTCTTTTTCTTCATTTATTTGTAGTTTTTTTATGGACTTGAGAGATAACATTTCTTCTACTTTACTATTATTTGCCATTGGTTGCAATATTGCTGGTAAAGGATTGCTACCAGTTATTATCTTAGAAAAATAGTTTTTACCATCTATTTCGATATTAGTATTGTAGTGTTTTATTAAATACGTGCCATTTAATTTCATTGTTTCGTTTTCAAATTTTACGAAACCTGTATATTGGTTTAGAAACAATACATCATTTGTTATTTCTTCAATCTCTTTTACATGATGATTATTAATTTTCGTACAATTATCGACTTTACTTTTTAGCAGATGTGCTATGCATGTGCTATTTGTAATATCTTCTACTATATTTCTTGAGCATATCGATAATTTATTATATGACTTACATTCTTTACTTTTTCCGTAAACTTTATTCTGGCAAATTAAAATTGATTTAAATTCGATTTTATTTATTAATTCTTTTCCTTTTATTGGCCTTATTTCTAAAGTTTTACAATCGTTTTGCTCTGTGGTAGGCAAATTTATTATATAAATTAAGCTTTCTTTATTTGAAGCTATTTTTATTTCAGCAAATTCTAATGCTTCATCTACATTAACGAATGGTATGTTTTCATCTATTAAAAATTGTTTAGTTATTTCCATTTCTTTATCAGACAATATGTATGAATTTATTATGTTAGATTTGGCCCAGTGTATGGCGTATGCTATATTAATTAACTCTTCCTTTATAATTTCTAATTTAAATTTTATTTGTAATATTAAGTCATTCGCAATTTCTTTTTCTTCTCTCACCACTTTAGATATCTTATTAGTATTGTCTATGATTTCGTTTATTTTCGCATTTGTCAGTTTGTTAATTATTAGCTGTCTATTATTACTTCCTAGCACATTATTGATTTTTTCCATTAAGATATTGTAATCGGCATGGTCTGGATTTCCGGCAATCCATTTCCATGCGGAGCCTATAAAGTCTAGTGATCTCCTAACTTTACTGTTTATTCTAATTCTATCAAGATAATTTTTCGATTGGTTTATGAGGGATGTCAGGATGGGTTTCAATGGATGATTTGCTAATTTATCATTAATTGTCATTTCTACGCGGTTTATTGTGTTGTCGTAGTCTTGTAATTCAATTGTATGGATTATTTTGAATGTGCCTGTTTGTAGTTTTGCGGGACCTGCGTCGATTGTGACTAGTTGGGATGATGAATAGTCTAGTATTTGTACGTTTCCGTATGCCATGCAGGCAAAAAGTCTAAAAAACAAATATATATATTTCTGTCAAAAGTGTAATAATAAGCGTGCTATGCGCTCTTTTTATCCTTATAAAAGAAAAAAAATATTATTTTTATTTTTTGGTTTTTTTTATTTTTATTATTTTTTTTTTTTTTTTTTTTTTTTTAATAATAAGCGTACTATGCGCTCTTTTTTATTTATTTTTTGTTCATTGTTTTGATTAATTTTTAATTATTTTTTCCTATTTCATTTTTTTTTTTTTTTTTTTTTTTTTTTTTTTTTTTTTTTTTTTTTTTTTTAACTTTTTATAAGGCTTTTGTGGACTACCTTGCCGGTTTGTGTTAAAACTGTAGAATTCTTATTTTCTTTTACTATTTCTTCTTTGTACCGTGAAGTTAACTTATCTCCGTAACGTTTATTGATTCTAACATAGATTGTCTGTCCAATTTTATATTCTTTAAATGGGCTTCTGTTTTTATTGTGAAATATTAGGTCTTTCTCTTGTTTTTGTTTTAGTCTTTGTATGTTATTCTGTCTTGCCTCTTCGTACTGGTCGGGATTAGTGAATATTCTTCGTCCAAAAAATGATTCAATCGGTTTTTGTCCTGTAGTTGTGTGAATTGAATAATTGTACTCATATACTGCCCTGTCTAGCAGTTCTTCAAAAGTTCTTTCTGTATTTTCTGATTTTAAACACCTTAAAATTTCTGATAGGGTTGAATGGAATCGTTCTACCTGACCGTTAGCTGTACTAGTATGTGGAGGTATCCTATGTATTTTTATTCTGAGTTGGTCTTCTAACATAAAAGTTATTGAGTTGGAATTTAATGATTTTTCGTTGTCTATTATTATGTTTTGTGGAACTCCAAAATTGAAAATGATCTGTCTAAGTGGTTCTCTAATGTCTTCTGTAGCTCTTGATTTTAATATTTTCGCTTGGGCGTATTTTGAATACTTATCTATGGCAGTCAGTATTAGTTTTTTTCCGGTAATATAGATATCTATATGGATTATCTGTCCTGGGTATTCGGGAATAGGAGTTGCTTGAATTTTTGGGTTATTGGGATGTCTGTCGTACTTGTTTTCTGCGCATACGCCGCATTGTTTAACTATTGCTTTAATTTTCTGGAGCATTTTAGGGAAATAAAATGTTTCTATTAATTGCTGTTTATTTTCTACTGGGTTTCGATGAGCTCTTTTATGTGTTCGTAGTATTTCATTCTCTTGTTGCTCGTTTGTAATGAGATCCTTAACTTGCGTTTGTGTGTACCTAGCTTTGTAGTTCTTGAAGTGTAGGGGATAGATTTGTTGAATCTGCCCCATTATTTTTTCGGTTGTGAATATTCCATTAATAACTGAAGGGTTGAGGTAGCGCTTTAGTATTGCTGTCAAGTCGTCTATTGAATAATTAGGTTTAGTCAAAATGTGCCTATGGTACGTAGGGAAGGGTATTTTGAATTGATAGCTATCGATTTGGTCTGTTAAGATCCAAATTTGATTTTTGAATACATTTATTGGGCAATTAATGGTCGGAATTAAATTATGCGAAGAGCTTTCGTCTGAATTAGTGGCAACTGATAACGAATTTATTTCAAATGGTCTGGAGAGTGCGTCTGCAACAACGTTTGCTTTACCTGGTTTGTATTTTATTTCATAATGATATTCTTCTAAAATTGCCTTCCATCTTTTCAATTTGGAATTGTTGTTTTTATTACTGAGTGCGTACGTAAGGGGTTGGTGGTCCGTATAAATGGTTATTTTAGCAGTGCCATACAAATAATTTCTGAGGGAATTGAGTGCCCAAATAATGGCAAGCATTTCCCTTTCGTTAGTTGCATAGTTTTCCTCTGTTTTGCTTAAAGTTCGCGAAATGAAAGTGATTGGTCTTCCATTTTGCTCTAGGACTGCTCCTATTGCATGTTTGGAAGCATCGGTGGTTAGAGAGAATTCCTTTTTATAGTCTGGATATTGAAGAATTACATCTTCGGAAGTGAGTGCAGATTTAATTTTTTCAAATGCTTCTTTTGCTTCGCTATTAAGTGTAATGGGGACTTTTTTTGACATATTTTTCGAGATGCGACCTTCTTCGCCGCGGAGTAGGGTTGTTAATGGTTTTGCAAGTGAAGCATAACTTCTTATAAAGCGTCTATAGTATCCTGAAAGGCCGAGGAATGACCTCAAATCTTTAAGGTTTTTGGGGTATTGGAAATTGACTATTGATTGAACCTTGGCGGGATTGGTTGAGATGCCATCTGATGAAATAATAAAGCCTAAAAATTCCACTTTGGTTTTAAAAAATTCACATTTATCAATCTGAACTTTCATATTAGCTTTATTTAGGGTGTCAAAAATTGTATCAATGTGTTTTTGGTGGGACTCTTTATCTTTGCTGAATATGACTATGTCATCTATGTAGACGTAGCATGTTTTCCCTATATGGTCTCTTAGGATGTCATCAAGCGCTCGTTGGAATATACCAGGGGCATTTTTAAGCCCAAAGGGTAGTCGCGTGAATTCATATTTTCCGTTGTTCACGGAAAAAGCTGTCTTCTCAACATCGGATTCCTTAAGAGGAATCTGGTGGAAGCCGCTCTTCAGATCGATTACAGAAAATATTTTGTTGTCTCCTAGTTGAGAAAGTACCTCGTTTATTTCCGGTATTGGATACCTATCTGACACGGTGACACTATTCAGTTTTCTATAATCGATGACCATTCTATACTTTTTCTCTCCCGATGCGTCCTCTTTCTTGGGGACTACCCATATCGGAGAGTTGTAGGGCGATCTGGATGGTCTTATTATGCCGTCTTCTAATAATTTATTTATCTGTTTATCTATTTCGTCCCTGAGGGAAAATGGGTAAGGGTAGGATTTTGAGTAAACCGGCGTTTCGGAGTTTGTTCTTATTTCGGCCACTACTTTGGTGGTGTAGGTCAGTCTTTCGTTAGGTTCGGAGAAAAGATGGCTATGTTTATGGATGAGTTTCCTCATTTCTTGTCTATATTGAGTATTCATATGCGTGTCCCTAATATGGATTGCGTTTACGTCCTGTGTTTTGTATTCTTTTAGATGAATTTTCGTGTGGTTTGCTATAATCATAAAATTATCCTTACTATGGATTATTGCGTTAATTTCTTTTATGCTGTCATTACCTAATATTCCGTGAAATGTGGTTAGGGTGGGTAGTAGGAAAAACTTTAATTGATTTTTGAGCTTGAAAAGATTTATATATGTGTGATGGGTGATCTTTATTTTGCCTCCTATCGAGTTTGCATGAAATGGGCTATTATTTTCTATTATTTTCCTTGCTAAATGAGGCTGTATGTAGTTCTTGTTAGAACCTGTGTCTAGTAGTATTTTAAGAATTTCTCCGCTCCTTGTTCTACATTCGAAGTAAGGAAGCGAAGAAGTTTTCATTCTAAAAAATGTATATCTGTTGGGTCTAGGATTTCGGGTTGGTTCTGATTGTAGTTGAGAGAGTCCTGGTCAAGAATATGGTGGTATGTTGGTTCTTCAAGAGGGTTTGCAGAATTGGGGCCTTCTGGCTGTATCTGAGAGCAGTTTATATGGGAATTTCTTTGAATTTTGCGGGGTGGATTCGTAAAATTCGAACTTGGTCCTTCCTGTCGTTTTCCGGCATACTTGAAGTTCGGTCTATTGGCATAATTTATTGCGTTTGTTCTAATACTTTGGTCTATGTCCATTGGTTCCGGTTTTGGTAATGGTTTTTGCGCTAGAGGTCTTGGGGGTGGATTGTTGTAAGGATTATATTGTGGGTTGTTATAGGTGTTATACTGTGGGCTGTTGAATGGTTGATAGGTGTGTTGCGCGAATTGTTGTGGGCGGTATGCGTTTGGCGAAAACGCTTGTTGTGTGCGTGGCATATATGCGAGCTCTGGGTGAAAATATTGTTGAGAGGGTTGTGTATAGACTTGTCTTTGGAAATGTTGGTATTGTGGCTTTGGGGGAAGTTGTGGTCTATCCATTCTGTAGGGTGTATTGTAATTGTTCGCGTGTGTGGTTCTAAAATTTTGGTTTTCTAGCTTCATGCAAAGGTGCAGAGCTTCTGGCAGGTCGGCAGGTTCTTTCATACCAAGCAATTTGGAGAGGTCTCCTGAAAGTCCTCGTACGAATGTATCGAGTGCTTTCTCCCTATAGGTTCGAGAAAGAATTTGTATTGATTCTTCGCTCATCTCCATACAGGCGATTTTGTTAAGAATTAGTGACAGATGTGCGTATACTTGCGAATAGAAGCTTTGTACCGATCGACGTCCTTGGATAATGCACGTCATTTGATATTCCAATGTACTTAAATCTCTTTTATCCGCGTAATGCGTTGTTAAGCATTTAGAGATCGCTGTCCAATTCAGCGGTGTGTTGTAAGATTCGAGTACCGCGTCGGCCTTACCAACTATTTTATTCCTAATTACGTTTAAGATTCCAAAATATTTTGGAGTGCCTATCAAATTTTCATAGATTTTGAGGATGCGCTCAACGCTTTTCCTCCAACTGCTAAATTCGGTGGGGTTTCCGCTAAATTCTCTAAGTGACCTGACAACGTCTGGGATTTTGTCCATATCTGAAAGATTGTTCCTATAACGTTCGTCAATCGTTTGGTCCACTATGGGTGCTGGGATCATGTCATTCTTAATTATACTTTGTATTATGTTTCGTCCATCTGTGAGTAGTAATTGACCTAGTAGTTCTCTTACTTGATTTGCTAAATCGGGTTGTGCAGGATTTGTTACGTTGGGTGCAATTGGATTAGGTGAGGGTAGTACTGGTGGCCTTATAAGATTATTTGGATTTGCCATTTTTTTTCTTTTACTTAACTTGAGGATTACGAAATATTAAAAAAAATTCTATTTATTATTTTATTTTCGCTAAAACTAATATTTTCTATTTTTTCGTTGTTAACCCTTCTAGGAAAGGTAGCTTTTCTACTCTGGAGGGTCCGGGGGAATCGCAGAGTTAAGCGTTGTTATAGGTTTTTATTTATTTTTAGTTACTGGCTGTACGAGCCTTTTATTATTTAATTTATAATTTATAAATCTCTGGAGGGTCCCTTTTGTGGTGAATCGCAGAGCTTTTATTTGTTATAAGCTGGAGGGTCCCCCCGAAGGTGGTGAATCGCAGCTTTAGTTTTTGTAAATTATTGGCTGTACAAGCCGTGTTTTATATTATAAGATTTTAAATATGTACCTAAATCTAGTTTATTTGATTCGAACTATGTATGTATTCGGAGAAATCAAAAGATGAAAGATATTGTCTTCTTATTTTATAACAAGGTCTAGTAGTACTTATTTTTAGATAAATTTATTAATATAATATCTATTTGCTTAAAGTTTATTAATATGGTATTTATTTAGACAAGTTTGTTAAATTTCTTAAATTTGTCTCTTGTAAACTGAATTTAGAATTATATATTTACATTTGAAATGTAACGTGAGCATTTATTTATTTAAAACAAAGGTGTTCAAGAATAATTTTATTTTGTCTGGGTTATCGATTTACTTACATTAATAATATTTTGAGTCGCATATTATTTAAGGCTTCTGCTTTCCGGGCTGGCTGTCCTATGACGTCCTGTTTGGATTCGTTTATTATCCTACTGAGGGGCCTTTATTTCCCGTGATGCTGCCTCGTTGTGTTCCTCGGGTGGAGTGTTGTATTCTGGGTAGCACTTTCTGCTTTACCCGTGGTACTATAGCACTGTAGTATGTGGCACTGTAGAACTGTAGTTTATAGCACTGTTGTACGTAGCACCGTTGAACTGTAGTATGTAGCACCGTTGTACGTAGCACTGTTGAACTGTAGTTTGTAGCACTGTTGAACTGTAGTATGTAGCACTGTTGAACTTTATGTGATATTGTTCAATTCAGGTAGCACTTTCTGCTTTACCTGTTGCACTATATGCGTTATTGTTCAATTTAGGTAGCACTTTCTGCTTTACCTGTTGCACTAAGTTACTATATCCACGCGAAGGAAACACTTTCTTTTAGCTCGGGCGCCAATTATTCATTCTTCCACTTAGATGTGGAAAAAAAACAAATTTTTTGAAGTTTGTTTCTGCTTTATTGAACTTCACATTTCGACTGCTTAATACTAACAATTATTTCTTAATTTATACCTATCAATAATAATTTGGTCACATTGCACTTCAATGTGACCGTATAAAATTCGGCTGCGCTGTCGTTGTAACTCTGCTGTGGTGTTGTTGTTGATTTCCGCAATTTGTTATTTTGCGTTTCCTGTTGTTGAACTAATGCAGACATGTCGTCAGCAATATTTGTTTATTTGTATTTTTATTCGCTTGTATTATTGCTGTGTTAGCTATGTAGATTTTGGTGTTAACCAATTTGGTGTTAACTTATATTAAGCACTTTATAGTAATTGTATGAAGTGTGAGGACTTTTGTTTTGTGAGCGGAAGAAATGCGTAATCTCGCTGTATCTAAATACAAACATATATACAAGTAACTAGTACACGTATGTATATCGCCTGCAATCCCGTACATGTGTATGAAATCCGTTTTGAAGTGCGTAAAGCCACAAATCAATCCAAATGCGGTTGCGCAGATGTTGGATGAAGAAAACTCCGATTAAAAAATATATTTACATACATATATTGAGTTAACAGAGTTCTTATCAGCAAGAAACCACTTTTTTACATTACTTACATCAGAGTAATTGTGTTTAAATTTGTATAATTCCATCCAATATTTTCAACGTGGTAAAAACTGTGTCTTCTGAAAGACTAAAAAATATTTTCTTTCAGTGCACTTCATCCGCAGACCTTTAAGATTTTTTAATTTCAAATTCGCTCGAAAACCCAAAACAAACAAAGAAGTTCCATAAAATTTTGTGTAGTGCCGAAATGTTCAGATTGTCGGAAAAGACCAAGTGTTTTTGATTGCTACATAATGGGTTGTCAAAAAAAGTCTTGCGGTATTTTTATTGAATCAATTCGTGTGGCAACCATACATCGAGCTTCTTAGTGACTCCAAGCTTCTTCGAAGGGTTTATAACGGTTTGATGACTACTATGCCGGTCTCTTTCGACAAATTCAGCGATTTTATCGCAATTTTCGACGACAGGCCTTCCGGAGCGTGGCGCATCTTCGACCACCTCTACACCAGAATGAAAACGTTGAAACCATCGTTGTGTGGTGGAAATGGAAACTGTATCGGGTCCATAAACTGCACAAATTTTATTGGCCGCTTGAGATGCATTTTTGCCTTCATCGTAGTAGTACTATAAAATATGCCGTATTTTCTCTTTATTTTGCTCCATGTTTGCGACGCTATAACTCACGAACGACTTAAAAGAAACGGCAATCAATCAAACACCGTGTTAGCGCATGAAATGAGCTTTCCAAAAAGGTATAGCATGACCCGATGCGACGAATAAAACTAGAACTACGCGCTTTCAGCGCCAACTAGCGAAAATACCGCAAGACTTTTTTGACAAACTAATATTATTCAAAGACGAACCACGACCAGGACGGTCATCAACAGCAACTGATGATCCACACGACAATAAAATAAAGAATTTGTTGTTTGAGAGTCGACGATTAACAGTCAGAGATCTTATGGACATCGTTAGAATACCGGAAGGATAAGCAAACCCCTTTTGAGAGATCATATGGGCCTAAGGAAAGTGAAAGCACGATTGGTTCAAAAATTGCAAAAATTCTTTCCGACCCCCAAGATGTCATGAAACGTATTATTACAGGCGACGCGTCGTGGATCTTTGTTACGACCCAGAAACAGGTGGTCAATTGGCCGAATATCATGGCAAAGATGAGCCGAAGTCGAAAACACCACGTCAAAGCAGGTCAAAAATCAAGGTTATGTAGACAATTTTATCTTGTGCTTATGCAATAACTAAAGCGACTCGATCTTTCCAAACGATATCGCTTCGCTCTATGGGCTCTTGAAAAGTTCCAAGAAGATCCGATGTTTTCGAGCCAAATTTCCTTCAGCGACGAAGTCCATTTCTGGTTCAATGGGTATGTAAACAAGTAAAATTGCCGCATTTGGGACAAAGAATAACCTGAAGAGATTCAAGAACTGCCATTTCATCCAGAAAAAACTACGCTTTGGTATGGTTTGTAGGCCGGTAGAATCATCGGTCCAAATATCTTCAAAAATGATGCTGGTGAGAGCGTAATCGTCAATGGCGACCGCCATGATAACCGACTATTTTATGCTTAAAACTGAAGCTCGTGATCTCGGCGATATTTGGTTTAAACAAGACGACGCCACTTCCCACACATTGCATCATTAATGGATTTATGGAGAGAACACTACGGAGAGCAGATAATCTCACGTTTTGGGCCGATCGATTGACCACCAAGATCATTTGATATCATACCGTTAGACTTTTTCTGTGGGAATATGTAAAGTCTAAAATCTATGTGAACAATCACGCTTCCATTCAAGCCTTGGAGAAAAACATCACGCATGTCATTCGGCAGTTACCAGTCGAAATGCTCGAACAAGTCATCGAAAATTGGACTCATCCCGATGGACCATTTGAGGCATAGTCGTTTGAAAAAGATTTTTGTGTTTTTTTCTTTAAAAAAGTATGGCACCTCGAACAATTTTATTAAAAAAAATGTATTTAAAAAAAAATTAAAAAAAAATGTAAAAAATTTAAAAAAAAAATTTTTTCTCTTCTGACTTGGAAGTATATGACTGGATATACCCTTAAGGGATGGATTGTAACATTACTGAGCTAAGCAAAAAAGATCTCGTATAGAACCGTTCTCTATTAAAAATCATGAAAAAAGTCCGATCTTGCTTAAAATTGTATGTTTGTAACTAAACAACTATACAAAGTTTACTGGGAACTATGTTGAGTCTTCGCAGAACATTCGAAAAAATCAGTGATTCAAAGATGATTCAAAAGATTTACTGAAATGAACTCAATATACATACATATAGCAACATACATATGCAATTTGAAGAAAACATAATAATTCGATCATTTCTTAATGGCCTAAAATAAGCGATGAATAACAACGGTAAATTACAACAAAGAAAGTATAAAAAATAACAAATATTAAAGAAACTTACAAGGAATAATGATGAAATTAAACCACAGATTTCGAAGGAACAACAGACACATTTTCTAGGAAAGTACAATTAAAACGGTTAATGTGAAGCACATAAAACTCACATTAGAATTTCGAAAGGGTAATAATAACACTATACGATTCGAGATTGCTGCTGTCGGGCAATCAACTTCAATAAGAAAGAAAGCAAACAATGAAGCAAGTGTGCCACAAAGCGCTTTTAAGCTTCAAAGGAGGCACCTATGACGAATGATAAATGACAAGTACACACAGAAATGCCTAATAAACGCCTGCGTAACAGTTCTCGTTTTAATAAGCTTGTCTTAATTCAAATTACCTGATATCTCTGCCGCATTTGGTTTATATATTTCGTTATTTATTGTCCGACTGCTATTGGGCGATGAGTGATTGGCTATTTGCTGCAGCGCATTGGTACTGGAAGACACAGCCGGCGGTTGGCGCATGGGGCGACGCGGTTCGAAATCACGCAAAGGCGTCGGGTAGGGTGAATCGAAGATGCCTACTGGGCGAAATGGCAGACCGCCGGTAGGACCTGGAAGATAAAAGTAAAGTGTGGGTTTATGAATTAAAGTCCCTTTAGTAAAATAGATAAAGTATGTGTGTTTGTGTGGAAATGATGAGTGAGAATGTAGAAATTTACGCAAATTATTGGTCACCATTTTTTGTTATTCATAAAATTTAGACACCAATTAAGTGTATGTTTTAAGTCTCGAAACGAAGAGATATGAAATTCGACCGACTCATAGCTAACAGGGTCTAGATGGATTGTGCTTCATAAATTGACTGATATACACAAAAACCTTTCTATATAAGATATGTATATGGAGCCTACGGGAAGTATTGACCCTTATTTATCCATTACCATGTATTGCTGAAAGAAAAGTATGCTCTCTGACTATCAGGTTCCAGGCTAATGAATCTTTTTCAGTGGTTTCTTCGTGCCGGGTTCCAAACCCACCGCAAAACCTCGCTAGGCGAGTAGTATTAAGCTTTATCCACATTTAGATATATAGCGAGCCGCTTGTTTCAAGAACGACGCCTGCTTGCAGCCGCACATCTGGTGAACAGACGCTGCAATTAGACTTCGGCGAACCCTTAACCCGAATGTGTCGAAGTCGCTCTACTTCTCTGTTATAGCCGTGACCCGAGGCTCCAAACAGGTTAGCTTCCGCATCTAACACAAGAGTTACTCACATTTCCATGATGCGCGACGAGGAGTCAAGAGTAGAAATTGGCTATAGTCCTTCAACTATTACTGCTTACCCAAAAACATAACTATATCCCATTACACCCCTTGCCTTGAAATCCAACGCAAGGTCATTCATGCCAATAGTTGCTAATTGTTGAGTAGGCAATTGAAAAGTAAAGGTCTCTCCCGACGAACAAAGATCAAACTCTACAAGTCGCTCATCATTCCCGTTCTTGTTATTGAAGTGGCAGAATTCTGTCGAGTTGACAGTCCTTGGCCCGATAAAAATCAGGGTCCGTTCCGGTTACGTAGACAGGACTCTCGTGGGAACGGCTTATCATTCCCATCCTGCGATATGGAGATATGGACAATGACACCATCTGATCAGTCGGTCTTAGGAGTATTCGAAAGAAAAGTTTAATGGCAGATTTATAGTACCGGTAGATAGAACACTTTTCGATTCAGTACCCAACGGTGGAAGAGGAAGACCTCCTTTCCGTTGAAGAGATCAGGTGAAGAAGGACCTGGCTGCACATACTATTTCGAATTGGGGCCAAATAGTGAAAAGAAGAAACAACTGATGGGCTGTAGCCAACTCGGCTATAATCGCGTAAGAAGTGTCTACCCCAGTAAAGAAGAAGACGAAGACTGCCAGGTTCAAGGTCGCATACCATCACCAATATATGGTATCTATCAAATTTGGGGGAATTTTCATCTGAGTCGATCTATTTAAGGTACTAAGCTACCTTAGGTAGGTGTTATTTGAAAATTATGTGCGATATATGCGGTATAAAGTCAACCAGAAACTCGGAAATCTTTTTGTTAAGTATTTAGGAGCTAAGGGAAGTTTTGTCCCGATTTTCCAGTCAGTCATAGGCACCAGAGTCCACATATTCGGTATCTGTAGACTTGAAAAGTAAACTATGATTCACACTTTTTAGAACTTTCATAAACTTGCGCCAGAACTAGCAATTCGGGAGGAGGAAATCGGTTTAAAAATTGGCGCTTAACTAGTTCATATAGCTATCCTACTAATTACAATAAAATATTACACTTTTATCGTCAACTACAACAATAACTACGTGTAACCTATATGAATAATAAACACAATACGGCAATTAACATACTTTCAAGGTAATCACACACCAATAAGAAACGATAAAATGGCGCATTTAAGAACACGATAGCCAAACACGAGCAGGCAACGTACATACTTACATGTATGTATGCATGTACTATGTACATAGTCGGTGAAGACTTACAAATGCTCTACTAAATTACACAAACACTTTCGAGCAGAAACTTAATTTAAACGCCGAACAATAAAAAATGAATTCAGTGCAAAACCGCAAGTTTTATTATTTACTTTTTTTGTTTTTTGTTTAAGAAAAAACTTCACTTCTGTTGGC
This sequence comes from Bactrocera correcta, assembly GCA_027475135.1. Lineage (NCBI taxonomy): Eukaryota > Metazoa > Arthropoda > Insecta > Diptera > Tephritidae > Bactrocera > Bactrocera correcta. The sequence continues at coordinate 77,328,782 of CM050325.1, read as the reverse complement.
TGCTCTTCGATTTCTGCAAAGAATGCCAAAGTCTAAAGTGAAATTTTTTTTGCTGACACACTGACCCAACATTACGCCGTGGAACGCTCATATTTCCACAGGTGCATAAATAAATAAAATATAGTTTCTGCTTATGTATAAGCATGAGTGTCTATATACTAAATATATACTTCGGTGCATATCCGTTACTTGAAACACTGTAGATATATGTATTAATATTTAGTAGCCTTAAGTTAAGTAAGGGTTAGTAATTGACGCCGCTTATATCTAAACATATATATGTATATATGTATATGTGCATATATTACGAGTATATATATATAGTGCTTGCTTTATATACTTTTATGCTTGAAAATTTGATAAAAATCATGCATATGGTCACGCTGTGTGTGCGTGCGCCTTAAGCCCCTTCATTTAACCGATCTAATATTGAAATATTTTGACGTAAACGTCACTACTACACACACATATACACGCAATACAATGTAATAGCTGTTTATGTACTTATACTCATAGCTCATTTAAGGGATTATAAAAAGTGTGCATGGAAATTGCATTAAAAATGGCAAAGCGAAAACGATCCTTTGTTGGGCGACTTTTTTCCCATATTTTTGTTGTTGTTGTTGCTGCTTTGCAGTTCCTGCTTGCGTAAATGCTAATTATGCCCTTGTTTTATGCGGTTTTCCGCATTTTTACTTTTCCTGCATTACCGTTTTCTCCAAGTGCCAGAGTGTGCGTGTATTAGTATGTGTGCGCATTGGTGTGCGTGTGTACATGTGTGTGCTTGTGGGCAATTTGTAGGTGCAAAGAAAAAACAGTTTGTGTGACCACATGGTTGGCATGCCAAATGTTTTCCAAACAATCAATAATAAGGTACCAACGCCCGGACTCAGCTGGATACGCAAAGCCGTTGGCTCTTTGAGTAGATAATAATTGTTTACCGTAAATATACATGACTTGATGCGCTCAAGTGGCAAAAAGTGAGATTTTTTGTGGCTTTTGCCGCACACTTTTTCCTTTTGAATTTGTGTCCTTTGCGAATTGTGAAGGTTTCTTGTATTTTTTTTTTTTTTTTTGTAATGACTTTGTGTATAAATTTAAAAGTCAAAAGAGGATATCAATATGTGCCTGAAATATGTATGAGTTGGCATGGGTGAGGCATTTACTAGCAAATATCATCAATGTGGCAAAGACGATAGATTTATGTAAATAAGAGGACATAGAAAAATTATTGAAGAAATAAAGAATGTTCATGAGATGTGGTAGTTACATAGAATGATGAAGATTTCTTTAACTCTTAGAAAACATTTACGCAAATAAATTAATGTTTGTCAACTGCACTTAAGGGGTTGCATGGGTTAACGGGTTTCAAAACACCAATTTTTTATTATCTTATTAAATTCTACAAACACCTCTAAAATATTATCCTAAATTTTCCAGTTGATCCGAGTACTTGCTTCGGAGATACAGCCGTAAGATCTTGGGCCCTCGAGGTTAGCTAGGCTAAGTGCCGTCTTTAAACGCGTTTTACCCGAAACTGTGTTTTTGAAGTCGCTTGGCAAGATTTCTCGAGAGCTACTCAACCGATATTTATGAAATTTTACAAAGGTCTTTGAGAAATATTCCTTCATCCAAGGATGTTTTTCGAAATTTTCACTGAATTTTTAATTTTTTTTTTTTATAAAACTATCTACCAAAAATTCAATTTTCAGTTTTTATTCCCTCTGCCAAATTGTAAATTAAGATTTTAGCTAAAACACCTCATTCATAAACATTTTTTCCACTTTAAATGATCCTGTCAGGAAAGAAATTTTTTACTGAAAAAAAATACAAGTATAGAAAAAAATTGTGAAAAGAAGGCTGTTTTTTACCCGAGGAAACCCTTGAAATCCCTTAAGAAGTATACAACCATAATATAAACACCTAGTGGGTTGTGAATTTCAAAAAATCTACTTATCATTTTACATATAAGTATATCTTATTAACGTACATATTTGAGCATACTCTCCGAAAATTTGAGCGTGATTCGGAAATTGGTTCCGGAGATATGACCACATTTTTAAGAAGATTTTTGACTTAGCGATAACAGCTCTTAAAACTGCAAACGCGTTTTTCTCGAAACCCCAGAAACCGAGTCTATGAGGAAAAATTTCTAAGCGGCTTATTAAACAAAAAATGAGTTTTTCGGACTTACAACTAGATATATATATATATATATACTGGCCGAAGAAAGAGTAGATTGTTGCAAATTAATTAAGTTTGGTCTAAATGGGGTTTAAAAGAGATACGACTGTTGAACTGAGTAAAGAAACTATGGAGTACTTTAGTTTAGATTAGGTCAGGTTAAGAGGTCGATTCTAACAAGAAACTCACTAGGACAGCTTAGAACGCTTTTCCTCAGAAACTCCTATATACTGGATCATAAGACCTTTACAAATACAAAAAACGCTTTGAGTCTAACACAAAAATGTTAAAACGGCCAATGCCAGTTTCGGCTATGTCTGCTGGATTGTTGAAGGTAACTTTGACAACTAGCGTTAACAAGATTTTTAACCTTACCGTAGAAATGCCCACCAGACAGTGTCCAGTAAAAACTCCTACGACTGCGGTAAGACAAATTTAGTTCAAGGCAAGTAGTTCAGTAGATCTCCCGCGTTCTACTCTAGGTCAAAACTGATCGTGCAGTTACTCAAGAGACGATCTACTAACAGCGCCTCCTAAGCGCACACGAGGTCCATTGGGTCAATACGACAATGGAGATCCAATCGGTCCAATGCCGATGTGAGCGGAGCAAGGGTGAACTCTCTGGCTAGCTCATCGGCTTTGCAGTTGCCAGCGAATCCGTTATGACTAGGCACTCAATAGAGTCTGATGATGAAGTAGCCTGATTTTATTTCTAGTGAAGATAGAAACTTCTTGCCTAGCTTTGTGCGAAAAGTTGGAGAGCGGTGTATTATCGCTTCGCTGTCGGAGTGAATTCTCACCTCGCTGCAGTACGTCTACCGCCACTATGACAGCAGTCACTTCTGCCTGAAAAACAATACAGTCCAGGTCCAGCAGGCTAAAGCTAAGACTGACGAAAAGCATCTTTTAAAACACTCCCTTCTAACATTTCCTACTATTTTCAACTCATCTGTGAAAAGCTCCCTCCAGGGATTTCTACCCATCCACATAGCTCTTGTCGGTATATGAGTAGAGAAAATGTCGCCTCAGGTGGTCTCTGTGACGCAGTGATCCAAGTTTTCAAGGATGCAGTTAAAGGAGGAGAGAGTTTCGGCGCGTCTTTGTTCGGACCCCTTTATATACTCAGTTTCAGTAAGCCTTAAAGAATACTTCGCAGCCATACACCTGCCGGTAATGTCCACGGGTGAAATATTAAAAATAGCAATACGTGCTGCTGTTGGTATAGTCCATAGTGAACCGGTAATAGCGATGAGAGCCGCTCTTTAGAGATGATCAAGCTTTTTAGCAAGTGTAGCTTTTTTGAGCGCTGTCCACTAGACGAATACACCATAGACTACGCTTCCGTAGAACTAAAAAACCTCCTTTTTCACTCTACAGCAATATAAAGCGGAGGATGCTTTCCCAACTCTCTCCTCAAAATTTTGCCTCCATGAAAACTTTCCATCAAGGATAAGCCCTGATGGCAACAGCTGATGAGTCGATGTTACGAGTTTTTGAGAGAAAGGTTCTGCGAAAGATTTATGGTCCTTTGCGTATTGGTCATGGCGAATATCGCATTCTATGGAACGATGGGATGTACGAGATATACGACGACATTGACATACAAGTGTGTAGTTCAGCGAATTCAAAGACAGCGGCTGCTCTGGCTAGGTAATGTCGTACGTAGGGACGAAATCACTTCAACTCTGAAAGTTTTCGACTCAATATCCGCCGGGAGAAGCAGAGAAAGAGGAAGACATGCAGTCCATTGAAAAGACCAGGTGAAGCAGGACCTGGTTTCGCTTGGAATTTCCAATTGGCAAAAAGAAGAAACGACTGGCACATTGTTGTTAACTCGATTATAATCGCGTAAGCGGTGTCTAAGCCAGTAAAGAAGAAGATAAGTACACTAAGTCTTCGGAGAATCTATCCATTCTACCATGCTTCTATGAGATTGAGATGTCTGGGCAGTTTTTCTTAACATTTCTAGAAATTAAACCCAAAACTAGTATGCTTTTAGTCACACACTCGAGCCGTTCTTTGTATTGACTTCTTAAATGCTTCTCCTATATTTTTATTATAGCCTCAATGAGTGTTTTAACTTGTCCGATCTGAGCTGATTTGATATGGATGGATTGTTGTTGATCTGATGAAACTCTCACCATTATTCACTAAGGGATCATCACAATCACTCTGCTCTGGCGTTGCGGTTGTTCGTGGGTATTTTACGGCCGGTGATTGTGAGTCCATTTCTTGCAACTTGCATAAAGCATGTTTGGAACTATGTGGAGTAGTAGTAGTAGTTTTGGTAGTGGTAGCAGTAGTAGTGGTAGTGATAGAGAAGGAAGAATATCTACGTGTCATTTGTGCCTTTCTACTCGCCACCAAACGCCCGCCACGGCCAGCAACATCGAACTTACTTGTCTTGGAGCGCGGTTCACGCGGACCATCAACGGTGACTTTTATAGCTTTGGCATAGGTGGCCACCTGTATTGGACTCGTATGTACGGTGATGGTAAGCGTAAAGCTTTTGCCTGAAAATATACAAAAACAAAAACAACAAACATATATAAATTAGTGTCGAAATAAAGTTTAGGCTTATTCAATTAAAGTGGCTAAAAGTGGCTTTGGAGAAAAACAAAAGCAGCATACAATGTTAAAATACCCGACGCCGCCGCGCTCCAAAAGTGAAGTGCGAACGTAAATCTTCGACAATGTGGCAATATGTCAATCGTGTGACATGCAAATGGATTTAGCAGCTGAGCGGCGGTGTTAAGACTACAGCAAGCTACAACTGGCTGCCGCATACACGAGTACGTGGCGATTCGACAGGCTTTAACGACCGCCAATCGGCAGTCGGTGCCTTTGTTGAGCAACATCAACATCCTGAAGGAATTACGCCTTGTCCCGCCCCGCCCTGCACTGCTTTGATGGGTAAATTAATTTAAAGTGATCATTACACGCGCCATAACAGCTGGCGGCACTGCTTGAAGCGGCAAAGTGGAGCATTTAATTGCCGAAAAGAAGCCCGCCGAGGGTGTGAAATGATTTTAAGGACTCTTTAGCGTGATTGCCAATGTTTTTGACAGCAACTAAATGGGAAAATGATGAATTATGGGTGAGAAAATTGTGGATACAATGTGCAACGTTACTGGGTCAGCAAGCGTCAGTGGCAAGGTTCACGTTAAAAAGTGTTGAAAGGTCTCAAATGTAGGTGATAACGGTGAAAATAATGTATTTTACTGTTTTAGAACTATCTTGAATAAATTTTATACCCAAATTTTTACGAACTTTGTCTCTAATTCTGTTTTCAGCTTGAAATAAATGGCTGACGACTTGATCGAATGGGTCTCCAACAAGAGTTGTTACAGCTTTTATTCATATTTACATATATCGACTTAACGGGTGATGTGGGTCTTGGATTTCCAAAAATTCTAACCTTTTTCGGCTTAAAGTACATTTTACAATCGAAAAAATATTATTCGATCGGCATAAAAGTAAACAAAGAAATGTTTCACTCTCCAATCAGCTATTCTCTGGAAGCATTCTGATTAATCAGCTTTAGCTCGTAAAACTCTGAAGTATTTTTCTCAAAACTGCATTTGCCAAAACGGGCGACGTTGATACTCGGAAACTGTCGCACATAACCATTTAATATATAAAATTTTAGCTACGTACGATTTTTTTTTATTTTAAAAGTCTTTTATAAGATTTTAATAAGAAATCTTTTTGATAAAAAAAAATTACACTTTCTTCTACGTGTCCAAATTGTTGGCAAGCTAAAAACATATGTATTTGCTAGTAGAAAGTCTTCCGAAGGTTAAGGATCAGTTTTTACTTTGCTTCGAACTGAACGATCCCCAGAATCTTGGTCACTCGTGTAGAGCTTTTGACAATAGCAAACCCGAGGACTGTCAAAGCAGTCACTTTTTGTATCAAAATATCGATATAAACTTTTTATGCCTCCAAATAGCATATATAGTACTTAAGAGGTTATGTCAGTTATTGTACATAAACATTCCGCGATTCGTTTTGAAAAATTTTGGATTCCTTTGATCCCGTAACCAATCTCCAAGGGGACCTCTGAAAACATACGCGCTGGTGATGAAGATTTTTCTGTTTAAAACTAAAGTGTGATCTAAGTAGAGGACCCAGTGAAGAAAATATAGCAGCCATAGCTGAGAGTGTACACGAAGACCGTGAAGGGTGCCGTTCTCAGCAACTCGAACTGACGTATGGAACGACTTGGCGCGAGATCTAAAATTGAAAGAGTATAAAATACGGCTTGTGCAAGAACTGAAGCAGTTCAACCTTCCTAAGTGGGCTCTATGGGCTCTTGAAAAGTTTTAAGAAGATCCGACGTTTTCGAGCCAAATTTTATTCAGCAATGAGACCCATTTCTGGTTCAATGAGTTTGAAAACAAGGAAAATTACCCCGTTTTGGGACGAAAAACAACTTTATGAGATTCAGAAGCTCCCATTTCATCCAGAAAAAACAATGGTATAATTGGTGGGATTTGTGGGCCGGTGGAGTCATTGGTCCATATTTCTTCAAATATGATGCCGGTGAGAACTTAACCGTCAATGGCGACCATTTTCGCGTCTTAATAACCTACTATTTGAGGCCTGATATAGAAGCTTGTAATCTCGGCGCCATTTGGTTTCAACAAGATTTTCACTCTCTAATTAATTAATGAATTTATTGAGAGAACACTTCGGTAAGCGGATAATTTCAAGTTTTGGGCCAGTAATTTTTTGTATCCTAGAGTCGATTGGCCATCGGGATCGTGTGATATCACACCGTTCGACTTTTTTCTGTGGGGAAACATAAAGTCTAAAGTTTATGCGGACAATCCCACTTCGATTCGGGCCTTGGAGCAAAACATCCCGCGTATCATTCTCCAGTTACCATCGAAATGCTCGAGCGAGTCATCGAAAATTGGACTCAACATTTGAAAGAGATAATCTTAAAAATACAAGTGACAAGGAATGTTCTATCGAATGATGAAAAACATTCACCATTAAATTTGAAGTTTCTGTGTTTTCTCTTAATAAAAAAACTAGTGCACCTCGAAATGTACATAATCCCTTAACATAACCTACAAAAGTTATTAATTGTTCTTTCGCAGAAAATATTTTCAAAACTACAAAAAAACAGTAGTTAAGCCAATTTTAATAGAATAGCTTCACATTTTAGCTTGTTAGTAAACAAGCTAAATTAAAAGTTTTCAAATAATTACACATAATCGTAGATAACTGTCTACAAGCAGACAAACAGTCCAAAGAACTATGTAGGTGATTACAACTGAAAAGCTTCTAATAAAAATTTTTTTTTTTTTTAAGGCGTTTTCAAATTAAAACTCCCGCTATTAATACTTAAAGCAGAGAATAAAAGCAGAAAAAGGCCACAAATCAGATCAAAGGCAAAGGCAGTAAGCAAAGCAACTAATTGCACGGCGCAAGCCAAATTACCAACGAAACATTATTGAGGCTTCTTAACGAGCGCAATAAAGTTATTAACTACGCACATTGGCAACTGGCACGGGTCCATGCTAATAGCCCAAAGATTTTCGAAGCTATAAATGATAACATTTGAAAGCGTGTGTATGGACGAGGCGGTGAAAAAACAAAGCCGATCGATGAAGTTGTAAAGCAAATAACGCCGAATCGCGTTTGAAAGCGCAATTAATAAAAATTATAGGTAAATAAATCAAGCTCGCTACATACAGAGATAGATATAATACATACAAGACTACATACTGACATAAGTATAATATAGTATTTAAGATGTAGTAGGCGCATGGAGGCAAGCGATGCGATGGAATATTACAATGTCCCGAAGTTAAGAAAAATTGTGGAAAAGCGAAAAGAATTATTTTCAAAATTTGTAGCATTGTCCTAACAATGAGAATATTATTATGATGAGCTTACAAACTTACATACATACATAGATACATATGTACATATATAGATCACATATACATACATACATATGTATGCACAATATATGCTCCAATTGTGTATGTCTGTCCCATTTGCTTGCCATATTCATCAAAATAAAACAAAAGCGAAGATCAATGCTTACGCAGACTTTGGAATAGACACAACAAAAAATCACTCCAGAAAGTTAATAATCTAAATTAGTCATTCAGCGCCGACGCCAACAACCATCATCAATGGTATGTACATTGGTCAGTGAAGCAATTCAACGCTCTCAGAGCCGTATAACAAAGGAGCGTGCGAGCAGAAAATAAAACAAAAGGGGTAAAGTATTTATGTATATAGATCATATGGATGTACATATGTATGTATGTGTTCAACTACATATACACATAAGTATAATATACTCGTATGTCCATCAAATGTGGAGTTAAAAATCAGTTCAGCAGATAAATCAGCGCGTTGGCACTACTTTACCTTGTTGTTGTTGCACACATTTTGTTTTTTATGTCATAGGGCAAGGTTGATTATCGCTTTTCAGTTTTGACTTTTTGGTGGGGTGTTTGCCTTTTGGGTTTTATTTAGTTGTCGCGGCTCAAAGCCGCTTATTGATGACGCGTGTCAGCAGGCTCTCAAGCGCTCATTATAAGTGTAAGTACCGGCTATCAAAAAACAAGAACAAAACCAACATAACTCTTCGTGAAAAGACAATGATACGCACACTCATCGCCACTAAGCTTTCTTTTGCGTGAAAAGAGAGTTTCTGCATTCTCCACACAAGTCAAACTGCGTTGTGTGCAAACAAATTGAATTCATTAATCTTGTTAAGTTTTCGGTATTTCAAGCAACGCTCAAAAACTCATTCACACAGCTACTGGCATACATATAAATATATGTATGTATGTATATTTTAAATATTGTATGTACTAGAGCGGGTGTATGTTAACTCGCTGCTTTGCTTGGTGACGAGTTGGTGAAAGTATGCAGCCGCTAATGAGGACTTTGAGCATATTAGTCAAATATTTGACAAAATCAGATTTTATCAGCAACAGGATTAAGATTTTCAAACAAATTGCGAAAGTAAAACATATTTTCTTTACAAAATGGCTGTGAAATTTACTGCAGAGAATCGAAAATTGTTATACTTAATAAAAACGTCATTGAAAGAAGTTTAGTGATATTAAATGAGAAAGGCCAAAGGCAGCGTTGCAAATAATGCTTTAAACTACTATTGAATTTATATATAAAAAAAAAAACAAAAAAAAATGCAAAAAACACAAAATAAGAATTTTAAATTAAATTTTTCATTATCCCGAAAATTTTGGTTTGAAATAATTTTTAAATTTCGAATACCAAATACCGCATTGAAAAATTGAAAAAAAATTGTATTCCAAAAGCTAAATTGAAAATGAGGAATTAAAATTTCGATCACACATAGCCGATACAAATTATTAACAGTTTTTTATATTTTTTCCGGGTTTATACTTAATTAAAAATTGCGATTTTTTAATTTTAATATCTGAAGTTTTGTTTTAAGTTAGTCTGATAGGCCAATGAACCGCGCATAGACCAGTTTTGGTTCTTTGCAATACCAAATGGAGATTTTTTACAGCGCAGGCTTGTCCAGGGAGGAACATGTGCACCAGATATGATGTAATGTCTCTCTGGTGCCTTGCTCTGGACATTTTCTGCAGTCTTCTCCATCTATAAGCCACATTCTGCGTGCGTGTGCCGCCATCAGATAGTGACCAGGTAGTTTTCCGATAATGTTTCTACATTCTCTTCTATCGAATGCCAACAGGAATTTTGTGTACTGACGATCTTGTCCACTTTTTCATTGCCCCTGATGCTTTTTAGCCTGGCCCACAGTAGAAGTGAAGTTGCTTGCTTCTGGCCGGACTTTTCAGTGCTGCCCAGCTATTGATACAATATCCAAAAATATTATTAGGTCGGACAACAATAACATATATGTACCTGCCATGTAAAGTGACGATCAAAATCAAAATAAAGCGAAGTTAACATTTCTTTTTGTTTCATTATCTAATCGACAGGGCTTCGAAACGGTTACCCTTTACTTTCGACGCTTGCCTTTCCAAAAATATTATTCTTCCTGGAGGAGGAAAGTTCTTTGATTGTCATTCACTGGGGAGAGGCCAGAAACGATTCTCTAAATATGGCTCAAGCAGCTCAGAACTTCCGGTCCTATACCATGTATACTCTGTGTAGCCAAAGAACATTCGTTTGAAGGCAAGCTAAAGTGAGAAGGCGAATCATAACCGCCACGTAAAAAGCGCCCCCAATGAAAAAGCACAAACAGCCTCGTATGACAGACATCTCTTTTGATGAAGACAATATTATTGCAAACCTTATAAATTACCCAACTGAGTATTCAAATTGCCATCGTTAGTGGTGGTTTTGAATAAGCTTTTTTCATTGCCGCTTGAACGCTAAATTTCTCGAAATAAACAAAATGTCATTTGATGTGACTTGTGCTGGCGCTCAAGTGGCTGTCAGAAACACCAGCTGACCAGCGGCGGATTCTGTAACAAGTGACCAATGACAAAATGGTAATTTGTTGCGCGCATTCACACACTTTCCCCCAGCACTGGTAGTTGGTATAAAAAAAAAAAAAGATTGGAGTAAATTAAAAAATCTTATTTAGTCGCTCGCAGTCCTTGCAGCGGCATTATTATGCTCGTAATTATTGTTTTCGCTGTCGCGCATGATTAAATGTCAGTCCAATCAAAGGCAGCGGCGACCGTCACAACCGACATTTAAATAGTCACCAACAGACAGCAATAAGATTGCTTTGCTTACTGCGTACTTACATTTGTATGTGTGTATGTATGTATGTATGCATATGTATATGCGACAATTGCTTTGCTGCTCTTTTCAGTTAACTGTGGAGTGTATTTACCAAACAATTGTAGTTAAGTATTTACTTGGCTATACTTGTGGAAAATAGTAGGTACATAGGTGTGAAATCTGAAATTAAAAATGGAGTTATGAAAACGATATTTCACGATGGGGCACACCTAGTGTGAAATTTCGAAAAAAATCTAATTATTTATGCTTGCATTTATGGAGAGGTTGTGCCTGCAAATAGCAAACTAAAATTTCAAATATTTGGTTTTAATTACAGGCTTCTAAGGTGTAGCCTTCAATATTCAACCGATTTATCTTGAATCCCTTTCTTTTGTTAACAGCGCTTTATTTTTCAAATTGCTGTAGTGATTACTCGGAGACAAATGATCCGATCACTAACAAATTTGTTCTGCATGTTCTCTACATAACAATTCGCAAATTCCCATCTTGAAACCCACCATTCATTATTGAATAATATTCGACCGAGTAGGCCATGTCCAGCACACAGTGGAGAAAATATAGCAGCCGTAAGTGAGAGCTGCACGAAGACCGTGGAGTGTTGATTCGCCGCCATTCGCAGCAACTCGGACTGACGTATGGAACGACTTGGCACATTTTAAGTCAAGATCTTAAATTGAAAGAGTATAAAATACAGCTTGTGCGCGAACTGAATCCGCTCGACTTTCCCAAGCGACATGGCTTCGTTTTATGGGCTCTTGAAAAGTTCCAAGAAGATCCCACGGTTTCGAGCCAAATTTTGTTCAGCGATGAAGCACATTTCTGGCTCACGGGGTATGTAAACATGAAAAATTGCCATTTTTGTGACAAAGAGCAACCTGACGAGATTCAAGAGCTGCAATTTCATCCAGAAAAATCAACGGTTTGGTGTGGTTTGTGGGCCAGTGGAATCATCGGTTCATATTTCTTCAAAAATGATGCCGGTAAGAACGTAACCGTCAATGACAACCGTTATTGCAACTTGTGATCTCGTCGACATTCGGTTTCAACAAGAATTTGTCATTTCCACACATCGCATCAATCAAAGGATTTATTGAGAGAACACTTCGATGAGCAAATAATCAAGATTATCTGATATCATTCCGTTAGACTTATTCCTTAGTCTAAAAGGGTCTAATTTACATATATGCGAACACTCCCGCTTCGATTCAGGCCTTGAAGCAAAACATCACGCGTGCCATTCGTCAGTTAACAGAACTCTTTAGATGGACCATCTGAGACGTTACCGCTGCCGACAATTAAAACAGATAAACTTCAAAAAATAAATGCCAAAGAATGTTCTTTCGAATGATAATAAACATTTCCCATTAAATTTAAAGTTTATATGTTTCTTCTTTAAAAAGGTAGGGAACCTCGAATGGAAAAGGAATTTTTATTTTTTCGACCGCATTAAGATAGGTAGGAGTGCTGCCCTCACTGGATTAAGTGTCGCTGGTGTACTATTTTAAAACCTTATAATATTGCCATACGGTTCCATTACGCAGTCTCTATACCTAGTACTTCCACATGGAAGATGCTGGCTGAGTTTGATACACGGACAAAAAAAGATATATCCAGATTGTAGTATACTCTTGTGGCTGCCCCGAAGTCCATTTTGGACCTATTTGTATAGATAGAAATAGTATCCTCTTCCTCACAGTTTAGAGGCTATCCTCAATCGAAACTGACTATTGAAATCTAACCTTCGAGGAATATAGTCTGATTTACATAAGTTGAATTATTTCAGGACGGTGCTATATCCATATTCTTTCCAGCTCCAACCTCTTGATACTCTTCTAGCACAAGTACGGACAAGATCTTCTAGCAGAGAATTATTTTTTAGGTTTCATCGAGAAGGCCGAAACCACTGTACTAGTGAAGGGCACTTTTTAGCGCCTTTGGAGATTCCATATAACTTCAAAATATTTAAATTTTTTCTTCAAAAAAAAAGTTTAATATTTTATCACATTGGATGTGGTCCTTAAATGTCTTAATTATAAATAAATGAATACATTAGGTAGAGGTCATAGTACTTACACATATTCCTGCAAGTACCTAAATATATTTTCGATATCATTGATTTCCAGCTTTCAAGTTAAAATTCTTATAAAAAAATTTAAATGAATAAAAAAAAATATATAGTAAAAAAATATTAATAATTATTTTATAATTATTTTTTTTTTAATTATAAATCAGTAAAAAAATTCAAATCAGTAAATTTCAGTGTAAATAATTTTTTAATTTTGAGCTTTGCTTATACATACATATGTATTTAATTATATTATGGTTTTTTCATTTCATTATCGATGTGATTAAGTAAACGACACAATTTTTATCCGTTTTTATGCATTAACTTTGTTATCGTACTTAAACATATGTAAAAACTTTCAGTACTTTCGGGTGTTTGTATTCGTTATCTCAATCCAAGAAATGTTAAGCCGCTAACCACAAATATCCAAATTCTCAAAATTCAAAAATTTGATAAAATAAAATGTTTAAATTATTAACACTTAAAGGAATGCCTAAAAACTTTTTTACAGGCCCTTGACTCTACGTAGTTAGAAAGCGGCAAGCTCTTAACTGCCACAAGGTCATAAGAAGGCGTACTCGTATATATATTAACGTACATATGTATGCGCCAGAAGAAATTTTTAAATCATCGAAGTTTGTACTTTCATGGAATCTCTTAAGCTCTCAAAGCTGGAATTACAACAAAAAATCGCTCTAGAATTTAGATTTTTTTTATTTCGTTTAGGTTAGTCACTAGAAATGGCGTCGTAATGGCGGAATTTAAAATATTTTTTTTCCAAAAATTTCGGAATTTATTTTCATTTAATTTCATTTTTTATATGAGAAAAAATGTTTGAAATAGTGCTATTTTTTACCTAAGGAAACACATGTAAACGCTTAAGTTCTTTTCTATATAAACTAAGGAAGGGCTGGCAAGAAGTTGGAATTTAAATTGTGAAACCTAATTGTAAGCGAACTTCTAGTTTTGCTAATAAACTACAGTATATGTGAGAAAATCCGTCAAAAAGCATGGATCTGATAAGAAGTTGAGGAGTATGAGTGGAACTTAAGATCAATCAAAAATCTAAATTTAGAGTCCAACAGACCTATCCTATAAAAACCTCATAAGTGATTTGTGAGGAAAAATGTGTGAGGTTTATTTTGTGAGTTTTGCTTTCAGATATCCTAGAATTGTCAGAAAACTGTGAGCTTTTGAATTTACGTCAGCGTAAGAGGTTAGGGGTAGTCAGAGGCACGAAAAAATTAGAATTTCAGCATTTTTTTTTTGCATTAAATCGTGTTATTTTACAAAAGTGGTTGATATTATCGGATCAGCGTGAAATTTTCAGAGAATATTTTTAAGATATTACACTTAACGAAAACGCAAAAAAAAAATTAATTTTTTGAAAATTCTGACTACACCTAACCTCTTAAAGTAAACCTCACAAGATTCAAAAAACTGACAATAGTGAGAGTTGTGATTTTTGTGAGGGCATGTGAATAAGGCTGCAAAACACTTATGGTCTCCTTCACGAGAAAGAAGTATTTTAAGCTATGAGAACTATGGTATAACGCTCAACGACAAGTAAATTAGACTACGGCGTCTACCAAGAGGGATGACGTGATTTTTGACAGCTCGTGGCGGCCATGTTTTTTTGTTTTTACAAATTTTTGCCAATTTTGACAGTATGTTCAGCGAGGTTTGCCATTTTATCATATCATGTTTCGCTTGGAAATTGATTAAGATTATTATGCAAATTCTCGTTTTTCGTTTTCTGAAGGCTACTATTGGAACTCTTCGCGAAAAACACGGTCTTCTCATATGAGGCCCATTACAGAACTCATTTTAACCGAATTTGAGTATTTTATTTCACTTTACTATCACATCGTGCTTGTTGGTAGACCGTTTATATACCTTTTGTAGTAATATTCAGAAACGTTGGAAGAAACAAGTAGACGCACTTACCGCGAATTATTATGGCCAGTTGCGAAAGTCTCACGGTAAACTACATCTTTTTCACAATATGAAAGATTTCTGAAAAATCACTCACTAGTGTTCTGCCTGGTGGTTTCCACATTTAAGCAAAAGCGAAGAACGCTTTGTTCTTCAATAGTGTTTATCGACGAATCGGAACAGCATAAGACAGCATGCATATCCTTGTGTTGGCATCAAAGAAATAGCACCACAGCGTCTCAATATCTCTAATAAGTCGACTCAACACATTTTGGTTAATGTTTCAGGCATTAAGCGTGTTAATACAGGACTTGGACCAATAAACATAAATTGTTTCAAAAAACGACGTCGAGTAATGGTCGCAAAAAATAAGCTTGACAGCATAGCTGAGGATTCTATATTCGTCAACGTTGAAACTGACCAACAATCTAGCGATTGGCGCTCCAAAATTAGCCGAAAAAAACCAAAATTCGTTGAAGGCACTGGAGACACTGGAGGCCGGCCTCCCAGCCGAGACTTAGAACAAGTGGAGGAAAATTTGAATAATTGTTAAATCGATTTAAGAGCCTATTCTGAAGGAAATAATAAAGATTTGTTTTCAAAGACCTTAAAATTTAGTGGTTTGTCAGTCCGGGTCAATTTTGATCAGATGACCACGCTCATTTACATAAATTATAAAGTCTGTTACGAGTTAAATTAAGTTATTAAAATGCAATTTTGAACTCATTCATGCATAGAAAATTTAAGTATATGGCTTGGACAAAATAAATACGCCTCAAAAAGAGTTCAGTGAAAGATATTCTCCGCCCATTTTCAATTTCAGGGGTTTAATTGAATTTACATACATAAATATATTTTAAATATTAGTTTTCTATGTGAAAAGTATCTCAAAAATTGCAGTCAGCTTTTGTTTTTGCTTTCATAGTTCGCCTAATTACCACCACCAACAACAATACTTTCGGCCAACTGTTGCTGCGCATGCCTTCTGGCCGTTGCGTGAATTTTCTAGTGCATTAATTGCCGGCTTCGGCCGAGAATTAGCGAGCGATCGCGATGCAGCACACAACCGGCATACACTTGCAGCATTTGCAACACGCTACCGGCGCGCTGGCACAGCCGTTGAATGGAATGAAGATGACATGTTGCAATCGCAGCGCAACAACAATGCCAACGTGCACACTTTAAAATCGATTATTGATGGCAAAAATTTGTGTTGCGTGTCAGAAGTTGCAAAATGTACAGCTATTCAGCAATTTCTGTATGCAGCACGGCGGAGCACAGCCCGAACGATCGCACGAACGCCAAGTGCGGCAACATGATGTCATAGGCTGACTGCGTGAATGACTGGTTGCAGCTAAGCGCATGGACACGTGATGGATGGAAGATGACAGTTGGTGCAGTTTTTGGACTGGGACACGCTCTCCTGCGCTGCTGCAGAATTACACCTCGACGCTTGACGCATGCAATTTGGACGCTACGAAATTGGAAATATTTATAAGGGTTGTGAGCGGGCCTAACAGACTTGCAAGGAGCAGTGTAAGTGGAGTACCTCTATATAAATATATATAATGCGTTCAATAAGTGCCTGACCCCCTGGGGCGTATCGACATAATGTGACGACTTCTGTGAGTGAACCTCATTGAGTTTGTGCAGCTCACGGTTGCAGCTTAACACACATACATACATATATAGTAAATGTACATACATATATATGTGTGTAATATCATCAAGTGTCTACCATCGCACGCCCGTTCGTTCAGTTATCATTCGTTTCATTCGTGCCTACTTATTTGTCTCACTTAAGGTGACGCAAAATGCGTTCTCGCATGTGAGAAAAGCCGAACTGAAGTTGCTGTAAGCACTTGTGCGCCCACAAAGCCGAAAACGCTTTGACGGAAGTTAAACGCTGCCACAGTGGCTCATTATTGACTGCTGAAGTTGCTCCTGCCGCTGCTTCTGATTTTCACAATTTACTTTTTTCAATCTTATTCTCTTAAATATATTCATTCTTTATTTGCTGTCAATCACTCACCTCGTCCGCTGCGTCCCACAAAGCGCAGATCATTAAACTTGGCCACATGCTCCTTCATCGTCGCCTGGCAGTTCTTCAGCTCCGCACTGCAGTTCTCATCGTTGCCGGCGCGTATCGTCACCGTCGTGCCGTCGCCGACCTCCACGAGTGCCACCACTTTAAAGGAGTTGGGCAGCGTTTTGTTGGCACGCCAGTGTGGTGGCAGCTTGGAGCATAAGAAATATGGATTGCTGGTGCGTACTGAAAGATTAAACGATATTTTGTTGTTGTTAGTTATTAATTAAAATGCTTGATTAATTAATTATGTGCAATTTCCATTAATATGATTTAATTATAGTGCGGGTGCTTGGCATGTTGTTGACAAGCGTTGTCCCAGACAACATTATTAAATGTAAAGCATCGTTGGTGATAATAACGCTTGCTTACTACAAGACCGACATAACTCGAGATTTGTGAGTTTTGAGTTAATTATGCTGGAATGATCATTACATAAAGCTTTTTATTGTATCAAAGATTTTTGTTTGGATTCGTAAAAGTTTCTGCATGGGGAATGTATAAAAAATATTAAGACTTTGTTCACAATTTTAGAATACTTCAAAATCTAAGTCGTGCCCCTCAAAGTAAACCCACTTGACCCCAATACGCTTCTACCAACGTGTTTGCTCGAAACAGTTGTTAAAGTAAATTTCTGAAATATCCTTCAAAGCGCGTTATGTCTTCAATTGACTCAAAACGATTTCACCGGAGTGGTCGTTTAAGTTTGCTGAATAGCCAGAAGTCACTCAGAAATAACTTAGGCGAATACGATGCTTGCTGCACGATTTTGCTTGAAAATTTGCCGAAGTCTCCCGAAAAATCAATGCAATGTATGACGGTGCATTATTGAGCTGCAAGAGTTGTCGGCCCAAAATTTCGGTCTCTCCTTACGAATATCTTCGCGCATACAACGCATAACACTCAAATAGTACCATATTCCTTATTGAGAGTTTTGACCAGTCGGAAGATATTTGGACCTCGATTCCTCAATAATCGAAGGAAACTGTCAACATAACCTTGAATTTTGAACTGTTTGGATGTAATTTTTTCGGCTTTTCGGCTCACCTTTGTCACGATATTCGGCCGATTTCTGGTCTGTTTCCGGGTCGTAAGCATAGATCCAAGACACATCACCAGGAATAATACGTTTCATCACATTTTGGTAGTCGGAAAGCATTGTTTCACAGACGTAAACTAGACGCTGTTTTTCGGAAAAAATTATGTGATTTTGAAAACAATCGTGCTTTCACTTTTCTTAAGCCAAAATGATCTTTCAAAATGGTGTTCACTGATCTTTTCGATATTCCAACGATGTCAGTAAGAACTCTGACTGTTAATCGTCGATTCTTAAGTACCATTATCTTTATTTTATTGACGCGTTGATCATCAGTTGATGTTGATGGCCGTCCTGGTTCGTCGTCAACGCGTTCTCGTCCCTATTTGCACAATTTGTACCGATCAAAAGGATTTGCTGGCGACAAACTATTATCACCAAAGGCCTTTTTCAACATTCTGAACGTTTCGGCATCCAAAACTTTTTGAATAACTGATTGTGTTGAATAACTCATGGTAAAAATCACCGAAAGCAATTTATGTACTTTCGAGAGACAAGCGTATACTAAACACTAATGATTCTTTTGATCTTACATTTGTCACAGGTGTCACTGACAGTCAAATCAACCAGGAAAAAAATATTTCGAAGAATGGATTATCGCACGAAATTTAAACTAAGAAATCTTACTATTTTTTGCCTACAGTAGTATATGCCGATATTATGCCTCAAAAACTGAGGGATACTTGAAAAGTTTAAACACGTGTTTCCCGAATTAGCAAATTTTAAGTTTTGAGGGACTTGTTGACATTTTTTAGTTAATTTCTTAATGCCAACTTCGTTCCTTTGAGCAAAAAACACGGACAGTCGGTTTCCAAAAGCTTCTTTTCCACCAGCGAAATTATTCACCATAGACAGGAATAAGTAGTAATAACACCAGATCCGGACTATCATATATGTTGAAAGCATAAGAACAGGCCAACATAGCAACTAAAGAAAAGATTCTGGCGAGTCACTATCGATATGTGTGACTGATTGCTTCCTTCTGGCGATCGAATACTGACAGTAGAGGTTTGAATTGAGAGTTTAGCTACTGAAAGTATTTGCACTAAATTCATAGCAAAACCTTTCTGACCGTTAATACTGGCTTGGTCGCCTCATCACGATTCCACCACGACCATTTTCGCCTGACGCTGAAAAGATTTTTTGTGTAATTGTAGAAGGTGGGAGGAGGAGTGAAACGTATCAAAATATATCTGAAAAATGTTCCATTTCGATCGGAGGAGCAAGACAATTTTTTAAAAACTTCAAGAAAAGAAAGACATACAATACTCAATACGTTGAAGGTCTAAAGCTCAAAATTTTCATATACGCTTAGCGACTTATTTGAAGAAAAGTTGCTGAAAATCCTTAAATTTCATCGAGGGATTTGATTGAGAGTTTTGGTTTGGCTGTTTTAATTAGTGCAAAAGGAAACTACGAAAATTTGATTAGAGAAATGTCTCGCAAAAAAGGCGAATGCGAATAGGAAAAAGAGAGTAAAGTTTACAAAATCATATCTAAATATGCCAACCAATTTTTGGTATAAAGTAATTTGGTCTGATAAAACCAGAGTGCATATAGAACAAACAATCAACAGTGAAGCATGGAGGAGGTTCTCTCGCGGTTTTGGGCTGTTTCTCAAAATTTGGTGTAGGCAGTTTAGTTGAAATCGATGGACGAATGACGGGTGCTTCATATATTGACATCTTTAGTGAAAATTTGACAATAAGTGCGGGAAAAATTAATTTGAGGTCGTTTATTTTCCAATAAGAGACTGACCCCAAATACACATCTCGCTTGGCTCCTCGTTTTTTTGAAGAAAGCATAATCAAAAAACTGAACTGGGCAGCTCAGTCATCGGATTTAAATCCAGTTAGGCAGTTATGGTCAATTTTGGAATCCAAAATACCAAAAAACAGCCTTAGAAACTTGCAATCATGTTTCTTAGAGATGAAGCGTCAATGGAATAATATTTCAATGAAAATACTATACCAATAATGTAAGTTTTTAAGTTAAGTTTTTTGAAACGGATTGTTGTGGTAATTGTATACAGGAAAAGCGCCAGTACAGTTTTTTATTTTAATTTAGATTTTATGGAAACTTTTTATTAAATGGAAGCTTTAAAGAAAACGCAGAAAAAATGGCATGTGATCCAAGCAACTTGTTTCTAATGAAGTAGATTTTACTAGACCACAGAATATTAGTCAATGCACTGACTCAACAGTTGCCGAAATTCTAATTAATCAATTCCAAAACTAACATGTTTTTGACACTTTTATCTCATATCTCAGTCAGAGTATACTGAAGTTGTTCAAATTTAAATTACATGCACATACTTTGTGCCCAAAAAATAAGGTGATATTGTATTTATTTTGAAAATTCTTTATTTATTCTTCCAAATCAATTTCATCGCCTTCAAAGTAATCCCCTCCCGATGCAATGCACTTATGCCAACGAATTTTTCAATCCTCAAAACACTGGTTGTAGTCTCTTTCCGGGATGGCCTTCAGTCCCGTCTTCGCTGCGGCTTGAATCTCCTCTATCGTATAAAAACGGGGTCCCCGGAGCGGTCTTTTGAGCTTGGTGAACAGCCAGAAGTCGCACGGCGCCAGTTCAGGTGAACACGGTGGTTGCGGAACGATATGGGTTGTGTTTTTGGCGAAATGATCACGATTTACGAGGGCAGTATAGGATGGTGCATTATCGTGGTGTAAAAACCAAGAATTGTCTTTCCACAATTCCGGCCTTTTTAGGCGGATAGCGTTACGCAAACGACGCATAACGTTCAAATAATATTCCTTGTTGACTGTTTGACCGGTTGGAGGGAATTCATAATGCACAACACTCTCTCTTTTGGCACGATATTCGCTCGATTGATCGGTTATTTCGGTGTCGTAAGCATAGATCCAAGTCTCATCGCCAGTTATAATGCGTTTCATGACACCCTAGTAGTCGGTAGTAGTCGGAAAGCATCGTTTCACACACTTCAACGCGATGCCTTTTTTCCAAAAAATTCAATGTTTTCGGTACCAATCGAGATTTGACGTGCTTGAGGCCCAAAACATCCTTCAAAATGGCATTGGCTGAGCCTTTCGATATGCCAACTTCATCAGCAAGGTCTCTAATTGTTAATCGACGGTTTTTCAACACCAAATCTTTGATTTGTTGAACGTGAGCTTCATCGGTTGAGGTTGATGGTCGCCATGGACGCTCTTCGTCTTCGACTCGTTCACGCCCGGCTTAGAACTCACTAAACCACTTGTAAACATTTTTTTAGACATAGCCTCATCACGAAAAGCTTTCTGCACCATCCTCAACGTATCCATAGCAGAAAATTGATTCCGTAAATAAAATTTAATGCAAATTCTTTGCTCAACAAATTTCGACATCGCAAAAAACGAAAACCTCACTTTTAGCAGCTCACAAAACCACACGTATCTCAAACACTATTGAATATTTTGACAAGAAATTTGACATAAATGTGACTGACAGTACTAACAAACTAAAAAAAGAAATATTTCTCCAAATCCTTCGACGCGCGCAGTTTAAATTCAAATGTCCCATTTTTTTTGGGCAGTATGTATGTATGTGTTTGTGATTTTTTAATTTTTTAATACAACACGCGTTCATCCATATCCATTACTTTGGCGGTCAATAAAACTATATTTTGCAACAAGTATCAGCATCTCATGAATGAAAAGGGAGTATTCTGAAACTGAATAAATCGCAAGAAACAAACTCTCAAGCCAAACAAAAAAGGCGAATTCATTAATTTCTTTAGCACTTAGGTACATACATGCACTTACTTGAAAGGCGTATCAATATCAGGCGAATTGAATTACAGGCACAATGAAGCCTTATGTACCAAATTTATATACTTGTATGTACGCATGGTCCTGTGAGAGCAACTTTTACATATATCGGCATATTAATTATAAATATGAGCATTGATTTTTGTGGCACAAGACTTGTTAACAGCGAAACATATTTTTTTTTATTGCGTGAAAGGAATAAAAACCGTTATTTTTTTTTAATAATTTGAAGCGCGGGTAAAGTCATGGGAGAATTAAGGAGTTCACTAGCTTTTGATCTCCATTTTAAACCATAATTAGTTACAAATGTAATTTTTATAAAGACTATTCGACGTTCATTGAGTTTATGATACATAATTGCATAACTTTTGATTTTGGCAATATCAAGTTGCGAGTTTAATAAAAAACAAATATAATAATATTGAGCCAAATAATCTGAACATAGTGAGGACATCATATTAATGCGTAAGATGTCATGGAAAATAGGATCCTTGCTCAGTGGCAATATGCAATATTTCGGGCAATTCTTTGTAAGTCCGGAATTGTTTTTTTCAAATGCAGACCATCTTGAACGTCGACAACTCTGTGTAATTAGAAGTAAAAGAAAATGTAGATGGAAATTTGTTAAGGAGAAACGTCAAACTATAAGCATTTTTGCTAAACTTACATATTAACTATAGAGAGTTAGGATGGGTTTGGTTAGATATCTGATCTAGAGAAATCACATGTGGACTGCTTTAGGTTGTCCTTTGTGAAGTCATAGCAAAGAAGAACTCTTGTGTTCGAACTTGTAAAATACCAAAACAAATTTGCACCAACAGTTCGGTGGGATGTCTGTATGTACATATGTGCTACCAAGTGTTTCAGCCTTGACTTCACAAACGCGTGACAGCAAGAAGGAAGTTTTGAGTTGTTTCCAACTCGTCTTCTTTCACATAGCTTCACACAGACAGACAGATGGCGTCTGGTAAGATTCCCAGCTATACAGCATGGAAGCCATTAGGGCAATGGCTTGTTAAAACCCCCAAAACTATGG
>CM050325.1:77211137-77305344 GCA_027475135.1 Bactrocera correcta | reverse complement strand
TTGCTTCGGCGATAAGAGTTGTTTTTCGCTCGCCTTCAGCGTGCCGGCCATGCTCATGTTGCTCTCGGTAGTCATTTTCGTAGCGGGCCGCAAGCTTTACGTGGTTAAACCACCAGCTGGCAACATGATATTCGGTGTGTCCAAGTGTATTTCCGATGCTATTGGCGGTTGGCGGCGCGAGCGTAAGACGAATCCACGCAAACACTGGTTGGACTATGCCGAGGCGAAATCAGGTCAAAAAATGGTCGCTGATACCAAAGTATTGTTGAAGATTTTAACACTATTTTTGCCCTTCCCCGTCTTTTGGGCACTCTTCGATCAGCAAGGCTCACGTTGGACTTTCCAGGCGACACGCATGAATGGCGAATTCTTTGGTTATGTTATTAAACCCGATCAGATGCAGGTCGTCAATCCTTTACTCATACTTGGCATGATTCCACTGTTCACCTACGTTCTCTATCCGATTTTGGCTAAGATTGGCATTAAGCGACCACTGCAAAAGCTCACACTTGGTGGTTTGCTAGCCGCTATTGCCTTCCTGCTCTCCGCTGCTGTTGAAGTCAAACTGAACGAAATCGATCCGGCACCGCTAACTGAACTTAACGCCAACGTACGCATCTACAATGGCATGCCATGCGCTTACCGCTTCACGACGGAGTTGCCAAATCTTTCGAGTGCCGTAGAGCCGTTGGACTTGTGGGAGAATAAAGCATTGCCAGTGCCAAAGGCGGTCGTATATCCATTTAACGCCACCTCGGCAGACAAACGTTGTAAGGACATTTCAGGCACCTTCCGTCTAACGCCCGGCAAAGAGACGAGCTACTTCATTTACTCTGACGGTGTGCAGGAATTCATGGACTCCACGGGCAAAACGAAGCTGGGCAATCCCATGGTGCGCGTGCTTTTGAATGTGCCTGCCGAGGACAGCGCGTTCACTCTGACCGATGCCGTGGATACGGCAGTGCCACTTATTTTGCGCAATGCCTCACAAGTGGTTAATGTTGTGCATGGTGAGAGCGAGCTGAAAATGGCCGATACGAAGATCGCCACCATCGACACGAAGGGCGGCGGCGTTTACGCACTGCTGGTGCAAGGCAGTCTCAAAGATGGTTACGTAAGTATAAGCGCATCTCATTCATACCATTGATCCGCACTGACTCATTTTCGCTCTCTCCTTTCTTTCTCTTTCTAAATGTGTAGACGTCCAAGACGCATGTCATAACACCACCTAACAGCGTCCACATGATGTGGCAATTGCCGCAGATTATTGTCATCACAGCTGCTGAGATCATGTTCTCGGTCACGGGTCTGGAGTTCTCTTACACCCAAGCGCCGCCGAGCATGACGTCCGTGCTGCAGGCCTGCTGGCTGCTCTCCGTCGCCATCGGCAATATGCTGGTGGTGGTTATAGCCGAACTGAAATTCTTCGAATCGCAGGTTCGTTTCCTAAGTCTTTTGTTTGCACCACTTTGCTTTCGCAGAAAATATCTAAGCAAATTTTTATTTCCCTTCCTTAGGCCGCTGAGTTCGCGCTATTTGCGGGCCTCATGATTGTCGACATGCTCATTTTCATTTTACTCACCATTCCATACAAATATGTGGAGCACGGCGAGGACCCTGAGGCCAACCAAGTCGTGGTTACGCCCAACAACCCCAAGCAACGAGAAGCTGAGCGCGAAACTTACACCGGCAATCAAGGAAATGGTCATATGAATGAGGCCTATGAGGGAGAGCGCTAAACCAAGAGACTGCTGTGTTAACACCATCATTCTACGATATTTTAATTTAATTTTCATTAACATTTATTCGGCAATTTAAAGCTACGATATGAAAATATCCGAAACTGATTGCCAAAGCAGGCAGCAGTAGAAACGCTGTGTGTGTGATGTACTTAAATAGGTTGTGGTTCATTTAGTTCTTTCCACATGGAACTTTTTACATTTGTAAAAATTTGTATTATTTTTTCGTGCATTTTATTACCGTTAGCATTTCATGTTGTTCGTGTGCGAATAACGAATCTCTTGTTATCTTTTATGGTATTTTACTTTACAAATTATTTTATAAAACTCGAATTTTTAAGAAATCATTTTAAAATAAGTTTATCTCTTAGTTTATTGTCGCGTCGCTGTGTGCCGCATCTTCGTTTATGTAGATATGTATATAATTAATTTTCTAGTTTTAAGAGTTCCACAAATTATTATTTCGGGCTGCATGTTATAGTTCGGGCAGCAAAATCTGTTTTATTGTAATAATTTATTTTTAGAGAAAATATATATACTATAATTCCAATTTAGTTTATCTTAAAGCAGTTGTTTCCTTAGCTATCAATCTCGAAAGGTAACATGGGGGTTGGTAGGGGTGTGGAGAAAAATTAACAATTGTTGCCATAAAATTAACTGGTAATTTTCACAGGCTTTCCTTGAAGCCAACTTTACTCCTTTAAGGGAGTTCTGCATTGAACAGAACATGTGAGTCCGATGGTGCAAGGTCAAAGCTATATGTTGGATGCATCAAAACTTCCCAGCCAAGCACTTCCAGTTTTTTTCGAGTCATAAAAGATGTTGTGGTCTAGTGTTATCCTCGGAAGAAAAAGCCCTTTCTATTGACCAGTTCTGGTCGTTTTTTTCGATTGCTTTCTTCAATCTCATCAGTTGTTGACAGTAAAATGTAAAATCAAGCGTTCTACTAGCCTGACTAGCAGCTCATAGTGGATGATTCTTTTCCTATCCTACCAAACACTCAGATAACCCTTCGAGGCGTAATCTGCTTTGCAATCTTGAGCTTCCAGTTTGGAAGTTTTTGACAATTTTTTTCTTGTACCACGCTTTAAATGGTTCGATGCATTCCCAGCAAAGATTTGCAGATGTTAATTGGGTCCATTCAATTTTTCACCAGACAATTCATGTACCCAAACATCGAGATTCTTTTTGTAGCCTGCCTTTTTTAAATAGTTCAAACTCGTTTGCTAATGAATGTTAAGTTCTTTAGCGATGTCATGGCTGCTTATGTGACGGTCCTGTTAATTTTTCCTAATTTCTCGACTTTTTAACGATAGGTCGACCAGAGCGAGGTGCATCTTTTCACATAAATTTCCAGAACGGAAGCAAGAACCATTGCTTGTACTACACGAACTGATACAGCATCGTCTCCGAAACTTCACAAATTTCATTATGGCTTGGTGGCAGTCTTCCTTTTTTATGCAAAAATTTCAAAATGTATCGAATTTCTCATATTTTCATTCTTTTGAACAGCTGTAACTTTTTTAACTTGCCCCGAATTTAATTTTTTTCATATTAAATTAAGCTTAAAATCTCACCTTTCCAACACTTATGGTATGACACAATGAGTTTGGTAGCACCGGAAATATACGACTGCAACGACATCTATTGACAAAATACGAAAAGACTTTTTCGACTACCAAAAATAATGAAGCCTGTAATCGCTAAAATCAAAGGGGATTTTCGAAGATCCTGAAAAATTATATAACTATAAATTTATATTTGTTTCTTCTCTTCTTCTTTATTGACATAGACACCGCTTACGCGGTTATAGCCGAGTTCACAACAACGCGCCATTCGTCATTCCTTTTCGCTGTTTGGCGAAAATTGGAGATTCCAAGTATAGCCAGGCCCTGCTCCATCTGGTCTTTCCAACGGAGTGGAGGTCTTCCTCATCCTCTGATTTCCCCGGCGGATACTGCGGCGTCGAATACTCTCAGAACTGGATTGTTTCCGATATATAAATTACACAGACCAACACTCAATTTGCTTTTTTGAATATATCAATTGAGTATTTATTTATTTTTTGCAGGTCATAAGTTAAGTGGAGGGTATAAAAAAGCTATATCATAAAAACTAGAGCTGATAGAGACAAACTGATTATAGATCTGAATTCAGCGCGCCCAAATTAACTACAATCAGTTGATAAATTCAAAGAAGCAAACATTTTTTTTTAATTTTGTCGGGCTGTGTTGTCATTGCTTGTTTTACGTATACATAAGTACGTATTGGTTTACTGGATTTGAGAATGCGTTGCATAATTCTAGGCGCGTTCAAAAAGCTCTGTGTTTCTGTTGTTCCATATACTCAAACCCAGCTAGGTACAGTTATGTGCCGAAAGAGAGAAATATAATTTAAAATATGTATTTGGCTCTTGCCTATTTTAGATTAAAACATTTGAAAGTATGTTGCAGGCAAATCCTCTTTTTCTATAATTATTTTAAATTATAATAATTCTTTTTCCAAATTCTGTCTATTGAAATCACATTTCGGTCCGAAGAAACTACCGCCTCACTGTTAAGATATGGAATATCTGCATAAGTACTTAGAATAATCGAGAATAAAAAGTGACTTGAATCGTGTTTGTAGAGTAGAGTTTCAGGGAATTACTCCAAATGCCTTCCAAACCTTCACACTGGTTCTAAATTCGTTGTTAACACTTAAAGGTTAATAAACCCTTCGAACTTCTGGGCTTCGTAAGGCCCAAGAGCCCTCTAAAGGCCAAGAGCTCTTTTCAGAATAAAAAAAAGCGTGACTAGTCAACCTAATTTTCGTCATAAGCATGCGGTGAAGGAATATCTATAGGATTTAAGACTTTGTAAGTCGAATTGCGACAAAAGCTCCATGAATAGCAAAATAAGAATGTACGAGTTGTAAAAGTGAAACATGTATCGGCATTATTCAAAAATCGCAGCTTGGTTTGAAGTCTGCTAATGCAAATTCTAAAATTATAGAATATTGCACACAAAGTTTTCGACAGACACCTACGACTCTGAAAGAACTCTCCATGCATTTGGACTCGAATTTTTTTGCACATCCGCCGTTTTTCCCCAACAGGTCTCCAGCGACTTTTGCCCGTTCTCAGACTTCAAAAGAACGGTTATTGGAAAGATATTGATTAGACTGAGACCTATGAATTTTAAAATCGTTCTACAATAGCAATATCGAATAGTTGAAGGATAACTATAATCTCTATCGCACGCAAAGACACCTAAATTGATAATATACTAGAGCAATATAACACGATCTTCGTGAAAGCGAATGGCTCTAATCTATTATCAATTTAGGTGTCTTTGCGGGCGATACAGACCATAGCCTGTTTGTTCTAATTAATTACTTTAGCAAAGTTTGTCTCTCTCATTGCTAACTTATTTATGAACTCCTTCCACTATTAGAATGCCGTAAGTGAAGCAATAAATGCCCATGTAATCAGCTTACTTTTAACACATACATCTACACTTTTTTGGTAATTGTATTGTTAAAGGTTTTTCTACTAAACACCTGGGTTTTTGCCTGATAAGCAGCTGGTTCTTAGTTCAATATTCGTTTATTTGTATGTTTGCACAACAGCATACTAACTTTTATAAACAAATATACATATGTATATGTAGCCATAAAATGAGTCGCAAGGCTTTAAAACACCTGCAAACTGTAACAATTAATTATTGGAATTCCTTCCATTTAAATGACCATATGAACATAAGTAAAATAGGTTTTAAGCTGGAATGCATATTTTAGGACAATGTAATATTGTATTTTATTTTTTTCATAAAGCATACTTTTCTCATAAGAAATGAAAGTCGGTTGCTAAAGCTCCTCCTCTACCGCCAAACGGCAGTGGATTAGGTATTTATATATGCTAATATTATCACACATTGATTAGTCACAATCCAAAACTTAGTTGCAGGTGTTAAGACGGCAATTAGTAAAATCTTATCGTCCACTAGAGGCAATGAAAATTGAATTTGCCTGATAATACCACAAAAGACATGTAATGTGTATGTTAATCGAATCAGTCTACATCTGCATGGGTATTAAGCCAGTCGTGTTCTCTCGATAAATTTGGGAATGTGTTACGGTTATAATTGAGCATAAATTTCGGTTACGCGGAGGATAATCGCAGATTATTGCGATATCCTGTTTTCTTTAATAAACCAGACATAAAATCATTTAAATAATACTTTAAATAACAGCAAAATGAGAAGTATGTTGATAACATAACAGCGTTTAAGTGCTTTAGTATTAGTGAACGGCATGTAATAAAGTATTTGGTGAAAAATTAAGTTATTAGAAAAATCACTTACATATATAAACGTGCATTTATAATATACGCTGTAAACTGAGTAAAATTGCAATAATTTTTATTTTTATTTTTTTTTTTAATTATTTGTGACATCAATATTTACTTTGTCCCCTTCAAAGTAATCTCCATCAGATATCAGACACTTTTGTCAACAATTTTTCCAGTCCTCGAAACACTTTTCATACGAACTTTTTGGAATAGCCTCCAGCGAATTTTATTTTATCGCTTCGATCGACTGAAAACGAGTTCCACGGAGCGCCAATTTCTTTTTGGGGAGCAAGAAAAAATCACACGGAGCCAAATCTGGTGAATTTGGTGGTTGAGCGATGGTATTCATTGTGTTTTCGCTTTCAATTCGATCACAATCGTGCCTCGATGCGTGGTGCATTATCATAGTATAAAATCCATAAATTACACTTCCACAATTTCGACCGTTTTCGATGTATGTTCTCACGCAAACGCCTCAATACGGCCAAATAGAACTCCTTACTGGCCGTCTATGGCTCCGGAACAAATTCATCATGCACTGAACCGCGAATATCGAAAAACCAATGAGCATCACTTTAGCTTTTGAGCGGCTTTGGAGTGGTTTGTTTTGCTTTAGGCCCATTTTTTCTCTCCATTCCTATGATAGTTGACTTGTTTGGATGTCAAGCTCATGAACCCATGTCTCATCGGTAGTTATAATACTCTCCATGAATGTGGAATCAGAATTCGCACAAACAAGCATGTTCAAAGAGACCTCACTTCGGTAGTGTTTAAAAAAAAATCAGCTTGATCGAAACGAGTCGAGCAAGAACGCGGTTCATACACAAAATATACACCAAAATCATTCGAAGGACTCAAGAGAGATGCCTAACCCTCTTGCCATCTCTTTAACACTTGTCCAACGATTTTCAAGCAGCATATCTTTCACTTTTTAATATTTTTATCAGTTAAAGAGGTTGAAGGTCGTCTAAAAAGAGGTATGTCTTTAACGATCATCTTTGAAGTCTTTGTATAACTCGTAAGTTTGCGTTTTTAAATCACCGTAAGCTTTTCCTATATTCGCAAGGATTTCGCACACGAAATTTGGTTAGAAATGCTAAATTTGAGGCAAATGATTTGTTCGATATTTTTATCCAATGACCAAATCATATTCTTGAATTATTTGTGTTAACTTGTTGAAATATGTGATCCTTTTAATTAACTCCAAATATTTATATACGGACATATATTATAAGTATTTTATAGACTCATTAACTGTGAATTTTTATCAGAACACAACATTATATTTCAAATATGGAAATGATGTGAACTGCGAACTGTAGTGAAAAGAATGGTTAGCAGTCTAGTCTATATCAAACCATCACTCATTCCCAAAAAATGGGACGCTATAATATTCTTCACAGCTGCATTTCTTATAGAAATTATATCTAACCGGTCAGCGGTCAATTTTAATGGTAGCTCTATACTAATATACTTCGACGTTTGTAGCGTTGCTTTGGAATCGTTTTATAAAAAGTTTTCCAAGAAGGATATGATTTCAATCGATCAATTGTAAAGCAGCTATATCCAATAATGGTTCAATATTGGTGGCCTATAAAATGAAAATTGGTAGAAAAGGGCGTGAGCAAAATTTCAGATCGATATATCGGAAACCGAAGGACCTGTTGCGTGTAGACAAGCAGACACGTTTAAGGGGGTATTCTAGTCTAGAAATGTATATAACGGCATTTTTTAAAGTCCAATAAAAAAAAAAACTAAGAACATTTTTAGTATACAAATTTTTATCAGATATTTATTGATATTTTAAGAATACCAAAAAAAAATAAAAAAAAAAATGTTTGTGATAATTTGACTAAATCAACTCAGCTCGTCACGCTGTTCATTTATATATACATTTTATAGGGTGTAACAAACTTCGTTGCATGCTTAATTTAACCTATTCAGGTTACAAAAATAAAATTTATCGAACATTTCTAACAACTCTGCATTGGAATGTTCACATAAAACACGAAATTACTTGATTTCAAATTTTAATCAAGCAGCAGCTTTTACATAACTAGTATTATCCTATAAAATCTTTAGTCCTTTTACATACCTACTTCCATTTATGTCAAACTCACCTCGTAGTAACCTAAAAGGAATAACAGAATTTCCGGAATTCAGATTGCAATCGAAGCCTCAACCACTATTAATACCTCAATATATGAGCTATGTATTTTATTATCATAATAAATTGGATAGGCGCAAACGATAAGACCAAATTGAGGTAGCTAACTTCAAAAACGCGATGCTTATCGTTATCAAAAACCACAAACGGATAAGCTATAATTTTTTTTGTGGCTGTATAGTAGTATATGGTATTTATGTATTTATGGAAACATTATTGGAACTTTACAGGCAATACTGTGATATTTACGACACTTTGTCTGCTAATTGCTGCAACTAGCCAATTGAGAATTAGCTTGGCGCAGGAAGAGCAAGAACCACGTTGCATTTGGTATGGTCAGAGCCATACGGTCGGTGCCCATTGGTTGAACAAAGCAGCGGATATTGAAGCACAACCACTGAATGATGAGAGCGCTGAAGCCGTCTTTAAACAGCGTTGCCCGCATTGGTATGCTGAGTACAAAGCGGCCGACCCGGAAGGTAAAACTTACTTTACACATAACGATTCTAAAAGTTTAGTTATCGTGTAACTCTATTCGTTTAGGACCACTCAAGCTGTGCTGTGATGCTGCTCAAATTCAAACGATGGGAACGAGTATGCTTCAAGCCGACGGCATATTTGCTCGCTGTCCGATTTGCACTTACAACATGGCGCTCTCAATTTGCGGCATGACCTGCGCACAGAATCAGAGTCTCTTTATGGTAGCCCACACTGACTTGTACGAGGAACAGGAATATGTCGCAGAGGTCGATTTCAGAATTGATGACGATTCGGTGAAAGCCGTCTACGAGAGCTGCGCTGGCATTCAGCACACACAGACGGGTCGTCCGTCCATGGATTTGGCCTGCGGCGCTTATAATGCAAAAACCTGTGATCATCGTAAATGGTTCACTTTCATGGGTGATCCCACTTTGAGTGATTACGTACCCTTTCCTATTAACTACCAGTTTTTGAATGAGTCCAGCGAAGAGGTGCGATTAATTATGCCAGTGAAAAATTGTTCTGAAGCGTTGGAGGGCTCATATGCCTGTTCGTGTGTGGACTGCAGCGCTTCGTGTCCATATATGGATCCACCAACTGGTGAAGAGGAAGGCTTTATGATTGCTGGACTTTATGGTATAACCTTCATAGTATCACTGGTTTTTGGTGCGATTGTGATGGTTTTCATACTCTGCGGTTCACTGAATATCTTCAAACCGAAAATAAGTATTTCTTCATGTTGTGCGGGTTTCGATGGGGTAAATACCTTACTTTCAAAACTGTTCCTCAATTGGGGCCATTTTTGTGCTAAACATCCAGTGCTGATTTTGGCCATTTGCTCGTGGATAATTGGTGGTCTCGCTTATGGCATGATCTACTTGAGTGTGACTACAGACCCCATTGAGCTTTGGGCTGGAAAAGAGAGTCAAACACGTCTGGAAAAGGAATATTTTGATGAACACTTCGGGCCCTTTTATCGAACCAATCAAATATTTATCAAACCATTGAACCAAACTTCGGTAAGTTGTGGATATACGTACAAAAATAACAAAACCGGCAATTAAAAATATTTGATTACAGTTCACACATAATACCTCGACGGGAATAGAAACATTTGGCCCTGCCTTCGAAAAGAATTTCCTCAAAGAGGTCTTTCATCTACAAGAACAAATCCAAAATTTGATTACAGAGAATGGTGTGACTTTGGCAGATGTCTGCTATGCCCCTATGGTGTATACTGGAGAGAAGGTAACCATTGATAATTGCTTAGTGCAATCCATCTATGGTTACTATCAAAATGATATGGACGAATTTGAAAGAGAATACGTGGATAGTAACGGCTACACAAACACTTACCTCAACCAATTGGAAGATTGCTTGCGGTGAGTTTTATGAAATACTTCAGTAGTTCTTGTTACTATTCACATTCTTCAACAGCGTTCCCATGTTGGAGTCGTGTTTCGGTCCCTATGGTGGTCCAATTGAACCTGCTATTGCGGTGGGCGGGATGCCCAAAGTATCGGCGGACGAGAACCCTGACTTTCAACTTGCCACTGGCTTGTTGCTCACTTTTCTAGGCAAAAACAAACTTTCTTCAACTCAACTCGAACCCAACATGGAGTGGGAGGAAGCTTTTATCAATTTTCTCAAGAACTA
Source organism: Bactrocera correcta (assembly GCA_027475135.1). Lineage (NCBI taxonomy): Eukaryota > Metazoa > Arthropoda > Insecta > Diptera > Tephritidae > Bactrocera > Bactrocera correcta. Next base: position 77,294,972 of record CM050325.1, on the reverse strand, counting down.
TACAAGTGATCAAATGGAAATTGCGTTCTCTGCCGAGAGATCCATACAGGATGCAATTGTTGAGCTTTCCGAGGGTGAAGTTTCTACGGTCGTTATCAGCTATGTCGTCATGTTTGTCTACGTCACGATAGCATTGGGAAAAATTCGCAGCTTCCAACACTTCTTCCGCGACTCGAAAATAGTTCTCGCCATATCCGGTATTATCGTTGTAATTGCTTCGGTGGTTTGCAGTTTGGGCTTCTGGAGTTATCTGGACGTAACCACCACCATGTTGGCAATTGAGGTCATACCTTTCCTTGTGTTGGCCGTTGGTGTAGATAATATTTTCATTATGGTGCACGCCTATCATCGTTTGGACAGAAGAGAGTATAAGGATGTAGCAGAGGCGATAGGCGTTGCAATGGGTCAAGTTGGTCCATCGATTTTACAAACTGCCGGCTCGGAATTTGCCTGCTTTGCCATAGGTAAGTGCAAAATATTTTGACCGAAATGAAACCGACCAACTATTTATAAATGTATTTACAGGCGCTATTTCTAACATGCCCGCTGTAAAGACCTTTGCCATGTATGCGGCAGCGGCCATTCTGCTAAATTTCTTCTTCCAAATCACCGCTTTTGTCGCATTCATGGCCTTGGATGAACGTCGTTCCGAATCGGGGCGCTTCGACCTCTTCTGTTGCGTGAAGGCTTCAAACAAAAATGAACTTAGTGATGAACAGAATGTGGGCATTTTGGAGAAGGTCTTCAAAAGTTTCTACGCACCTTTCCTGTTTTCCAAGTAAGTCGATCTGCTAATGATATTTTAAATGAAAAGAGAATTTAAATATTTATGGTTTATTCCGTATTTCGTAGACCGGTCAAAATTATTGTTTTAGTTGTCTTTACGGTAATCACCTGCTTGTCGCTGATGGCGGCTCCTTCGATCGAGATTGGCTTGGATCAAGAAATGTCAATGCCAACCGATTCACACGTTGTTAAATATTTCCAGTACATGAACGAACTTTTGTCGATGGGTGCGCCTGTGTATTGGGTGTTGAAGCCTGGTCTGAATTATACGCTGCGAGAGCACCAGAATGTTATTTGTGGCGGTGTGCAGTGCAATAATGACTCCGTATCAGTGCAACTTTATCAGCAGTCACTTTACCCTGACGTGTAAGAACTCGCACATTTACCCGATCCCTTTTTATTCATGTTGTTTATATCCGAACTTTTTACAGCACTTACCTTGCTCGTTCAGCTTCCTCTTGGATAGATGATTATATTGATTGGCTTGGTATAGACGATTGTTGCAAGGTCAACGCTACGGATGGTACCTTCTGTCCGAGCAGTGAGTATTTTTGACTATTATTTAGTAAAGTTAGCTTCAATCGCGGTTCCACTTTTGCAGACTCGAAAGAAGACGATTGCGTCGCTTGTACCCGTGAATTTTCTGAGGATGGCTTACGTCCTACGCCAGAAACGTTCCAAGAGTATATACCCTTCTTCGTATCAGATTTGCCAGACAGTGAATGTGCAAAGGCCGGACGCGCCTCGTATGCGGATGTGAGTATACAAAAATTCCAAAACTGACTTACTCTTTCTTTCTCTCCACTATGATTTTGACCCCATACGAAATAAACGCTTTACATTTCATTTTCTCAGGCCATCATTTACACTCTCGACGAACAAGGCTCTTCGACTATTTTGGATACTTACTTAATGCAGTACTCGACCACGTCCACCACGTCCATACAATTTTACTCGGCACTGCGTGAGGCGCGACGCATCGCAAACAGCATAAACGAAATGTTTGCTGAGAAAGAACTTGACGTCACCGTTTTCCCCTATTGTATTTTCTTCATCTTCTATGAACAGTATCTGACCATCTGGGATGACGCATTATTCTCTCTCGGCATTACACTGGCCACCATATTCCTGGTAACACTTATTATCACCGGTTTGGATCTGCCATCAGCACTGATGGTCACTGCGATGGTGCTAATAATTCTAATCAATATGCTCGGCATGATGTGGGCGTGGAATATTACGCTCAACGCAATTTCATTGGTGAATTTAGTTGTGTGCATTGGCATCGGTGTGGAGTTCGTGGCTCATATCATTCGTTCGTATAAAAATGGCATCGGTAGCAAACAAGAGCGCGCAAAGCAAGCGCTCATAGTAACAGGCAGCAGTGTTCTCTCGGGCATTACGCTGACGAAGTTTGCCGGCATCATCGTTTTGGGTTTCTCCAAGTCACAAGTGTTCCAAGTATTCTACTTCCGCATGTATCTCGGTATTGTACTGATTGGAGCAGCGCATGGTCTTATTTTACTGCCCGTTCTACTTAGCATATTCGGTCCTTCAAGTAAGAAGGCCAAAAGCCAAAGTGTTAATGAATGTTAGGTTAATCGTAAAACCATATTTGTAATCAAGCGCGTTTTATATCATATTTAAGAAAACTTTGTTCGATACCAAGACTCAATTATTTTAAGCTGTACCTTATAAAGAAGAATAAGTTAAAAAATAAAATGACTTCTAAACGATCTAACTGTTTTGATGAGTTCTCTGTTAATAATCGGAGCGCAAATCTTCGTAGACGAAATGGATCAGGATGTGCAAATACAGAGTTTGTCCGGAAAGGTATATCGGCTGATTTCGGAGAGTGTGCGCTCTGACTGGATTCGGTAGAGGACATTCCTAGCTAACGAAAGAGCGGCTGATCCGAACACCTGGAGAGCCTGGGCAAACATTTTCGCGCGACGTGTTTCTGTGAGTGGTGCAAGCCGAAAATGCAGTGTTCTTTAGAGCAGAGGTATGCGATTAAATTCTGTGTGAAACTCGGTAAATCTGCTACAGAGACGTTTGAGTAACGTAAACACAGGTGACGAGTCATGGATTTTTGAGTATGATCCCGAGACAAAGAGTCAATCTTCCGAGTGGCACACGCCGGCGTCTCCTCGCGCAAAAAAGGAAAGAATGACCAAATCCAAAGTAAAAACAATGCTCATTGCCTTTTCTGACATCAAAGGCATCGTCCATTATGAATTTGTTCCTCCTGGAAAAACCGTCAATGCCAAGTTTTTCGTGGAAGAACTCAAGGAACTCAAACGAAGGGTCAATCAGGATCGACAAGGCATCGCAGTCAATTGGAAGTTGCACCATGACAACGCCCCGGCTCACACCGCCTTTCTTGTGGACTGCAACCTAACCAAGGCCGGCATCCCAACGTTTCCGCATCCGCCCTACAGCCCAGATGTGGTCCTCCGGACTTTCTTTTTTTCCTTGTCTGAAAAGGACGATGTAAGGCAAGCATTTTGAGACGGCAAAGGGGATCCAAACAGCATACACCTCGGCTCTCAAGGCTATTTCGGAGAATGCCTTCTGTGAAGCCTTCAATGCTTGGAAATCGCACTGGCAGCGCTGCATCGACGCAGATGAATCTAATTTTAAAGTTCTTTAAGAATTGTAACGATTGCTTCAATCATTTTTTTTTTTTAAATCTGTTGTTATTACGTCACAACATAAAGAAGAGAAAATAATGCAAACTTGTATTGCCAAAATATTTACGAAATTATTACAAACTTTTAATCCTCAAGTACTGATAAGCAAATAAGTTCGAGTTCGAAGTAGCTATTAATACCTCATATTTTATATATTCCTACTAATTCTTACTCTAAATACATAAATAGCAGCTTTGGGTTCATGACATGGCCAACTTCAAATTGCGAACCGCGATATCCTATGATGTTTTAAGTAACGAAATAAAGCCGTTATGAAATCCTCTTTACGAACACCAGATTATCAGTTCTATGAATTCATGAGTCGTTAGAAACTTAAACGCCAGTCCGCTCAATCTTTTTTATATGAAAATTGATGATTTCGCTATTGCCAAATTTCAGCGAAATGCCATTGACGAAATGCAAGTCGCTCAGCTTCGTTGAGGTGCCAAATTCAAAGTGATGAATCAACTTCACTAAAAATATTTTTGCCAAATACATTGAATAGCGATTTCCTGAAAAAATAAAAAAAAAATTAACAACAATTAGTAAAGCCAGCAGACACTTGAAACTTTGAGCTTACCGATACAGTAACGTAGACCTTTGGCAAATGGCACGAACGCGTACGGGTGTCGACCCGCTGCGCTGGAGTTTCCTGCGACGAAATGTTCGGGGTAGAATTCTTGTGCATGTGGCCCCCAATACTTTGGATCCCGTTGCATATTGAACGCATCAAATACGATTGCAGTATCTTTGGGTATTTTGGCGCGCCACTTCGAACCGTTGGGCTTAGAGACGTCTATAAAGAAATCTCGACTCACGGCGCGCATATTAAACGGTACTGTGGTCAGTAGACGCAATGACTCGTATACAATGGCATCAAGGTATTTCATTTGTAATAACTGTACAGGATCGATATTGGTGATGTGCTTTTTCTTGGGGAAAGGTGGCGGCGATTTCCTCGCGTAATTTGCGCTGGTGATCCTCGTGCATGGCCAAAAGCAGCATGATGACCAGAACGCTTGTGGAAATCGTCTCGAATGACTAATAGTTAAAAGTCATAGAATAAGTATATGACAGCCATACATTAAGTGTTGATTTGAAGTGAGTTTCAAACTCGCGACTCATACTCACCACCATCAGCATGGATAGCGCCTCGTCCATAACATCCTCCATACGCAGTTCCCCAGAATCAACCATATGAAATATTTGCTCAATAAAAATACGTTTGCGTGATGTATTCTCCGAAGATATATTGCGTATATTTCTTACATCTTCGGCACCATCAGCATTTGCGCCTCCACTGTCGGTGCCAATGTGCCCAATGTGGCATTCACCGCTCGCCGTCCACTCGGCGTGCTTCTTCTGCACGATCTGCAGAACGATAAGTATAGTGAATGTTAAAAGATAATATTGCAAATTTTGGTAAAAACCTTACTGCAACATCAATGTGACATCAGGTTAGGTTAGATTATATTTAAAATACTTACAACTCTTACGAAGTCCTCCAAGTGCTTCATGAGTTCCTGGCAACGTTTGTAATTCTTCGCATCCAGCCAACGAAACAGAAAATCTACCTGCAACCAGGGCTTTGTACCTCTTAGTGCTGATATACCCATGAGTCTAATAAAAACCCACATATGCCATATATTACCTGAACTGAAGCATTTTAACTAAAAATGATTTTACTTACTCACTGTAAGTCTTTGCAATGCCTTGTGTATCTGCAGCCGTGAAATTGGTCTCCGTGCCCATTGTGGTTTCTAATAGATGATAGAACACAATTGAAAGTATATTTTTTATTACATTCACACTTTTTTAGACCTCAGTTGACTTACGACACGAAACCTCTAGCACTGCTCTGCTAAACATTTCGTCAAGTGTTTCAAATTCAATATTATTGCCCAAAAGTTCCGTTTCAAATTTGTGCACCAGCTGATTTCCTACCGTGTTGAAGGTGTCGATAAAGCTTAGTAAGACCTTAGAACCGAAAGCAGGATCCAGCTGCCTACGACGAGATTTCCAAGCGGCTCCTAAATTGTAAACATATGACAAAGGCAATAGGTATAAATTCTCCCCATGTGAAGGTATACAATAGATAACAGAACAAAGATATATTATAAAAAACGATTAATAAATATCAAAGATGAATGTGTTCTCATATTACCCCTGGCATGTAAAAGTCCACGTTTCAAGCAGAAACCGTCTTGGAAAAACGATTTGTCAATGCATTCGGGGGCATTGAAGAACTGTTCCATGGTTATGGGATCATCGACATAGATAACACTCTTATTGCCAAATACGATGCCCAGTGGCCGCTGAAAGTAAGGACGTATGTGAGACACGACTTGGAGGAGTTCTAGAAAATATGGCGTTAAATAGGATATTAAAATACAAACAAAACTTTTTGAACAGATGAGTTTTAGTGTTCAAACTTAGTATTTCTAATTAAGTATTCGATTTCATGTTTTTTGATTGTAATGTGAAATAATCTAGTTAAAAAATACAAATGGCATTTGATAAATGGGCGTTAGCGGATTTAGTCACAATTTAAGACAGTAATATAGAAGATTGGTCGGTCGACCACTGAAGTGATCCTAATTAAGTACCAATTTCCAAGAAAAAAATACTTATACGTATTATATTTTTCCACAAATTTATGGTTTCGCAGAACGGCTTTAAATAAGTCCATAGACTTAACTAAATAAATAAGCCTTTGTAACTTAGCCCCACTGGAAATAGTCTAACGCAGCCAAATCGCACGACCGAGGCGGGCAATTGACTCGGTCATTTCATGAGAAAACACATTCTCCAAACTTGGTTTTCAATAAATCGATTGTGATATTCGCTGTTGGAACCATATATTGTCCAAGTCTAAATCATCCAATTCGAGCAAAAAATATTCGGTTATCATTGAGCGGTAGCGAATTCCCATTCACTGTGACATGCCGGTTTAGATAATCATGGGAGAAGTAGGGCACAATGACGTCGCCGGCCCATAAACCGCACCAAACTGTAATTTTTTTTCAGAATGCAATGGTGATGTGTGGATTTCTGCCTGACCAATAAGGCACATTTTGCATATTGACGAAGCTATTCAGCCCGAAATGAACCTCATCGCTGAAGATCATTTTTCGATGAATATCCGGATCATTTCAAGTTGTTGCTCAGCCCAATTAACGAACATTTCGGTGGTCAAACGGCTTCGGTTCTTACCCCAATTTGATCTTGTAAGGATGTAGATTAATATCTTTTCGCAAAATTCGAGGCAACGACGTTACAGAGACGCCCAACGCTTGAGAACGTCGTGTGAGAGACTGATTTGGATATGCCTCAATTTATGTGCTAGCGGCAGCACTATTCTTAACATTACGGGTACTTCTTAGTCTCACTGGCACCGGAATATTTTGTACTGTGCTTGTGGGTTCAAATTTTTCCACTAGACGCTCTATTCTTGATCTGACAGGACAATTATGACGACCATAAATTGGACGTAACGCTCTTAAAATTGAGGCAACTGATACCGAACTTCGGTAGTAAATTGTTGGATTGCATATCTTTCCATGACGAAATGGAAATGGCAAACCTTACTGAAGAGAAATGTCAAAAGAACGGGGAAAATATGTCATCGTTTGCTGTCTACTTTTGTAGCATCCTTATTGAAAAATCCGTTACTTTTGTTAACGCTTTCTCCAGTCTCGAAACAGTTAGTATTTTTCCAGTATAGCCTTCAGGACCTTCTTCAATTCAGTTTCTATATTCTCAATCGTGACCAAAAGGTGTGAAGTCACAAGGAACCAAGTTAGCCAACACTGGTTGCCGGACGATATGAATCGAGTTTTTGGCAAAAAAGTCGTGAAGAACCTCTAATGTATTTGAGTGATTTTGGCATCAATGTAGACTTGACGCGTTTAAGCATTCTTCAAAATGGTTTAGGCTGAGCCAAATGATATTCCATTGCCATCAGCGAGGTCTCTAATTGTCAATCGACGATTTTCAAGCGCCGAATCTTTGTCGTAGCCTCCGTCGGTAGAGGTTGTCGGTGGTTCAGAGAGCAGTTTGGCTTTAACGCGTTCTCAACCTACTTTGAACTCGTTGCCCCACTTATAAACGATTTTTTGTGTTATAATTTCATTATCAAAGATATTACTCAACAATTCCAACGGGTCCTCAGAATAATATTCTTTCAGCAAAACAAAAAAGTTCGAGCAGGTTGTTCTTAGTCTTCTTCTGTACTGTCATAGACCCGACGAGTCGAAGGTTTGGAAGCAAGTTGTAACTAAACCTTTTTGCAAACAGACGGGTGTTTCAAGATGTTTGCGCATGCAGTACTTCCAACCAAATGGCTGCGTGTGTTTTTGGACATATTGCAACCATACCACTGGAACAACGCAGAACAGGAAATTCTGAGTGGAACTCAACCAGCCAGTTGTCTTTCAAGAAACCAACCCCGAAGATTACTCTTTCCTACGACAATTTGAGTTCTCACACGTTTCGTTAAATAATAGCGGAAACAACTGCATTTTGCGCACTCAAACCATTGATTTGGTGGGTCAACCATCGTATAGTCCGGCCCGGCACCGAATGACTTTTTTTATTCCGGCACATTAAAAATAAACTAAGAGGCAAAGGTTTTTCGACACCTGATGAGGCAGTTGAAGCGTCCAGAAATCGTGTTTTAGAGATACATCATTCAGAGTGGAAAATTGCTTCGACAATTGGTTCAAACTCATGCAAAGGTGTATATAGTATATCTGAACAGAGGAATATTTTGAAAAGCAATAAGCGATTTTCCACAATTTTAATTTTTTTCTCTACTCCTGGAATATAAAGGCAACTCTCGTACATTTATGTTTTTTGGTGAACTTAACTCTTTGGCTCCAGATAAAAGATGAGGATGAACCACAAGTATGGCTGCTGCAGCAAGCCACGCCAACCGTTGAGGCGCCACACCAGCAACCAGGCATTGCGTTGCCACCAAACAATCGTACAGAATCAGCAACAACAAAGCCAATAGCGTCACTTGCAACATCACACACCGTTCGTTGGCTGTGTAAGGAATTACTGTCAAAGTTTGTTTTGATTTCGCCTAATTAGCTGCACTTTGTAGGCAAACAACGCCGTCGCCTTTAATCACCTCTTGACCGTTTACGGACACCCCTTAACAACGAGTGTGCGCGCGTGCTTAAATTTTTATTGTTTCTATTGTTCAGCTGTGTGTTTCGCAGAAGCTGCTTTTAACTTGAATATTTGCGCTTGAAGACACAACAAATTGAGGAAGGCTTTGATCGCGAGTCAACCAAGGTGTTGCCGGATAGAAAATACCACACTAACTGAAAGGCCATATCGCTTTCTAACGTCTTTTATAAGCGCCTGAATGTTGGCGCTGGTTATAAAATGGCAAAAATAGCGAATTTGCTTTGAAGTGCATGTATTTGTTTGTTTGTGTTGTAAATACCGCCCAGAAGGCATTCTAATATTTTACTCCTACATTTAGTGAGACAATGTTTTGGAATTTTGGTTGAACGCTTTTGGTGTTTATACTGAATTGAATTTGTTACTCACATTGTCTTACTAAATTTAGGAGAAAGCGAATTATATTATTATATTTATATAGGTAATCCAAATAAAAGTACCTTTTTCAATAGCCTTGTTTTGAAATATCACGGGTGAGTCGTGTCAAGCTGTCCTGAACAATTATTGGGTAATATTGGACCGAATAGATCATGTCCAGCACGCAGTGAGGAAAATAGAGCAGCCGTAGCCAGCGTTTAAAAACTACGCTACTCCCGTAGCATTTCATTTTGCTGTGCAGAGCTGCGGTAGCTATAGCATAGCAATAATTCTAGAAATTTTGCTGCTACGGAGTGGTAAATGAAAGCCCTGGCTGAGAGTATACACGAAGACTGTGGAGAGTCAATTCGATATCTTAAATTTAAAGCATACAAAATACAGCTTTTGCAAGAACTGAATCCACTCCACCTTCCCAAGCGACATCGCTTTACGCTATTGACTCTTGAATGTTCAAAGAAGATCCAACATTTCCGAACCAAATTTTGTTCAGCGATGAGGCCCATTTAAGGCTCATTGTGTGTGTTAATAATCAAAAATGCCAGAATTGGGATCAAAAGCAACCTGAAGAGATTCAAGTGCTGCCATTTCATCCAGAAAAAAACAACGGTTTGGTGAGGTTTGTGGGCCGGTGGAAGCATCGGTACATATTTCTTCAAAAGTGATGCCGGTGAGAACGTTACCGTGAATGGAGAGCTGACTATTATAACTGACTATTTGATGCAATTGATTTATTGAGAGAACACCTCAGTGAGCAGATAATTTCTCGTTTTAGATCAGTTGATTGGCCACCAAGACTGTTAGATGTTTTCCTGCGGGAATATGTAAAGTCTAAAGTCTATGCGAACAAGCTCGCTTCGATTCTGGTCTTGGAGCAAAACATCTCGCGTTTCATTCGCCAGTTACCAATCGAAATGCTCGGACGAATCATCGAAAATTGGTCTCAACGTGTGGACCAGCAGAGACGTAGCCGCGGCCAACATTTGAAAAAGATAGTCTTCGAAAAATAAATGCCAAAGTATGTTCTTTCGATTGATAAAAACATCCACCAATAAATTTCAAGTTTCTGGGTTTTTTCTTTAAAAAAGTAGGGAACCTCGAAGTGGATCACCCTCTATAACGTTGGAATCTTTTGTTAAATAATCTAAGAAGTATAAAACCAGAGGCAGCGACTTTTAGAATTCAACTATGAAACAGGATTCAGCACAAGATTGTTTTGTTGTATGGATATATCACTAATTCTGTGAGCCAACGACAATCGAGCCTACAGAACTTGTTTTCACATATGTATATGTTTATGCTGCCAAGTCCTATCAACAAGTCAGCATCCTTAATTGTTTTAGGAATGCTTTCTGCAACTACAACAACAACATGCGGATTTTTTCTTTTTTTAACCGAAGTGGAGTTTAAATGGAGCCTTTTAGCGTAGACGCAGAAAATTTCTTCCGGGCCCGGGTTGGACTCAATGCCAGCACAAGTCAGGAGAACACGCAGCAACCTTGCTCCAAAGAGTTACTCCAGTGATGACAAACTTAATCTAAAATTTACCGATCCAAATAGGGTTAGATCTCCGAAAAGTCAACGCTTGGCCGGATAACATTTAGGTCAATTCCGGTAACGTAGAACCGGATGTCGAGAAATAGCGGAACATTGATAAAACGATTGATAAAACGATATTCTAGATACAGTTTTAAAACAAAGTGACTCTGATTGTAAGGACAAAATTTTTTCCAAAAAAAATTTAATTTCCAAAGTAAAGCTTTTTCACTTCTCTGATCGCCTTGCTATTACAATGACAATTAAAAAATGATATTTGGAGAGTTGTAGAATAAGTTTAGATTTCCTTATTTTTCCGGTGGGTTGAAATAACGAGCCTAAGTAAACATATTTACCAATTTCCTGACCAAAGTAAATAAATAATATTCTTTACTATAAGAAATCTCAAATGTGGATAAGCGGAGGCCCCGCCGTATACGTAACATTCGTAAAGCGCCAGAAACCGCACTCAATCTCCTCTGAACCAAAACATAAAAGGCACATTAAACAAACATTTTATTCTTCACATAGCAATTTCAGACATTTAGAGCTGACTCACTTGTTTGTTTATATGAATGTATGTACGCCTTTAGGTATGCTTCTACTCATAACCGAAAAAAAAGAAGAAACACAAAACTTTTCGTTGGTTAAGAGGGACTACCCAATAATAATAATAAATGCGGTTGCTGTGGCTTCTCGGCTTTGCATGTCAGAAACAATCACGAACATTGTCTAATTCAGCAGACATATGTACATACATACATGTAGGCACCCACACAATAAGTTGAAATGAAAGAAGTGAGGTAGGTCCATGAAATAAATTTAATAAATTTGCTGCGATTTTATTTCTTTTTGGTACAAAATTAAATTTCAAACGATAAAACGCAGTCCATTGAAGGGCGGTCGCTCCGTCACGCGCTCACTGACTACACGCTCGCCATGTATTGTCATATTGGTGCGTATTTTCGGTGCACAAATGAAGTTGAGTTCCTTCACACTGTCCCCCACAGCTGCCGGCAGCCAACCATACACTTCGCCAGAGAGATGCGGCAATATGCCACCAGCACGCCTTCTGCCACACTGCTTAACGAACTTCGCATACTTTTCGTCATCCAAAGTGTTTTGATCGTGTCTCGCGTAGAACTTCGCTGCCAGCGGTTCGACTGCAAAAGCACAAGAGTTTCAAATTAAGCAAATAAGCAAGGCTTTGTGCCTGAGTGAGCGTATATAACGCACCGAGTGTGCATGGCACAAACGTGTAATGTCCGCAAAAGTGGCGATTTTGATTTTCTATCAGCTCCTTTTCGAAATTGTACGGCAATTCGGCTTTGGGCGGTGTCTCCTCCTCTTCACCGTCGCCATTTTTAGTCTCAATCGGTGGAGTTATGCGAACGCTCATGCTGCTAAACAACAAATACCAACGAAGCAGAGCTCGTCCTCGGCGCGTGGTGCTTTCCCTCGCGTTCGGCCACAAACTGACTGGCGAAATTTTCAGTTTTCCCCGTTATGTGTGTCCCATTTATTATTAGCGAACTTTTCGCATGCCACAAATTACAACGAAATTGACTTTGTTTCATGACAAGAGTTCGTGGGGTAGAAAGGGTGGAGGGACATTGCATTTGTATGCAGGAAAGAATCGTAAATTGAATGTCGTTTATGGTTTGGTGGAATGTTGAGTGCGTGCATGCTCATGACAGTACAAAGTTTTTGTTAGTTATGAAATGAAATTGAAAGTTTATAGACTTCACCACCGGAGGCACTATGCTGCTCTGAGCAACAAATGCATTAACCCTCAACTATTTCCAACAACGAAATCTTTTGATTGTTTTATATGGGGTCTTTGATTAGATCAATAATAGAATAGAATATTCATCTAGTAGATTTGGATGGGATGGAAACTCGAAGACTCTACGAAATATATGTATATTAAGTGACTCAGCATGGAGAGCTGAGCCGATTTCATCTGTCTATGGCCTCTTTTTCTGACTAGTCCATCAGTTTCTGAATATCGATCTGATTTGCACACGTTCTTTTTTTTCCAAAAAAGCTGCTTATTGTTCGGAACCACCAATATCGGACCACTACAAATTTGAAAACTAAATTTTTTCTTGTTTTTTTAAGTTTTACCCTAAAGGAAAACACGGCAGCAGAGCTTTTTTTAAGCACCGTCAGAGATCGACTGGAACTCTTACGCTGAAGGGGATTCCCAAACGTAAACGCCCCTCCGAATCAATTGCATGTGCTCGAAGCTAAATTCTTCTCTCACTAATCCACACAATCTTCACTGGGAAGGAGTAAAATCTTCACCGCCAACTAAAATACATAGAGCCCATATTCACGGCCGGCAGGACTTCAGCTGACTAATATGCACCTGGATCGCGTAATGAGCCATAAACTACAGACTATCGAATATTTGGACAACAAGTACTCTTGAGCTCCTCAAACACAAAGTCCGATTCATAAGTAAAGTCGCTTAACGGGCAGCACATGGGGCAAAAACATGAAACGTTGTTGGACACATACAAGGAATTCGGCCTGCGCCGGTCCTTAAACTACGCCGCACCAATTGGCGTCTGGAAGCAGGCAAAAGCTTTCAGATATGCCAGAACAGTGCACCGGACTCAACAGGATGCCTTACCGATGTCTACCATCGTACACCTAATCGATAAGACCCCAGTTAAGGAGTAAAGTGAACAAACTCTCCGAGCTGTTTCTGCTGGGGCCTCCTAGGAGCATTAAAAGAGGTCACGCGACCGACTCAGACATCGCACTACCTTGCTGAAACGGAAATGAAATATGAACCATTTCTGAAGCGAATGGTAACAGGAGACGAAAAGTAGATTAAATACGACAGTAATGTGCGAAAAAGATCATGGTCCAAGCTCAACAAATGGTCGTAAAGCCAGGATTGACGCCTCGAAAGGTTTTGTTGAGTGTTTGGTGGGATTGGAAAGGAATAATCCACTATGAGCTGCTCCAGCCTGGTCGAACGATTGATTCTAGATTTTACTGTCAACAACTGATGAGATTGAAGCAAGCAATCGTAAAAAACGACCAGAACTGAGAGCAGAAAGAGTTTCGTCTTCCATCAGGACAACGCTAGACCACACACATCTTTGATGACTCGGCAAAAACTCGGAGAGCTTGGCTGGGAAGTTTTGATGCATCCACCACATAGCCCTAATCTTGTACCATGGGTCGACTATTTGTTTCGGTCAATGCAGAACTCTCCTAATGGAGTAAAGTTGGCTTCAAGAGAAGCCAGTGAAAATTACTTGTCGCAGTTTTTCGCCGAGAAACCAGAAAAGTTTTACACTGATGGAAAAATGTCTCCGGCGGAAAATGGCAAAAAGTGGTTGACCAAAAGGGTGCATATTTGGTTCATTAAAGTTCATTATAAATAAAAAAAAGTTGAGGTTTGTTAGAAATACGAAAAGACTTTTTCGACTATCCATTATTATATGGTAATATCAAAGAACCATTTCATCGAGAAGACATTACCACAAGCACATAAATAAATTTTTCATCCTTATTCAATTTTAAATTTTAAAATAGTATTTCTTTATTTATTAATCCCTGTTCACAATTGTGCATGCAACTAACAGTGTAGATAACGGTACATTATTAGCCACAAACATACATACATTCATACATGAGAGAAGTTCTTTTGTGATTGTCCTTAAATTACTCACAATGAAATTGAAGCTTATAATAACGGTAAAAAATTTAAATATCAAAAACCGATTTAAGGCCAAATCAAGCAAAATCAAAAAAAAAAAAAAACATATTTTATCAAATTTTTAACACAGTTTTGCGCCACAGTGCGAGTACTTGTTTAGAATCTCAATATTTGAAACCACTTTATTGCAGAAATTATTCTAAATCTGATTTAATAAAAAATAGAGTATATACTTTAGGAATAACGTTAAGCCAATAACTATTCTTTAACTACAATATTACACATTGAGGAGCGAGTGCCACAATGCATCTTAAAGCAAGCGTTACATTTAGGTGTTGCAGAACCTTCGTACAGATTAGCTTAAATTTCGTTGCAAGTCTTCAGGCTACATAACTACTATAATACAAAATTCATCGTTAAGCTGATAACAATGCCGGAGCCCCAGCAGTGCTATGGATAGTGTTCGCGGTAGGCGAACTTATCCACAAAAGTTGGGCTGTCGCAGGTGAAAACTTCATAGCCGCGCCGCGTTTTCGCCTTTGCCGTTGCATTTAGCCTTCTCAGTTTTGGGTAGCTTTGCAGTGAGGTACGCACCTTCTCGTGCAGCAGCGCCTCGTTGAATTGTTGGCGCTGGTTGATGGTTTTACGCAAAATCGTGTGCACCAACTGTGACCACACAGATTCGCCACCGCCGCTGTTCTCTTCACTTTGCTTAACAACTTTGTTTTGTTCCTTTGTTGCACCAGGGTTTTGGCTCTCCTTTGGGATTTAGCTGTAGAGCTTGCTTCATCGGTGAGGATGGCCTTTGGCTTCTTGGTAAGACCATCTTCGGTCATTAGCGCTTGTAAGCGGTCAAAAGTTTCCATTATACGTTTCTTGAACTCGACTATTCTGCGCACGTGTGCAAAGAGTGGTTGTGGTGCGTAGCTTGGCTTGGCGTCGTCTTCTTCGTATAGCGCGAGTATCTCGGTTATATTCAGCAAAGGCGTGAAGGTGCGTTTCTTATCGGCGGTGCCATTAATCAGTATTTTCAATAGGAACTCTTGCATGGCAGTCGTATTGACCAGTGCTTGTTGATAGTCCGCATGCAGTAGGGTCATTTGACGTAGCATTACATGCAACGAAGCATTTTCGCTATTATCGGTTAGTTCTAGTTCATCAGTGGCGCTGTGATTCAGCGCGGTAAGCACGCGATCAAGCAGCTCAAAATCGGTATCACGGAAGGCGAGTATATCCAGTCGTGCGATTAAATCGATGTTTGCTAAATATTGTTGTTGCAGGTCGTAGAGTTCCCACAGTGTGCGCGTTCGACTCTCATACTCTTTTTGCACCACTACACCCAACACAGCCGTTATATTCTTGTGCAAGAGCTGCAGCCCCGATATAAATCGTGCGTCAAGTGTAAAGTTCCGCATAAAGCCGCGCACATAGTGCAGCGCGAGTTCGGGATGTAGGAAATCATCGCGCCTCATGGCAAAGAATTCGTCCAAATCTGTGACAGTCAGATGATTGACTGATACGGCTTGAACTTCTTCAACAGCTTCAGCCGTGCCGACGGGCTCCTGTTTTACTTTACGTGCATTTTTTATCCGCTCAAAATTCTCTACCAGCCTCTCACCAGCAGGGTTATCAAATTCATCGAACACATCTATATCCACCGGTGCGATGGATACAGTCTTCCTATTGCCTTCGGAAGTAGGTGTGTTAGCGATTTGTTGTTTTATTTCTTTTATGAAAGTCGTCTGTTCCCCACAAGTGAATGCCTCATTAATCTCTCGCTCCGCTACTATTCGCTCACGCTCAATTTTTAGCATATTTGCGTCACTAAATATACGATGATCTAGATTGTCGAAAATGTCATCGTGTATGTCGTGGCAGCAGTACAACGCAGACATGTCGATGGGATGAGCTTCTGTGTTAAATATATAGGAACCTGCATTTACAGTACAGTCTCCATATGGAGTTTGCAGGCGATCACCCACAGCACCGTCGTTGTGAAGAAAATTGTCCTCATCGAAAAGAAGATAGAGGTATTTTGTGGTTTCTGCGAGGTAGAACGATTCCATTCTATTCTCTTTCTCGTGTGTAACGACATTTCGAATCTATATTTTAGAACAAATAAAGCATTTATTTACAACAAATTTTACTCCATCTTTGTGAAGCATACTCACAGTGGCGTATCCACAACGTGTTTTTGCGCTGAACTCAATTGTCTGTATTATGTCGTCACCCAGTTCCAAAAGAAATTGATTTTTCGTTGCACGATATAAATACATCACTGACTCGATCAATTCTGGTCTCAGAGGATAAACTTCTCTATTTGGCGAAGCCTCTCCCAATGGAATGTTATAGAATTCCGGTAAAAATCCATATTTGCGCCACACTGTGCTATATTTTACGAGTGTGCGCATTGCTGGTCCTATATCACCAAACATGCTTAGGATGCCTGGCCAGAAAGCTTCAAGTGATTGAAAAACAGGTAAAGTAATTTGGCCTTTATTCATATTGGCCCAAACATACCAGTCTTCTTTTTTGAGATACTTGTCTATGTGCTCCCGTGCTTCGTGAAACATTTCCATCAACTCGGGTCTATTAAGCATAATGGAACCCTTTACTAAGTACTCAAAGAATGAGTCTACTCCTGCACCTATTCCTGAGTCAAGTGCTGTCCATCGTCCTGTTTGCACGTCAATGTGGTTGCCAAAAAGTCCGATCGCTGAGCGTCGTGCCCACAATGAGTGCATTGCATTGAGCGCGACATCTTCATAAATTGCATTGCCTGTAAGACGGCTCAGTGCTCCGAATTCAATCAGAAATGTCCCTACGCCAGCTGTACATGTAACTGAAGTCTCCCCTTTCGGCACGCCGTAACGCAAATTCACAGTGCCGTATGGCATACCGGTCGCAGTATCGAATGCGGGCAACAGTCGACGCGCAACGTCCTCTGCCATTCGTAACAATGGACCTTGGCAGGGCCAACCTTCTTCCAAAGGCACACCAGCACGTTTTGATAATATATGCGCTGAAAGCAATCCGCCCACAATTCGTATGTTTGTTTCAAAAACTGAAACATTTAGGTCTTTGTCAAAATCTACAGTTTCTAGAATTTTAACAACTCGTCGGAACTCTGTATAATTGCCCATTGTTGCGAGTGTGTCCAATGCATCGATAAGTGTAAGTGAGTAGCTACCCCAAGTGTCAATGCCGTCGCAAGTTAACGGTCGTAGCTCATCGTAGTCAGAAGCATATTGTAAATAACCATCATAAGCATGTTGGAACATTCCACGTACCTTTTCTCTAGGAGAGAAAAATATTGTTTTCATTTTTATATGAATTTGTCAATCTTTAGAAACAACCTTAGCTCCAGTATGCGCTCCTTTGAATAAAACCTAACACCTTGAGTTTCTAGAGTTCCATGCGTGATAATAAGATATACAAATATTACTCCTATCTTCCAGTAACATATTTTTTTAAACATCTTATGGTTTATAAATGTATTTTTTTGAATTATCTACACTAATCTAATTAATGTTTTTGTAAATAAAGAAAATTGCCACACCGCAAAACCGCAAATATGACAACTTAGATGTAAACAACCGGGAACATCTGATAGCCATTCGGGTGTGTTCACTGAACGACGAACAGGGTTGATTTATTTCATACTCATAATTAATATTCTTTAACACTTCTGCAATATTTTAAATATATTATTAGCAAAATAATGCATTTAATTCAAACAGGTTCAAATAAAATCAATAAGATATAAATGTATAAATTTACAAATAATTCACTTTTATGCAAAATAATCATAATATATTCTGTACCGAAAGTTTATATTTAAATGCATATCTGTAGGTACGCATTGAACGTACCCAAATGAAAAATAGAAATGTCAATGATGGCGATTAATTCTTTTTCAAACTATGAAATTCAATAAAATAGTAAGATTATTTGGATTTTGTTTAAAGTTTCGTGCAAAGCAACAAGTTTAAGATAAATAAAGAGAAATCTATTTCAAATAAAAGGTAAGTGAGTGGTTATTTGATTTTGAAAACTTGTTTAACGCCTTCTTAAGATAGATGTTATAAAAGCATGGGGAACGTTTGGATTTTCGAATTACCATCATAGAGATAAGGAATTTTTTAAGGATTCATAAGGACGTTTAGAAAAATTTGTTTGCTAACAGTAATAATAGCTATGCCTTCAAGTATTGTGGAGCAATGTTCGTTTGGAACATTCTGCGGACTGGATGGACAGTCGTACGTGTAATGTGCGGACACAGTACCAATGGTTCATACATTTGAATTCAATATAAACTGAATGCAGTGGTATTCTTTAGATTGAAGCCAATCGCAAAATACAGCTGCGTTACCTGGAATTGATTCTTCGTTCCATTGGAACTACTATTTCGATTTATGTATAACACACATACTTCGTTTTGATATAATGCAATCAGCATTGGCTATAGTTTTTATAAGATTCGCATATGAATACAACTGTATATTTTTCGTGAATACTTGCTGCATTCTGCACGGTACGAATCTGAACGTTCCAAACGCAGTTACGCTTATGCACAATAATCGGACTTATTTTTAATTACATATTTTTTGATACCAAAATAACATCTTAGTCAATCTACCACGGTCTTAATCCGGAATTTACAATTGACCCATTCTTAGCTCATCTCGTTGATTTGTTTATCAGTATTAAAAGAGTATTCTCAAAAACCATTTGTTTTGGGTAATGATTACTACAAACTCAGAACCAGCTTTTACTTTCATCCCATTATCATTAAAAGAAAGAAGAACGAACTTAATGGGTCGGTCTCAGAAAGAAAGAGTGGAGGTATAAAGTGATTATATTATGTTTTTGTATAATATATTTAAAGCAAAATCTTATATTAACCAAATGCCCACTTTTTATACCATGAGGAAACATGGAATCTATGTTTGTTGCATTTGTATTGAGTTAAATTTTGGCAATTGTCAATGTATTTACTTCGGATTTTTATATATAAAAATATATCATAGTTGTGTGATTCGTATAAAATATATAAAAATATATATCAATATTAAAATTTAATGTAAAAATAAATTTATAAAATGTTTTATATATGTAGGTAGATATGTATGTATGTACATTATTTTGAATATTGATGTTTGTTTAATGGCACAGTCCACTGCGTCCTTTTACATACATATGTACTTATATATTTTGGATGTTTTAACTACTTATTAATGTGTGAAGATAAATACATTTTATGGAGCGCTTTTTCTAACTGAAATGCCAGTTTGATTTACTTAAATTGAAAATGATTATAATATAAAAACTTTATTTAGCAGATACGTTATTAGCTTATTAAACAAAGCTTGGCCACTTACGTTGTAAGTGAAACGTAACAATTTATGCTTTGCTTTATATTCGTTGTCAGTTTTGACATTTTGCACAGAAGTCAATCGATAATTTTTCTGCTCGGTCGATATTTTCATTTCTTTCTCGAGTCAAGAGACAATAAAAAAGTGATAGAAAAGGAATTTTTCGGAATATTTTGCAAAAATAATTAGTTTAATTGCGTGAGGTCGTGATAATAAAGAACGTAAATGAGTGTATTAAGCAATAAAGGAAGTTGAGGAGTGCATGAAAGCAAACAAACGCTGAACGTGGAGAAGGAGGAGCGGAGCATACTGCGCGACATTGAAGTTCCATAACTGCTGCAACTGGCGCTGTCGCTGCGCTGCTGTTTGTGTGTCTAGACGAGGAGGAGCGACGAGGGAGCACAAGGAAGAGGGTGATAGACATTGGGAGACACGCACAGCCGCGGAGGCGACGAAAGGAGGCATAGTAGTAGAAGCGGACAATTGCGATGTTAGCACAAGAAATTAATTTACTTTGGGAGTGTGCAATCATTACGATCAAACACATTTCGCCACATACCCGTAAATTTGTGTGTTCACTGTGTACATATACTAGGTAAACTAGTGTACAATGAGAAAACATCTGGCAATGAAGAAAGCTAAAAGATGGTTTCAACTCCGGGCGCCACTGCCGCGTTTACTTGCTCCCGCAGCAAGTTTAATTAATGTAACTCGTGCTTTCGCATATGTTTAATGCATGACGTACGATCACATATTCGTTTAAGGCTAGTAATTTGACGTTATTCAATTAAATAAACAAATTATTTAAAATGGCTCAGTGTCAGTATGTTTAAAACAAAAATTGCAAGGAGCCATCATTTCTGCATAAAATTAAATAGTTTTAACAACTTACTTGCACTAAAGATACTGCAATATTGAAAGTGGCACGTTACACATTTTCGCTATTAAAGAAAAATAGGCTACAAGTATTTCACCTTCATAAGTTGTGAGTTACTAAATGCTTCCTAAAAATATTAAGAAAATACGTCCTTTTGATATGATAAATTTCGTAACATTCAAGCCATTGTTTTATCGGTTAGTTTTCAACTGTATACTCTACGCTTGACATTTCAGAAATTCAACGAGTTACTGGCATTAGTTTGCTTACTCCGCAGTTATGTAACTCATAAATTCTTGGCGAAAAACTGTTTGTATATCTTTTTCAAAATATAAGCCCCGTAGGAAGCTTTCTATATGTTTGTTACTTCTATTAAAGAACACGTTAGTGTTCTGATATATATTTCCAGTTCTAAATCAAAACTGCTATCTTATCATTTTAATATCCTAAAGTAATCACTCATTAATTATGTTTTATTTGCAGCATTTGGTTAGGCTTAAATATGTCAATCGATCTCATTATTCCCCGATCTTCTACAATCTATATTAATATGAGATTACTAAACAATTTATTGTAAAGTGAAAGTTTTCCTTACCATCCATTCACTTCAAGCATATATAACCAATGGTCATTGGTATATTGCTTGCACATGGTACATGAGAACACCTTTCGTGCACGTAGAAGAACCCAATAACACATATGTTTACACTTTTTATCGGCCTTTGCTTATCAATTGCGAATGTGTACGGTGGCAGCTTTGGAGCTCTTATCACTTATCAGATTTCTTGAAACCCAGCGAAATGTGTTTGCGTCGTAGTGAAAATTTAATTGTACCTTCAAAAAGATAAATTTAAAAAAAAAATGTAATGGTTAAGACGAAGGTAAATGTGATTTGTGGTGTGTGGTGTGCGGAATTATACTTACTCGTGCCAACACATTTACTGACGCATCACGAGTGAAGAGGTAGTAATCGATGCTAAAAATAAGACAAACTGCTTGAAGTGCTGAAAAAATTAAAGCTTGCGTTGCCTATACTGCAAACCATACTCTAAGAAAGTTTGGATATCAATATTTATGCTTTAAAAATACATGATTGTTTCATAGTTGGTAAAAAATTTCGGGAGAAAAAAAATTTTCAAATCTTTAATTACTTTTGATAATATCTAAAAAAATAAAAAAAAATAAATAAAAAGCACTTGCAACTGCATCTATCGTCGTCCATGCCAGAACATTACGTTAGGTTAATCTCAAACATTGCTATAATGTTTCGATTTTTTCACAGTATTATCGCTACTACAACATGGTTAGCACAAATTTGGTGGTGCCGGTGGTGCTTTGGGGCCCTTCGGCACCAACCCACTGTGTGTCCAGCGTATTTCTATCCGATGATCAATCAACACTCGTCACTGGTTGCTACGATGGTCAGATCTGTTTGTGGCAAGTGGACCCGTTGACTATGAAAATGTCACCACGCTGTCTGCTGGTTGGACACTCGGCACCAGTTTTGTGCCTGGTACGTGCCTCCATACTACCTGAAAACAATTTTCTCGTCAGCTCTTCGGAAAATGGAGAAATGTGCACATGGGATCTAATCGACGGCAAATGTATGGAATCGGTGAAGTTGCCACAGGTACACACACAAATTCAAAGCTATCATCCAGCCAATAGCGAAGACGTGCGCCTCTTTTGCATTGGCTATTACCCAGAGATAATCGTAATGGACCCATTTAGTTTGGAAATCATTTATCAGCTCAGTTCGAAAGTAAAGCCGGACTGGATTTCGGCCCTACACGTTTTGCGCCCCATGAAACGCAAAGACGATGTCGCTTTAGCAATTACGACTACAGGTACCGTGAAAGTTTGGACCCTAATTGGTAACGAGAATAAACACGCTGAACCAATCTATGAAAATGAATCGAAGGAAATTCGTTGCTTGAATGCCATAACCATGAATTGTTGTGCACAAAATCAACGCACAGTGCTAATCGTTTGCACCAAGTACTGGCAAATCTATGATGCCGGAGATTTTACAGTACTTTGTTCGGTAATCGCACCGACACGCGAACGTTGGCAAGGTGGTGACTTTATCACTTCCGATCGCGTCATACTATGGACTGACGAGGGCAAAGGCTATATTTACAAGCTGCCTGCCAACTGTATACCAAACAACAAAGAGTTCCATGCAAAATCAGTGGTACGTGATGCACCTTATTTGTATTATGTATTGCAGCAACCAGGCGATAAAGTGCTTTCGTGTCCACCCGCAATGAAATTGCTGCGATATCAACGCGAGGAGGGCAAGATGCAACACTATTTGTTACGTGGAGATTCTGAAGGCTATATCTCCGTATGGACTGTTCCGGAGGTGCCACTGGATAACATCTGCATATTGCAAGCGAAACAAATGCCACCAAGAGTGCTTAAACCTACTGTCTGTACTTCGCTAGTAGAGGCCTGGTCTATCATGGATCCACCGCCCGTTGGTATACTCGATCAACTATCGCGTATTACCGAAACGCCCGTCAAACTAACCTCAAGCATTTACCTACCGCAGCAAAGTCGGTTGGTAATTGGACGTGAAGATGGCACCATTGTTATCGTGCCTGCCACCCAAACTGTTATGATGCAGCTGTTAATAGGCATCAAGCAAAACTTCAGTGATTGGCCGTCGCATCAAATTCTCTACGGCCATCGCGGGCGTGTCAACTGCCTATTGTGCCCTTCACTGGTGCATCCACGCTACGAGAAGTCTCATTTACTATCAGGTGGAGTCGATTTCGCCGTTTGTTTGTGGGACTTGTATAGTGGCAGTTTGTTGCACCGCTTCTGCGTGCATGCTGGCGAGATCACACAGCTGCTGGTGCCTCCAGAGACTTGTAGTAACCGCATACTGAAATGCATCTGCTCAGTTGCCTCAGATCACTCAGTGACGCTATTAAGCTTACAGGAACGCAAATGTGTTACACTTGCGAGTCGTCATCTGTTTCCAGTAATAACCATAAAATGGCGTCCACAGGACGATTTTCTCATCGTTGGTTGCTCAGACGGTTCTGTGTATGTGTGGCAAATGGAAACGGGACACTTGGATCGCGTGCTACATGGTATGCTGGCTGAAGAGGTGCTATTGGCGTGCGACGAACAGTCTGCCGAAGATGGTAGTGGCGGCCACAGTGGTGCAGCCGCGGCCACTTCCGAGATGGGAATGGCCAATCCGGCAGTACACTTTTTCCGCGGCATAAAGTCCCGGAACATGAACGCCATACGGCATGCAACTCAACGCGGCATACATCAGTTGCAGCAACTACAGGGCCACAACCAAGGTAACTTCGATTTCCTAATGAAGCACCGCAGCAATCCGCTTGTGATTCAAGGTTTACGCACCAATCCTAAAGATGCGGAAAGTCATATACTATTTTTCGACATAGAAGGACTAATATTTGAATTGCATAGCGAAGAGTATGCACAAATGACACCCGCTGCTCTAGAGGCGCTGGGTGTGGTTCTAAGCAATCCGAAAGATAAGGCGGTGCATCTAGATGCATCCAAAAAAATTAGCGATTTCTTTGGGAAGGTGAAAAACAAAGCTGGCGATATGGAAAAAATATTGAAAGACAAGGATAAACACGGTCTAGTGCAGAAATTCAAAGAGAAGACGGAGGCAATGGAAAAGAAGGTGCAAGCGAAAGTCGAAAGTTTTCAAAAAGTCGTGGAAACGCAAGATCAGCCTGATGACTTGCGTAGCAAAATAGCTTCGAAAATGGAGGTGACACATGTGATGGAAGTGGGGCAGTTGTTGCTATCACTTTTACACTCATGGGGGCTCGATCCACATTTGGATAAAGTGTGTGAATCACAGTTGGGTCTGCTGCGTCCGATTGTGCCAGTTTCATTTGGCGTGCTCTCCAAGGCTGGTTACATGTCGCTGCTATTGCCCACATGGCAGAACAATTACCAAATACCCGACAATATACCACCCACGCCTAGTAGCTCGAAGAAACGCGATATTCCGCCTGAACTTCTCCGCCAAGAGCAGTTAACTGCTGTCTTTACATCACGTTTACATTGGGAGTTGAGCACGACGTTGACGTCAAACCACATATTGGCACTGGTGGCCATGTCCAATACTTTGATGTCGATGAACGCCGCATCTTTTCTTCCCGATAGCGAAAAGAGCAAGAAATTGCAGCGATTAGCCCAACGTACCGAATCTACGCTGAGTAACGAAGAGGAGCGTGAAGAGCTCTTAGCACATCACACATCGCAAATCAAACAGGGCTGGAGTTTATTGTCCACACACCATTGCTTCCTATTGCCGGACAAGATCGAGGCATTAGAGCCACGAAAATTCAAACGGCCACAAGTTGAGGCTATGGCCAAGCGTTGGCAACATCATTGCATTGAGATACGCGAGGCGGCCCAACAGATTCTACTTGGCGAATTGACGCGCATGGGTAAGAAGGGGCGCAAGCAGCTGGTGGATAGTTGGGCACAGTACTTACCGCTCTACACGCACACCGAACCCATCGCACAGCCACAGGTGTTGGCGGCGGCCCAGGGCAACAGTGGCAATGGTACGAATGGACATACCAGCACAGTGGACAATCAGGACGAGGACTACGAGGAGGAGGAAGAGGAAATCATACGCAAGCCGTCCAGTTTGTCTGAATTGAAACGCAAGCAGACAACGGCTGTCATACTGTTGGGGGTAATCGGCGCCGAATTCGGACAGGACATTTCACAAGATTCACCACAGCGTGCAACTGCGGAAAGACGAAAATCCTCGGTGGCTGAAGGCTTTGGCATAGCCAATAACTTGGCCCGATTAACGTCTATGGCTTTAGCACATTTGCTTTACGCACCACCTTCACAAAAACTACCAAAGTACACGCCACTTCGACGTGCAGCAATTGATTTGCTTGGACGCGGCTTCACAGTGTGGGAACCATATTTAGATGTAAGCAAAGTGCTGCTCGGTCTTTTGGAAATCGCTTGTGCCGGCAAATCGGTACCTAATCTAAACTACAAACTACCATTGACACCACAAGCGGATGCGTGTCGTACCGCGCGACATGCCCTTCGCCTCATTGCGACCGCAAGGCCCGCCGCCTTCATAACGACCATGGCGCGCGAGGTAGCACGCTACAATACTATGCAACAGAATGCACAGTCCATTAACCAGCCACTCACCCAGTCTGTGCTTTATAAAGCCAAGGCGGAAATACTATTGTGCGTTGAAATGCTCATTGATAAAATGCAAGCAGAAATCGCCAGTCTGCTTGTAGAGGTGATGGACATTACCCTGCACTGTGTGGACAATAATGAGTTGAAGGCGCGCGGTCTAGCCGAAGTATGTCCCTCGATTTGCAAATTCAATCAAATATCACATTGTGGGCAAACGCGACGCATTGCCGTTGGCGCACACAACGGTCATCTGGCAATCTATGAACTGCGTCAAAACAAGTGCCAGATGATACCAGCGCATACACACCCGATAACTTCGTTGGCTTTTTCGCCGGACGGCAAATTCCTTGTTTCTTATTCGTGCAGCGAAAACAGGCTATCCTTCTGGCAGACGAGTACCGGCATGTTCGGCTTGGGCAATTCGCAAACCCGTTGCACCAAAGGCTACTCAACAGCACCCATACCCGATGTATCACGCTTAAATCCGATGCGCCTAGCCAAATTAGTGTGGATCAACAATCGCACAGTCACGCTAATGTTGGCCGACGGCTCGGAGACGCGATTCAATGTGTAGGTTGTGCGGCGTGGTTTGGGACGGAGTAGAAAACATAAGGACGGCAGCGATGCAGTCAAAGCTGTACGAGCATCTAGGCAGTTAACATTTAGGGATTTTGATTTAAAGGCTTTTAATATGCGAACGAACGGCTGGGCGGACGGGCGAACAGTTTGTCGTGAGGCAATGGGTAGAGACCAGTATTTTCAAACATCAGTTTTTGTTTTTTGTTAATCTAACTGTACGGCAAAGTCTAACTTAATACGCTTAACGGTTCCTACATTTGCTGCAAGCAAAACTGAAAGCGCTTATAAAGTGTATTTAGTTGTAATGATTTCCAAAAGAAAAACAGTGTATTGTTTACAAAAGTGATTTTAATTGTTTTTGTTACTGTTTACTTTATTTTAATTGAAATAAGGGCACTTCGGAAGTGCTTTTGTAAGTTTTTATTTATGTTTGGTTCTAAAATCAATTTTCATATCAAATTTGACGTTTTGATTTTATCTTGCGAATTTCGTCGTCGTTGTTGTTTCTCTGTATTCAACTCTCATCCAAGGGACACTGTTCGCCCATGCGTGGAGGGTATATAACGTTTGTGTTGCATACATTTTTAGGTGTATTTATGCAATAATAGAGAGTTCTAACGGTGGTACGCACATTTGCAATGTATGTCCACACATACATACATACCTACACCCGTGTTGGTCGCTAAACTAAACAGCTGAACAATATAAACTATAATATACACGAAACTACACAAGTGCAAATGCGAAATGTATTTAAAACACAATTAAAAAAATTTATGAAAATTATAAAAATAAACTAAACTGCATACACACATAAACGAAATTTAAAAAAAAAAAATACGATATTAGTAAAAAGAAAAAAGAATGAACTACAATAAATATGTAAATGCTGTTATTAATATTTGTTAAACTGTTATTATATTATATTTACAAACGTACATACATAGTAATGAGGTTTATTTTGCTCTTTTGTAAAATTAATTTCTATGAATTTACTGTGTTAATTTTGCAAAAAATAAGGGAATATATATAAATATATACATATACCTGCAAACATACATACATACATATATGTGAGAAATTTTATGTGGTGGCATATAACGAAAACACGGTAGAAACTAAAACAATAAACTGTAAAACTACTACACTTGCAATTAAAATAATTATAATGCATACGTGTGCATATATACTTATATTTATATATACTATACATATATAAATTTAAATTAAATGTTTTAATGGATTGTATCCCCTATCTCCGCGTGTTTTTTTGGAGTTATGTAGGCATCGTATGAACCAGCCGATTGTATATATCCAATCGATTGCCTCCTCCATATCCATAATTAAAAATTACACATTACTTACTACTATCGAAACAATTTATGAAAGAAAACTATGTATTAAAGAAATTAAATTAAATTTAATGAAATTGTATTGTGCTTACTTTTAAATGTCCCTGAATAAAAGTATTAATTAATTATACCGAAAAAAACGAACATCGTGTCTTTACTTGATGTCAGCTTGCTATGAAGAACGAGTAAAATTTACAGAAATAAACAAAGGGAAAAATTATAAACAAATCATTAGAGATTTTAGCTCTTCAGTAATCAAATCAATAATTTTACTATCATGAGGAACTGAACTACAGATGCAGTAAAGTTAGTTCCGCTGATGCTCAATTCTTTACGCACTTTCCGACTCTTATTTCACATTACGTTACAATCGTCACACAACTCGGATCTAGGTAACCGTAATGAACCCAGAATTTTCCCG
Organism: Bactrocera correcta; assembly: GCA_027475135.1. Lineage (NCBI taxonomy): Eukaryota > Metazoa > Arthropoda > Insecta > Diptera > Tephritidae > Bactrocera > Bactrocera correcta. The sequence continues at coordinate 77,266,925 of CM050325.1, read as the reverse complement.
GATTTTCTGCCAAATTAATTCAGGAATGTTTTCTGCAGCTACAACAATAAAATCTTAAAATTTAAGGGGAGTATTTAAAAAAAATCGAATCCTCATATAGAACTAAACTCAGGGCTGTGAATACCTCTAATATTGTGAAGTGATGGTGCTGAGTTAAAGGTGTCGTGGGCATTAGCCATCTTCCAAATCTGTTTGCAACAAAAAATACCGACATGCTCTTAAAACATCTATTATGCATCTTACCAAATGCGAAACACTGCGAACACCTTTTTTAATTCAAAAATTTATTAATTCTGTTCAATAACATTTCTTTTTTAGAATAACATCGAGCTCAAAATGTCAGACGATTCGGAGACGATGTCAAAGAAGTCCCGCAAGGCTTCGAGTCCCACAATCTCGGAAGATGAATACATCGAACCGCCTGAGTTCAGTTTGGCCACACTCGGATTGCGTCGTGTTGGCACGGCACCGCCACCGAAGCCGCAGCCACAACAACCCATACAAATGTTAAATGCACGCGGTATGCCGGCACGCATACGTAAACGTAATCGCTTATTTTTCGATGACGACATTATTAACGATGACAAACCGCTCCGCATGAGTCTCTCACCACGAAAAATGCCAATGAAAACAAACGCATCGCCCCACAAAACACCCACTAAGGTTTTAAAAAAACGTAAAGGTGTCGTCTCGCGCTACATGCGCTCGGATGAGAAGAAAAAGAGTGCTGAAATGACCACACCAACACGTGAGCGTCATTCAAGTGCCGTCGGTTCATCGGCAAATACCACACCAAAATCAAGCACACGCCATAGTGGCATTTCGATTGCACCAGCGACGAGCAGCACTACATTGACACACATTATTCCGGCTGATAAAAAGATTGGTCAGAGCATCGGCTTGCGTTTGCGCAATTTATTGAAACTACCCAAAGCGCATCGTTGGGTCATATTTGAGTGGTTCTACTCTTTCCTTGACAAAGCACTGTTCGAGGGTGAGAATGACTTTCAAGTTTGTCTGGCTGAATCTTTTCCAAATCTTTGCACTCGCCATCTGACGCGTGCCGAATGGCGTAAAATACGCTCTTTAATGGGTAAACCCCGACGATGTTCGCAAGCATTTTTCGACGAGGAGCGACGTGAGTTGGAGCGTCGCCGACAGAAGATACGTTACATGCAGAGTCGCAAGTCGGGCGACGTTAAAGATTTAAATTTTATACGTGATCTGCCAGACAAGATCCCGTTACCACTGCCCATCGGCACCAAAGTGACAGCACGATTGCGCGTGCCGCAGGATGGTATTTTTAGCGGCACCGTAGACGCCTACGATTCCATGACGTCCACTTACCGCATCACATTCGACCGGAATGGTCTCGGCACGCACTCAATTCCAGACTTTGAAATCGTTTCGGAAAATTTCCACGAAATGCTTCCACTCCAAAGCATCACCAGGGACAACAGACCTAATCTGATGAGCGTCTTCAACGGCGTGAGCTCATCGCCCATGCGTAGCATGCGCAATGTACGCTCGGCTTTGAATTTGAATTTGAATAAGAGTGATCCAGTCCTGGCACAGGAGGTCATCGAGAGTCCATTCAAGGACCCAGTGCTCGGAAGAGACAACATCAATGGCTATCCGGCCAAACTGTTGGAGACTTTAGTGCGTTTGAAACGAGCTCTGGCCTCCAAGCGCTCTAAGTTGCAGCGTCTAAGCGAAATGAATAACGAGGCGGAATTAAAGGCATCGCAACAACTGGCTGCCGCACACAATAATTCCAACTCATCATCAGACGAATCGCAAAGCACAAATGAGACAGTGCCACAACTGAGCGAAGAATTTCAAAGACGCTATGCCTCGATCGTCATTTCAATGGAGAAGATGAATCGCGACATGCAGGATTATCTAAATGATGTGCAGGCATTCGCTGGTGACCTAACGCGCGATCCGCAAGTACAAGCAATGCTGGCACCATCATACTTGCGGGAAAAATGCCGCGAAGCCGCAGAGGATGCTGTGCAGCGTAACAATCAGGGCACAGTGCAAAACAAGGGTGTGCTGGCACTCATAAAGAATCTGGCAACCGTGTTACTAGTCGCCTCACATTTGGGCAATGATGGCAATTCAGCGGAAGTTTCGAAGGTGCTCGAAGGCTGTATCGAAGAAGTGCGTTCCAGCTTGAGTGGAGTGAATGTTGAAACGTTCCAGAAAAATGTGCAAATACATTTGCATCATGTGCGCATGCTCGCCGCCAACAATAGCGTTATGATGAGCAATTCAGCCGTATCGACTGCCGGTGGTGGTGCTATTGACAGATAAATGCTTTGAAGCTCTAGCAATCGTTAATGACTTAACGACTCAATAAAAAAAAATATTAATGAATTAATTTAATTTAACAGTAATATTCTAACAATTACTATTAGACAATCTTTACTTTTTGCTTTTAAAAATCAATTTTTGTTCTTTGTTTTGTCGGTCTTTTCTTTCCTTTTCTTTCTTGTCTATTGAATTCTATGTATTTATACTAAAAATAAACTTAATTAGATTTCGTAGCAGTTCAGATGTTTTTTAATCACTTTCGTCGTCATCATCGTCCTCCTCTTCACTGGATTGGTTGAGCCATTCGATGAGTTCCTTCAGGCTCTGACGCAAAGTACGGTGTTCGTCCGCATCGAGTTGGTCGTACCAAGAGATAATAGCATCTTCACTCACGAAATCTTTGTCATACAAGTAATGTACTACTTTCGAGATTTTGGCGCGTACATATTCATTTTCATCACAGATGTCCTATTTGATAAAATTTGTGTTAGAGTGTAAATAATTTTTAACATTAACTTAAGAGACTTACTTCCAATGCACGCAGACAATCCAACATAGCATCTTCAGTCTTTATATAATTCGACATAACAGGTCCCAATTGTTTTAATATGTTGTTTATGGCTACAAGAACGTTTTGATTCGCGGGCTCCTTAATATCCTCAAGACTGAATATAGCTTTCACCACATAGAAATTCACCTCTTTTAGGGACATGTTGTACGCATAACGAGAGGAGTTTATTTCTAAAATAAGGAAGTCTGGGTTTGATTTTTCCTGGAATCCGCGTGCCAGTGAGTCCATCACTTCCGCCAAAAAGACTGCAGCAAAGCAAAGTGGATAGCAATGGCAAGAGCAAGAGGAGGTATTAGTTTGAGAAGAAATTTAAGAAAACGAAAACGTTTACTATTTGTGTCGTCGACAAGTGGTGTGACTGCACGTGACTCATCCTCGTCGCTGCTTGATGTGTAGTCGCTCTCATCACAGATTGGTGGCAATTTAGCCACTTTCGGTATGCCAGTTGCTGTGGGGGGTGGAACATCATCTTCGGAATCGGAGGCATATGTCGATTGTGTATCCTGTTTATCGTCTATGATAAACGCTTGTTCACCCAGTTTTTCTACTAAATCGTCTGACAAAATAAAAAAAGAAAGATTTCTTTAAAATAACTAATAAAAAAAATATGTCTACTTACCGTCCTCGCCTAATGCACACTTTATTATAACGTTTTTAAGCACCTTTCCGGAGGGTATGACACTTTTTGCATCCACAACAGTACCTTCTGTGAGAGCAGATCCAGCACCTACTTTAGCACCAAACCCAATTACACAGCAATCCAATTTACAGCCATCGGCAACGTGCACACCATCCATGAGAAAAGCATTAACCAGCACGCAATTCTTCCCAATTTTACAGTTCTTCCCAATAACGCTGCAACTCACGGAAGTGCCAGCTTCCACGTGACTACCGGCCTGTACGGCGACATTTTCTCTTAACGCCGCTTTTATGACAGTCGACTTTCGACTCTTATAAATGTTGTTTTTTAAGTAAACATATTGCTGAGCAAGACAATTTATACCCATATCTGGGACCAATGGGTACGCCCAACGATTCATCACGTCTTGACTGACCATGCAGTATGTCAGCCAATTATTCACTTTGCGTGCATACTGACCTCGCGGCAGCAATGATACATAGATGCGGCTATCGAGAATCTCTTCGTTAATAAGTATGCCACGAACGAAATCGTCACGAGTTTCAAAGTCGAAATTATCACTGAACAAGGATAGCATTGATGGGGAGCCAATAGCAATTTGTGGATCGATCAGGTTATGAAGTAGTGACACTTCTGAATTGTGCAGAAATACTTCCAAGGGGACCTCAAAATGCGATTCTTTGCCATGCAAGCGCAAACGCTGGTGATGATGAAGACGATTATTTTGTCTGTCGACCGCAATCATAACCTCATTACCAGTGCGCACGTTACAGGTTGCAGCCTCTTTAAAAATCAAAGTTGCCGCTGCGCCTTTGTCATATTTAACAGTTTTCCTGCCGTGATTGTAAAGAGTTCCTTTTATATACACATATATTTTAATGTTTCTTATAACTCACTTGTGTTGTTCGAATATTGGTCGTAAATCTGCATTGGTTACTGCATCCGCGCCAAGGAGTATGAAGTTACCACGTATAAGCGCTTTAGCGTCTAAATCGCGCATAGCGTCACCGAAACAACGGCAGCCCTCACCGCCAATCACATGTACTGTCATATTTACCGACCACGAACTGAGTGATGCAATGCCTTCCCTGAAATTGAAACATTGAATAGATAAGTAGCGATAAGGAAGTGATCGTAAAATATGAATACATTACTTAATATGCTCTCGGACGCTTTGCAAATACAAACTAGAATAGACGAACACTTCTTCTATGCCACTGCGATTGAGTGCATCCAAGGCGTAATCTAGAAGACACACATTGACCAAAGGTAACAGCGCCTGAAACAGGAGGAAAATTTGTTAACGACGTGGCTACCTGGTTTTCTGCACAATTTCACTTACGGTTGAATTTTTATCCGAAAATGGTCGCAACTGCTCCACATTATTGTCGGCAATAAGAACCGCTTGAATGACTTCTTTTTTCTCAAATTGATTCATAGCTAATTTTTGTTAGATTTTGTTATATGAGTTAAAATGTTGAAAATGGTTTAATGCTAAACAGCACATGAATTAGGAATACAGATTAAATATCGATACACATCGGACATAGTCGATGACAACGAACTCTTTGTTCGATAAAACTTTTATTTTCGAATTAATCGAGATATAATACAGTGTTTAAAATAAAAAAATAGATACTAATAAATTAGTTTTATAATGCAAAATAAGGGTGCATAGAGTTACTGTAGATAATATAAATAATCGCATAAATAATTAACTAATGATTTAAATTTTACAAAACAAAGTTTTTGTATAGAAGTTGAATATAGTAGAGATTGGATGGTTTGCAGTCAGAAGGTAAATTCGACATTATTCGAACAGAGCTTTGCCAATCACGGCCGCCTTAAGTACGATGGTCCTACCGCGTTATGGGGCTCTGAAGCGCAGGAGCTTTAAATTCCACTTTATAACCAAAGACTTGAAAATGAGCCGAAGATCGTACGAAACAGATGAAAGGAAAAACAACAGCAACAAAACCGAACACATATCGACGGCAACATTTCTATTAAAGCAGCTCAGGGATCTTCCGAAAACTTAGTTTAATGGAGTTGCATTCACCAGAAAGGGGTTCGACGATTTGCTCTCAGCAGCGGCACTCATCTGGCGTCTACTATTGCGACAAGAGAAGCTGGCGAAGATCCCTTAACAACCACTTCCAGGATAACCTATGAAAGGTTGGTAAATCCCCAAACACGGCTGAGAAACTCTCTCGGAGCAGGGATATGGCTAGCAACTCCTGCTACAAAGAGAGGAGCAAATGCGTCAGTCACTTGTGTCGAAGTGTTCAGGTCAGTCAGCAGTCAGCATTTTTCTGTAAACTCTATTTTTTAAATCGATCGAGTATGATACTCGAAGATTATCATGGAATTTTTCGTTACTCACAAAATAAATTGTCAGAATATAATTGAACTTCAGCGATTGACAGTCACCTAATGACCAAAACTAATAAGATTTTCCATCTTTTCTGTTTAAATGAAAATTATCGCAAGCACTGAAGTTCTCTAATGAAACGCGATTGCTTTAGCACTTTTCAAAAAAAAAAAATTAAGATCGAAACGTTTATTTGTAATTAAATATTGAATACATGAGCGCAATAAACTAGGAAAAGTTTCTAAAATTAATAGACAAAAAGGAATATGAACCGGACTTCAACTCAGCCAACAAGGGCCGGGAGCTTAACGCACCGTGCTGAAGAAGCCAAAGGTAATTTCTTATGCCGGCTCAAGAATAAGAAGAGAAAGGTTTATTGAGAAATAGTCAGCAGTGGAAAATGCAGAACGAAGAGAAGAAGTAGTGGTCAAGCGAGGCACACTATATTTTCCTCAACGGAGAGCATGGCAATAACATTTACAAGATTTCGGCGCTACCAACCACGCCAAAGACGCGATGGTATGTTGTTTGGCGACAAACAGCGAAGTCCGTCGTGCCGCCAAATGTAAACCGAACTCAGCTTCAACAGCGCGCTCGGCGCCCATACTGAAATTGGTGCTGGCCAAGCGCGAGTTGAGCTCTTTCGACTTTCTGACTCAGCATTCAGTTGACGGGTACATTTCAACGCATTCGCAGGTGGAAATTCAGTTGACGGAAAACACCACAACACTTGTAGTGGCACATGAGAAACACAAAAACAACAATCATAGTAGTAGCCAAGTAGCGAGCCGACTTTGATGGGTCTATTCTGTGGCAGCAAGCGTTCAAGTACCAAACATTAAACTCCAAACAAAGCCGCCGTGGTGGATTTTAACGTTAACGATGCGTATCGGAAGCGCATGTGTACACAAGTTTCAACAAATATTTGGACTATATTGCGGAAATAATTAAAATAACAAAAGTGGTAGCAGAAATAACCAACAACAAAAATAAATAACATTTTTTCATTGCGAAATTGGGTTACGTGCAAAAAAGAGCATAAACAACAGTGTTTAATTTGTGGTAAATACATGCAAACATACGTACGTACATACATACATATGTATGTACATCGCGTAATTAATTAGAAGCGAAACATCATCGAATTTCAAAGAATGTTTATGTGCTTAAAAAAATCTGTTGGTGCAGTTTGTGCAACCGAGTGTGTGATGGCGAGTTCAAGAGTAACGAATTGCAGCAAACGTAGCAAAACTAATTGCAACGGCGAAAAACCAAAAGCGATTTGCAAATGCTAACTTGCTGCTCTGCCACAGCCAATAAAAGCTGCAACAAAGGGGCCAGCGGCGCGGCGCGCCTCATCGAAGAGTGCAATAAAAGACTGACAGACGGCACATCGAAAACTTGAAAGTGGACTGCAGCCAATGCTTGGAATTCGAGCAACGATAACCAAAGTGTTGCAAGTCAAATTAGTGCTAAAAAAATACTGCAAAAACCGTTAATTTAGTAATTTAAGTGGTGTTGAGTTTCACTGTCAAAAATTTTATGTCTTTAGAACAAAAGCAAAAACCTCGTTTGGCTGAATTAATAGCAAAATACCCAATTAGACTCACATTAACCGGTAATAAAAATAACAAAAACAACAATAAGCTGTGCAATATTATTCCATTTGGCGTCAATGTGAATTTGTGCAAATTCCAAACAAACATGTGACAGCTTTGACAAATGTGGTAAGTTTGACTCTCGACTCAAATTACACAGCACTTGCATCAGTGTGGGGTTTTGCTGAAAACAATGTATTACAATTTATTATATATTATGTACATATTTATGTATATTGGCGAAGCGCGCCAATTTCAATTTATAATATTAAATGTTAGTTGGGTTCTAAGGGGAAAGCAGAGTGTCACTTTTGCAAATGTTTTAAGAACTGACATATTTACTATTATTTCAACTCTTTAGCAAATATTCCAAAACTGTAAGAGAGGTTTGTTCAGTAAAGTTGTTATTAGCTTAATCAAGACTCTTTCTTTCCGCAAAGAACCTTTTTTACCAGAACTTAACTGACAGTTCTGCCAACCAGACATCGAGAAAACGTCTTTAAACTTGAGAAACTACTCTTTTTTAAACTCATAAGTATCCGCAATGCATTTTTGGCTTTTGAAGATAGTCAGTAAGCACTTTAACTTAAATTTTCAAGACAGATAATAGTCAAAAGAAGTGATAATAGTATGTAGGTAATAATTTTTCCTCGCAGAAATTTAATATTTCATTTTAAATTTAGAATAAGATTTTCGAAGGCCACATAACCTGCGTTTTTAAGTTCAGAAGCGAAACACTAAAATGAGTAGAGAGTTTTGTAGACCTGACTAGACCAACTGCTAGTAACACCAAAAGTTTCCTAATCCACAAGCGGAAATAAAATAGTATCAGATCAACACGGTTTTGAAAATTTATGTAAAAAAAATTACTAAAAAAAATATAATACATCGATAGTAGCGCCACCCTTCGGACCGAAAAGTAATTTAAGGGTTAAATCTGGTGGGACAGCCTGCACAAAGATATTTTTGGCATATAGAAAGCTACTGTATCAGCTATTTATTTAAATTTACTTCTAAATATTATAACGTTTGGTTCACATATATAATAGAAAAGAAGAACTCCTGTGTTCGAAATTATGAATTAGCAAAACGCTTAGTAGGCAATACAAATTTGCACAGGCGTTTAACTTCCATTCCCACCCATCGATGGAATGTGTGAAGAAAGCGCTAAAGTCTTGATCTCAAAAACGTAGGACAGTTAAGAAGAAAGTGTTGAGTTGTTTCCACCTCATCTTCCATACAACTTCTGCAGATGGCGTCTGATAGAATTCTCCACTAGTGTAGTGATCGAGGCCTTCTCCGTGTTTAAAACTCAAATAAAATTCTTGTCAAACTAGAAGTTATTATACATTTAATGATCTCTTTGATCCGGTAGGTCTTCATCTGGAATACTGTAGATTTGCAGAGCTTGGAGAGAAACTTCGAAAGTGACCCTTTAAAGATAAACTGAGAATGCTGATTGAACTGAGCGTTTACATTTTACAAGGCTGTATTTAAAATTTTAAAATGTTATTTTTAAAGGTATAATCCCTATGAAATATGAAAAAATCATTTTTATTTCTTTCGCAAGGTGTATCCTTGATGTCAAATAGAGTTTCTCAAAAATCGATAAAATCATACCTGCATAACAGCGCCACCTATCGAATCTTCTCAAGTAGGATCCAAAAGGTATCACTCATAAGCTTGAATGTAGAATGGTGGACCAGATATTGGAGTGAGCAAACAGCATACTCAATTCTTCTTCTTCTTCTTAATTGGCGTTGACACCGCTTACGCGATTATAGCCGAGTCAACAACAGCAACAACAGTCAACTACTCAATTCTTAGTACAGGATAATTCGCGTGACTAGAGCAAAGCTACTCAATGCATATTTTCTAGAAAAATTCTTAAGTTTAATTACATTTGTGAATTTAAAAACAGTTTCGAATCTTTCGTAAATTGATTAGGAAAAATAAATAAAAGATCGTAAGTTTATGCGCTACAATTTGCACACTTTTTCGCAAATAGTTAATAGGCGATATGTCAACATCTTTATGCTAGATACATATTTACTTTTTATGTATTATATAAATATGCATGTGTACTCAAAAGTGCAAAAAGCAGTAATCATCTCTTAAATTCATATGCAGCAGCATAAATAGCACATACATATATACGCACATACTTACAAACTTATGTATATACATATGTGTGCGTGTGAAATAATACAAAATCGAGGTCGTCCGCGTTTGGAGGCATTTGCGGCCAGACCGAGGTCGTGTGCCAACAAATTGGTGTTTTTGTTGATGTTGTTTCTCACATACTGACATCCAGCCCCAAAATGCTCATTACAAGCAGCTTTATTTAATGTAGTTGTGCCGCATAATGCTCGCCTATGTACATTGCCACACTAATGCCCACAAAAGGTGATAACGTTTAGAGTAAAATAACTGACGGGCACCACAACATAAGACTTAACTAACTTTGTCTGTGATTAATTACCCAAACAACAACAAATTATTTTATTGGAAAATAATAATCTCACAGTCATGGTTTAATTGCGATTGCATTTCCGTCTTTCCAATTTTTCTTATAAAGTTATAGCGCATAACCTATATTTATTGAAATTTATCAATATTTTTGACGATGAAGCATTATCGTTGTGAGAATATTGAGGTCAGCAAACAAAGTTGGAGAGTGGACCTATTTGACTATCAGGTAGTGATACCAGAACTTTAGCGTGTAGGTTTTACTAATAGAAGTATTTCATTTCAAAATCGATTTGCAAGTGATTTATTAGGTTTTTCACAAGTAATTTCGTTTTTTATTGCAATTTAAACACGATTTTTTATTGTGTAAAAATTTGTATGAAAATGTATATTCTCCATTTGAAACTAATACTTTATAGCCCCATCCCTCGGGCTAGAGATTGATTCGACACTCATAAAATATTTAATCCTTGCAGACAAAAAACTGGTTCAAGTGGCTTTTGACGTACTGATTTGAGGTTAACGTTCTCATCCAACAAATTTTCAAAAGACGCGAACAAGTAATAGTCCGAAGGTGCCAAGTCTGAAGAATATTTTGGAATTCAAGCCTACATCAAACTTGTATGAAGTCTGGCATTATTCTTGTGGCACAGTGCACATTTTATATTGATCAATTCTGGTCTCTTCTATTTGAGTGCATCATTCAGCTTATCCCGCTGATCACAATATAACTCAGAATTAGTCGTTATATTGTCATGAAAAAGCTCAAAATACACGATTCCTTTGAAATTACCTCCAAACAGACAACATAATATTTTTTGGTAATTAACGGCCTTCGAAGTGGTTGGAGCTAGTTCATTCTTTTTAGACCATGATCTCTTGAACTTTACAAGGGAATTTGGTTCTATGAGAACATGAGAAATTAATATGTCAAGCTTCGAAATCAATCCAAGACGTTCAACGTGCTTGTGAACGGTTGCATTAGACAAATTTAATCTTTCAGCAATCTCTCGAGTTGTTATTCGGCGATTTGCATCGACCAACGACTTTTTGTATCAACATCGGCTTCAAGAGTCCTTACAGGACTACCATCTTGGTTGGTTCCTCAAGTTTAAAATTGCCGGAACGACATTTAGTTTTGTCATTGGCGTTCGGTCAATACATGTTCTTCGTACACATTGCATAATTTCTCCTTGCTTGAGGGTATTTTTAATCTTTTGATAGTCTTTTGATAGTAAAACCGTAAACTATGCCTAAAATGCTGTTTTCGATCTTCCATCTTCGATAGGGCACCAAACAAAAACTATTCCAAAATTAAGACGTTTTTTTGCAAACAAGCCTAAACATAACAGCTGTTTAAAGGTATACCGTTAAAGTGTGAAGTTTGCTTCGAAAAAATGCAACAAAATCAATTCTTGTTTTCGAACGAAATTACTTAGCGAACGATCCAATAAAACTGCACAATCCTCCTCATTGGAGATAATTATATTTAGACAATGAAAGAATAACTTTGTGGGGCACAAAGAAACAGTTTTAAGATATTCCTCAACATTTCTATTAGCGAAAAACCAATTCTCTTCAACTTTTGAACATGGACAACGAGCAGATTGAGCTCAAAATCGGAACTGATCGGAAATTAATAATAATTAATTAATCATTAATGTCTCTAGTGGAAAAATGTCAAAAAGGGATCGAAAATGTTATATATTTGTTCATTATTATAAATATAAAAAAAAGTTGCAGTTTGATTAGAAATACGAAAAGGCTTTTTCGACTACCCAATTTTTTTAACAAAATTGGTATTTTGCTTTTCGGTTTCATTCCATTATTTTGTTAATATTTATATAAAAATTATACTTTATTTATTATTCTAAAATGTTTTAGTGAGTTTGCTCACTTTCCCACTAAACTGACTTTCTTTCAGTGTTTCATTTAAACGAGGTCAAAACACGAATTATGACTTTTTCCAATTGCAGTTACATAAACGGTTGTACATATTTACGAGCGTGGATGAAAAGTGAATTTAATAACTTTTAACTTTATTTTCACAATACACTCGCCACAAGTTGAGAAAATCGCTAATCGTTTTAGCGTGCAATAAAATATACAACAAATTAGATAATTGCTTACAGTGAGTGAATGTATGTTTGTATGTATGTGTGTAAAGCTCATACACAAATGTTAAACTATTGTAAAATAAGGGCAACAAACTGATCTTGTGCAACTCCCAAATGATAATTTACAACAACTTTAATATTTTATATTTTTATTGACACTAATGGTGATCATTGAGCAGAAATTAGGGAAGTCAAAGAGAGAAATTAAAATGGAAATTTAAATGCAAATTAACTGCATAAAATATTGTGCCAAAAATATTGATTTTTTTTTTCAAGGTAAAATATGTTATACGATGAAATCTAAAGTCATTCATATTTCTATTAAAAAATATAATTATGAAGCATTTTGGTTTTAAGGGGTTACGAAGGTATACGGATTTCAAAAAAATCGAATATTTTTTATTGTCTCGTTAAACTCTACACACCTTCTAAAATATGTGCTAAATTTTCAAGTTGATCCGAGTAATGGTTTCGGAGATAAAGTCTTGAGAACTTGTGCGCTCGAGGGTAGCTAGGTTAAGGGCGACGTCTTTAGACATGTTTTTCTCGAAACTGTGTTCTTGAAATCGGTTGGCAAGATTTTTCGAGATCTGCTCAATCTATCTTCATGAAATTTTACAGAAGTCTTTGAGATACAATTCTTAAAGACTTGGATGAAGAACTTTTTTTCGACTACAACTATTTAAAAAAAAAAAGTCGCGAAATTTTCAATGAAATTTGGTTTTTTTTAATGTCTGCCAAAAATCCAATTTCCAGTTTTTTCTCGTCCAGGTTCTAAATTAAGATTTAATTAAAACACGTATTTTTCAATTTAGATGATCCCGTAAGGAGTTATGCTGCCAACGCGGGAGCATCTTCTCTCAGAGGGGTCACCGGAAATGTCGTCGCAATGCCGATCATAAAGTATTTTTTTTTCCAAAAATTTCAGAAATTCTTTATTAATAGTGTTTGTTCAAATATCATTGAACATGCTTACTTATCAGCAAAGCCGAAATTCTACTAAATATAAATATCTATTTATATATTAATATACTTACATGCATACATACATATATACATAATACATTTACATGCAATGCACATCTAATAATAATAAAAATGCATGGGGACAAAAGTCAGTCAGTTACCAGAGGTAAGGAATGATAAATCTTTATTGAGTTACAAACAGTGTTTTTAACAATAAAAACTTCTAATAAAATATTTCATTTTTTATGAGAAAAAAATGTTTGAAAAAAGGCTATTTTATACCCGAAGAAATAATGGAATTGTAACCCCTCAAGTAGTGATAGCAAGAACACAAGGTAAAAGTGTAAAAAAAGCATGAAGAATTTTAAACTTCTTTGCCCAAATGAACAATACGAAAACCACCAACCCCCATTCTTGATTAAAATAACGGAAAAAATCTCTCCTGCAGTGGTTCTTAATAAGATTTTTAATTAATGGCTTTTGCTCAGCATAAGTCTTTAACTACACTTAATTCTATGGAAAGGCATCTTTTTTCAAATTCCCATTAGAAGCAATTACATAAAAGAAAATATGCTAATAAAGAACAGTAAAAAATGCATAATTAAAATGGGAAATCATTAAATAAAAGTTAGCAGAAAATATTTATGGAAAAGTGCATGAAGACCCGCAGCGCAAAGCTGACATAAAAACAGCTAACCACCAGTTGCGAAGAGGAGGGTTTCACCACCAACAAGTCAACACATACACATGCAACCGAACGAAGATTTGCTGCCGCACAGTGTATGTATAGCTTGTTGGCGTTTTTGTTGTATTTTGCTGCACTTTTCAAATGCGTTTTATCACTTTTTGTCCGTTCCATGAATGCGTCTATAAATGAGGCAAGCAAAACGAATCGCGCAAGTGCTTACATTTGCATGCCAGTGCGCCAGCAGATGTGTGATTTTCCGCTTTATGTGTTTAGTGTGTGTGTATGTTTTCATTTAAAAGCAAAATAGCTGGAGTTTTAAGCAAAGCGAGGCAACTCGTGGACGTCAAACTAAGCTGCGTGAAAAGTCAAAATGAAATCTTACGCAGCGGTCGTCAAAAGTGCAACTGTTAATGAGGACACCGCGCATTTGTATGTGGAATTGTGTGTGCGCTGTTGTTAACGCACACTCGGTTGCAAAAGTCTACGCACACTCAGTGAGCCTCAGAGCCGCTTTCGTTGCAATATTGCCGCACACTGCCGCCTCATCTTAGTTACATTTTAATTACCCCGCTTATTTAATGACAGACCGAGTGACTCCAAACTGCCGGTTGCAATGGCTGCCGAGCGGCGCATAAAGATTACTAAACGGCGATAGCTCATAGGCGTCAGCCACGAAATGCCTTAGTCATTGATGACCTGCTGCCTGACTGCTAGCGCAAAAACGAACACGCACACATGTATGTATGTGTAATAAGCGATATTGTCTTCCTATTTTGCAACGTTTTATCTCTTTGCGTTTGAGGTAAATGTGCAACTAATGTGGCACATCGCCCGAATAATTTGCATAAAAACCATAAGCATGTATCTTCCTGACTTTTGCGAATTAATTTTGCACATTAGTTAATTAAAATCTGAATGTACAAACGTCGAAATATTTTCAGAAAAAACCAAATAATTACAAAACATCTATAAAACTTTTACACGATTACTTAAGTTATAATCGAATACGAAATGTTTTAATATTGAAACAAGATTCAAAAATCAAATATTATTAGGTATATTATCCGCTGTCCCAGTTGTGTTTTGAATTATCAAATAATTTTGGGAATATTTGGGTCTCTTTTCGAATCAAAGATACTTGTGAACTGCTCTATATTAAAGTATCCCCTTAACTTGTCAAATTAATTTAGTTATTTCATTAATTTTCTTTCTATTAAACAAACAAATTACCGGTTTTAGATATTACCAGCATAGCCTGGTTTCTCGGCGAAAAACTGCGACAAGCAATTTTCACAGGCTTGTCTTGAAGCCAACTTTACTCCATTAAGGGAGTTCTACAATGACCGAAATAAATGGTAGTACGACGGTGCAAGGTCAGGGCTATATGATGGATGCATCAAAACTTCCCAGGCAAGCTCTCCCAGTTTTTGCCGAGTCATCAAAGATGTGTGTGGCCTAACGTTGTTCTGATGGAAGACGAAGCCCTTTCTGTTGATCAGTTCTGACCTTTTTCTCGATTGCTTGCTTCATCTCATCAGTTGTTGACAGTGAAATGTAGAATCAATCGTTCGATCAGGCTGGAGGAGCTCATAGTGGATTATTTCCTCCCAATCCCAATAAACACTCAACATAACCTTTCAAGGCGTTAATCCTGGCTTTGCGATCATTTGTTGAGCTTCAGCACTCTTTGACCATAATCTTTTTCGCACATATTGTTGTATTTGATCCACTTTTCGTCTCCTATTACCATTCGCTTCAGAAATGTTTCGATTTTATTTCGTTTCAGCAAAGAATCGCCGATGATAATTCGGTCCATTAAATTTTTCACAGACAATTAATGTGGTACCCAAACATCGAGATTCTTTTTGTAGCTATCTTATTTTAAATTGTTAAAACCCGTTTGATGATGAATGTTTAGTTTCATAGCGATGTCATGGCTGCTTATGTGATGGTCCTACTCAATCTTTTTCATAATTTCTTTGACTTTTTCAAAGACGAGGTGCATTTTTCACATTAAAATTTCCAGAACGGAAGCGACCGAGCCATTGTTGTGCTACACGAACTGATACAGCACCGTCTCCGCAAACTTCAAATTTCATTAGAGGCTTGCGTGGCATTCTTCCTTTTTCTTAACAAAAATTTCAAAATATAGCAAATTTTTTCATTATTTTAACTAAATTTTGAACAGCTGTAACTTTTTTTCAACTTTCCCGAATTTTTATTGTTGAAAGAAGCTTAAAAGCTCACCTTTCCAGCACTATATGGTATGACAGAATGTGATTGGTAGCACTGGAGATATACGACTGCAACGATACCTATTGACAAAATACGAAAAGAATTTTTCGACTACCAAATTTTAGGGAATCTTAAAAATTATATCTAAATCATTAGTCTTCTTCGATGGTCATCCCTGTTTTGCGGGTTAAAATTTACTCCACAAATAGTTTGAAATATACAGAAAATGTACTTAGATTAAACTAATACTTGAATATTGAATCAATATAAATTAAGTAAAATTTGCGTTCTTCAGCATAGTCTGAGGTATTAAATATTAATGCCGGCCAAAACAAAAATTGTCTTGCGCCACATATTCACATATCTTCTACAATTCTACTAAGCGCCACATACTCGTATTCACTCGCATTTTCCATTTCAATTATCGAGCAATCAATAATCACCCGATTGATAAGTGAGCAGCTATATTGATCGCTGAATGAGTAAATTTGTTATAGCCGCAATCGCTTATAAATCGCCACCGAACAGTCGAATCAATCATATGGAATAGATAAATCTTGATGGGTTAATAATTCGTTGCATTTGGCTTCCCCCTTTCGCTGTAACGCACGCCAGACCGGCAATCAAACAGCCAACAGACAAGCATCCAAGCAGCCGACTAGTCCACCGGCCAAGCGCTGACCAACTCCGTCTGACGCGCGCTCACACACGTACACTTATGCTGCTGTGACTAGCTTGAGAAAAAAAAAAATAAAAATGAAATAAAGGCTGCAAAGAAAACCTCACAGATATAAATACTGAAATGCATAAATAGCAAAGTGGGCAAAACGAAAATCGTGCGAACAATTGGCGCGCCAACTCGGAAAACCAGTAAGCCCAGTAACCGCATAGCCGCATAGCTGGCCGGCGATTGTCGAATATCTGCGCAACGACGCAAAAACACACATTAAACACATTGGCCTACCAACCCGTGAGGCCCGCCGCATCAACAGCTATTAAAGGCAGAAATATGTACAACACACGAGCGCAGTTGTAGACCCGAACGCAGGCGCAGCTGTGGTCTTGGCAAGTAGAAGTGCTGCTACTACGAGTATATTAAATTGCCAGCCGCGTTTTAAAATCTATAAATGCCGCCTAAGAATCGCAGCCAAAGTGCAGCGAATAGTATGTGCGCAGATAATGCCGACTTTAGGCGGTTTCAACCGACCCAATAAGAAATATTTGTATGTGCGAAATGAAAATTATAATATTTTACTTGGGATTACGTCACCTTTTTATATCAGAGAAGCGAATGAAGTTTCAACTGCATCGTTCTACCAGCTTCTCGCAGCTGCCACGCACAGTCAAGCGTACCTTTACATTAGGTTTAGCGGAAAATAGTGTCATCATACTGGTTGGACATAGGATGTATGGCGAGTTTCTCACTGAGAGACCTGATTCGACCTTTCCATCCCCCTCCAAGGTACTTTTCCCAACGAAGCTATTGAACATTTTGGAGCACAAAAAAAGAAAAACGATCAGTAAAGTTGCCTTAATTTTGATTAACTAAGTCATGGGGATTCGGAAGGAGTCAAAATTAATCAAATCAGTTAATAATAAAATCATCGTCTAGAAGAGTGACGGGGTCAGTTTCTTCCGACGACAGAGTCTCTGTCATCAGAATGTGTTTTGCTCGCAGCCAGCCCGAAAAATCAATGAAATATAATCAATAATTCCTTAATATTTCAAATGGACAGCTGCGAAAATAACAACTAGAGGACCAACTAGTTGTAAGGCGCAGCTGCGAACTCTACAATTTTGATGTAGATATTCTAATATGTGGCATATTTCGGGTTATTAAATATTTTTTCCTGGCAGCTGCCACTGTTGTTTTGAATATAAGCTTCTGCATAGAAAAATTGAACACGTGTCTATTGTGCTTTGCTTGCTGTTAGTTAGTTAAGAGTGTCCAAATAACGAAAACTTTTTTCAGCAACAGTAAACGCTAAAACTATTTCTGAAAAGTAGAACAACTATTTGCTGATATGATTAGGAATCCTGGTAGATCCCAGTAAGCAAATTTTTTCCTCAACCTTTTTATATCTTCACATACTCACATCACTTCGGCCAAACATCGAGCCTTACACCGTAAGCATTTGTCCACCTCGGTGTTCGGTTGGCTTGCTGGCCGAATGCCTTCTCGCTTTGCCGTGAAATGCTAAATCTACGGAAAGTTTTCAATTTATGCGCATAACTCTCTTCCAACACAGTCATATACCGTACACATACATACAAATTTTTATGTATGTATATTTAGACTTCTGCAGCTACTGCATAGTTTCGCTGGGCAAATGACCTTCTCTTGCGCGCAGCTGCAGATGGTCTAGCATTTACTTTTAATGCCTTCTCGGCTCAGCCGCTGTTGCCTTGCTTCTTATTCTAAGACTGGATGCACATTCGCTCGCCATGAAATGAAAAATTATGCGCGAAATCAAGTTTTGGCGTGGCTGTGTCCAGGAATGCGCTCGTACGCCAGTTTTTTCGTGCGACCGCAGAAACCAGGCAACTAAGCGGTGGGGTGCTGGGAGCCGCGTTGGGCTTGCGCGTATTCCTAGTTCCCAGATTGGCTGGCTGGCGGCCTGCCTGTGGCTCGGTGCGACATTTGCTGCAGCTGTGCAGCTGGGGAGCAACTGGTGCTGCTGCATGCAAATTTTTGCGCAAACCGGCTGCTGGCCGCCGCCATCCAGTATTCTATTTGGTTTTTGGAGCGAGTGTAGAGCAAATTTTATTTGTTATATGAGCAACGAATTTCACTCTCTGAATTCTCTTCACTCCAATATTTTAGATTGTGCCTTCTTACTGAACAACTTCGATTATGCTTAACGTTGGTTGTTGCAACTTTTGCTGTCTTCGCCACCCATTTGCTAAATCCGTAAAATTGAGCGTGTTGCATAGCTGCGCCCAGCTGACTTTACTTGCCACAAACCGCAGTTGATTCCCTTCAACAAGCAACAGTCGTCAGCGAACCGCGTTGGACACCTATAAAAATTATCGTAGGCACAGCATCAACAAGCGCCGCCACTGCAGCTGCTGATTGTGTGGCAATTTCACGCCTTGTGTCCCACATGCCGCCGTCTGAACACACGTACTTATTGAGTTTGTTGCAAATTGACGTCAATTACTTTATTGCCGCAGCAGTCGGCAATCAGTTTGCTTCATTTGCGCCCTCTCACAATCGCCAGCGCTGGTTGAGGTGCAATGAAACGCTTGTTTGTCACTTAAAGTTTGCTGCCTAACTCTTTCGTGTGCCACCCTCTCCGACGGCCAGCTGCGGTGTGGCTGTTGCACTATGCGCTTGTGCAACATCGATTGTACGTGGTATTTCTGAGAGTATGTGTGTATGTGTGTTTGCGTCTGTGGCCGTCTGGTGGTCTAGTGAATGTGCATTCCCCGCTCATTATGTAAGTGAAAAATTTTAAGCTGCCGCTTTTGTTATAACCTCTTTTCAAAAAGCAAGTATTCACCATTCATACTGTTGTTGTTTTCCTTGCCATTTACGAAGCTTAAAAGTTTTTGATGATTTTACAAGTAGTTGGAAAGGCACCTTAAAGTGGCGCTTGCCAAAAAAGCTAGCTGCTGAGCATAACCTTTGCACTGTTTCAACAAATCTCATCTCATGTGAGCTCACTAGGTTTTCGAAGAAAGCTGAAAAATTCCTGATTTCATGTTTCTCATGGGCTAGTTCTTTTCGATTTAGAGCAAGCTTTTTGCTCTGAGGAGTTCAAAAGATGAAAAGTAAAACAACTTGACTTTGGAATTTCAGTTTGTAGTTGGAAAATCAGGTAAAACTCAACTCAACTCAAGTAAACCATCGAGATTTTCATAACGACCTATAAGTATAGGAAGAGGACACTATACAAAGTGACACATCTTTTTAATTATATGATCGAATTTCTCTCCCTTCCCTTTTATTTTGAGTATGAAGGTTGTAAGACCTACAAGTTATACAACGTCTCCATTTTTATACCGTGAATAGGGTATATATTGGGTAGTAGAAAAAGTCTTTTCGTATTTTGTCAATAGATATCGTTGCAGTCGTATATCGCCAGTGCTACCAATCATAATGTATCATACCAAAATGGTGTTGGAAAGGTGTGGTTTAAAGCTTCATTTAACCAAAAAATAAAATACATTTTTGGGAAGTTGAAAAGAAGTTACAGCTGTTCAAAATTGATCGAAAATAATGAAGAAATTCGCCATAATTTTAAATTTTTGTATGAAAATGGAAATTTGTGAAGTTTACGGAGACGATGCTGTATCAGTTCGTGTAGCACATGGTTCACTAGCTTCCATTCTGGAAATTTCGATGTGAGAAATGCATCTCGCTCTGGTCGACCTATCGTTGAATAAGTCGAAGAAATTAAGGAAAAGACTGACTAGGACCGTAACATAAGCAGGCATGATATCGCTCAGGAACTTAGCATTCATCATCAAACGTTTTGAACATTAAAAGACTGGCTACAAAAAGAAGCTCGATGTTTGGGTACCACATGAATTATTTTGAAAAATGTAATAGAACGAATTAACATCTGCGATTCTTTGCTGAAATGAAATCGAACTATTTCGAATGGTAACAGGAGACGAAAAGTGCATCAAATACGAGAATAATGTGTGAAAAAGATCATGGTCGAAGCGTGGTGAAGTTCAACAAATGGCACAAAGCAAGATTGACGCCTCGAAACGTTATACTGTGTATTTGTGCAAAGGATTGGTTCTACAACTGATGAGATTGAAGCAAGCAATTGAAAAAAAGGCCAGAATTAACAACAGAAAGGGCTTCGTTTTCCATCTGGACAATGCTAGACCACACACAGCTTTGATGCCTCGGCAAAAACGGGAAAGCATGCAATTTTTTTTGCCCCCAAATCGGTTTTACCATTTGTTTCGGTCAATGCAAAACTCCCTTAATGGAGTAAATTTTGCTTCAAGTGAAGCCTGTGAAAATTCCTTGTCGCAGTTTTTCGCCGAGAAAACAGGAAAGTTTTACACTGATAGAATAATTCTCTCGGAGGCAGTGGTCGACCAAAATGGTACATATTTGGTTCATTAAAGTTCATTATAATTATAACAAAAATGAGTTGAGGTTTGATTAGGAAAGAACGAAAAAAAGACTTCTTCGACTACCCTATATATGTGTTAATGATCTTAAGGCAAGCTGAATTCAGACATTTCCGTCTGTCTGTTTGTATATATGCGAACAACTCTCTCAATATTTGAGATATTGATTTGCAGACGCCCTGTTCTCTACAAGAAGCTGCTCACTTTTTAACACTGGTACAAACTGGGAACAAATTGTTCAGATCGGAGTACTATATCATTATCTGTACATTACCGAGCAAAGATCAAAATCAATTCTTTGGCAATTTTCCAGGGCCTGTCAATAAACGCTTATCTTATACATTTTAAAATCCATGTTGTCCGTTGTCTTTGTCAAAAATGGCTAAATATGACGTAAATGTAAACGATACTAAAAAAGATATATAATAAAGCATTAGAAGTGATAAATTTAGCACTCACACGCCACAGAAACAAAACAGTTATTGTGATAAGTATGCAATAAAACTGAAACTAAGTGAGCAATGAAAACACGAAGAAGAGTTTAAATCGCCAGGAAATCCTCATTCAGAATTGGTATGCACCTATGTCGCATCCACAACAGATAAGTAAGCAGTAAATATAGTAACGGCTATATAATTCACCTGAGCGCATTTTTTCTGTCACTTAGTAAATTCAAATTTCCCCCGCCAAAGCGCTCGCTCATGCATGAAGTACGTGCACACTGCGGCAACAACACCTGCATTAACAACTCCACTCACACAACAAATCAAACACTATCAACTACCCTACAATAACAAGTACTACAATAGATTGCAGCGTGCCACTCAATGCGGCATGACATGTGTTGCATGCAGCAGTGTTATTGAACTTTTATTATTATTTCTAACAAACAATGGCAAAAACACCAAACAACAACAATCGCGTTAGCTCCAAGCAACGACAAATCCCCGTGCTTGGAATCAAGCTAAGTACACACAGCAGAAAGAGCCAGAGCGAATCTGCTTGGTCGCCGAGACAGCGAGTCATTGTGGCGGCTGCCGCAAAAATATTCCCACACCTGAGCTTTGGTTGCTTGCGGACTAGAAACTCACATACTTGCTTGGCTGGCTACTAAGCGGCGTGGCGCGTCTTCTGCTGGCACTGCTGTTGGCAGATGCAAGCAAAGCTGGGCTCAAGTTCCCAGCCGCATGAGCAGCAGTAGCTGCATCATTGTTTTTGTTGGTGGCGTTTCTCGTGGCAAGTGTTGGCCGTGTTTATTTATTTGTATGCCGGCAACTAATGACTGCCAACTCTCAGGCGCTTCTGGCAGATATTCTTAATGTTTTCGCTTACTTGTGTGCATTTGTTGTTGGTTTTTCCACTGTGCGACGAAATTGAGGCGCAGCGTGTGCGTGTGTTGGTAGACCTCTCGGCTGGCGAATGATATGCATAGCTCCACTAATATTTCCACATAATCGGCGGTTTTTGTTTAGCTGTTTTTTGTTGTTGTTTGTATAATTCTGCTTTTGCAACGTCATAGCGTTGTGCCTCATTCCCATTGTTTTTGTTTATAAACTAATGATTAAATGACTTTTACAGTTGTTCTGCGGCTAATGAAATTAAACTCCTGTTTAGTGTCTTTTCCATGGCAAATACTTATTTTTTGAGCTATGCGTTGGGAATATTTCCGCATTGCTGTGGATAATCGGTTTTCGTTTCTAATACTGGCAGATTAACGTCAATATCTTAATGTGAACGTGGATACTCAGTGTTTCATTTAATATACTTGAAACGTTGTCTATATCTTAAACGACTATATCGAGATGTCGCGCTCAAAAAACAACTTTTTTAATTTGTGGTCGAATTCAGTTCACTTCTCTTTCAGCTGTTAATCTAACATCAATTGCCTAAAGAAATTTATTTAGAAATATTATAAATATATTTTATAATTATTAGGGTCTATTAAGTTTTCAACAAAGTTCTAAGCTGCTCAGTTGTCGGAACCGTCAAAATCGAACGGATATGGCATATAGCTGACATACAAACTGACCAATAAAAACTAAGTTCTTGTATGGAATATTTTAAATTTGTGGTTATAGCTTTTCTATAAGTCTTGCGACTATTAGATAATATTACTATAGGGTGATGTATGAATCGCTCTACAAAAACAAACCGTTATGACTATTTTTAATCAATTTAAATCATTATGGTACATTCAGTTTTTTTATTGTATAGCATATGCGAAACCTAATTCGAAAATTATTCATTGCTGCCTGAAGGGCCAAAGCCGGGATTGTCTCATTTATCAATTCAATGGGACATTTCAATTCATTCAGATTTCAGTGTTTTGGTTTGTACACCTCCTCTCAGTAAGGCTATCTTCTCCCTTGTTTTGGGGATTTCGGAGTCCACGCAGTAAGGCTGGGAATTCTACCAGATGCTATCTGTAGAAACTGTATGGAGGAAGAAGAGGTGGAAACAACTCAACACTTGCTTTTTGGCTGTCCCGCATTTGGGAGGTCAAGACTTAAGGAGTTGGGAGCGTATATATTTCATTCACTCTATCTACGCCAATTTTGCTTGTTTACCTTTCCGTTTAGAACAAAATGGGCCTCATCAGAATTCGACAGGCAATTTATTAAATTATTGCCTTTTTTGGCTATTTCAATAATTTTCTTGCCAAAATTCTAGGAGAAGAGTTAAATCTAGAGAGTTTAACGAGTTTGTTATTTGATCTTTTTACAGAAATAGCTAACTCCAAGTTGCGCCTGTAAGTTGCACGTCGAAATTGTTTGCCTGAATAGACGATGGAACAGCCCGGATTGTTTCTTGAACAATAATATATGGATCTCGATTGTACGGTATTCATGCAGTACTTTTAGATTCGTCAAACATGTTTACTAAATTATAATGGTCCGTCTGTTCCAGAGAGTGCCGCCAAAATCTCATCTGAATTCTTTTTTATAACAGACTGCAAAGTACTATGGTACCGCTGCACTATTCAAACACTCTTTTCGGTATCCCAAGTATTGATTACAAAAAAAAAAAACAATCAAAATAACCTGCCAAAAAAAAAGGTTAATTTGATTACTCAAGCAGAACCAAAGTTATTACGGCTTGTTTTTGTAGCACGATTCGTACGCCACCCTGTACTTTCTTCCGTTGCCGAAAGTGTTGATTTTTATGAGTTTAGGTATACTGTTGATTTTTACCTTAATACCAGAAATTTATGGTACGATTTTATTCTTTTTCGTGGTATATATATTTGATATTTAAAAAGCCAGCCTAGTCCACTCTCAAAGTCTGATTTATACATTTGTAGTGGAGCTGTGAAATTATCCTCATTTTCATCTTCCTAATTTTTCAATCTTTGTGAGCTTCCAAGACATACTATTTACCTCCATTTGGTTGGTGCAAGCCATACTAAGGTTTGGTTAGTTGATAGAAAGGAGCAAATGAGGATGACCCCTGCAAATCAATTATATGCAGTGGATATTTTAATTACGTTCATAGACATAGATATTTCTGTAAATGTTTAGTCCACGCATTGGAGTTTCGGGTAGTCGGTCATTCATTTAAAAGTTCTCTAAAAATATCACTAGGAATAAAGCTGCTTATACCAATGGAGCAGCATTCATGCTGATAATGCATATTACGAAAGCTTCGTATTATTTCTGCTTCCTAATTTCTTCACTGAAACCGTGCTTTTCCCTAACATTACGCATGGAGGCGTGATATGCAAATATGTTTCAAGTACATTGCGGTGATTTGGAATGCAAAGTATTTACAAAGCCGCCACAACTTATGGCCACCATCAATGCCTTTACATGCTTATATACGTAATTAACGTCCGTCATGCTCAAATGCTTGCGTTGTAATTTCACTGCCACCACAAAAACAAAACGAATAAATCAGCAAAGTCAGCGATGACCGCCAGCCCAGCAAGCAACCACGCAATGTGCGAAACCAAAACAAACTCAGCGAATCATCAAACAAGCCAACGAACAAATGTATAATCAACAATTAGCAACCGCTGAAACCAACGCGGTCACGATAAACCACCGTCACCGTCACCAACAACAACTACAACACCAGCGGCAGCCAACACTTTTGTAGCGACTGAGGCCAGCAACGACAGCCATTGCGATGACAACAACAGAAACCACGGCGACCAACGTTAACAACAACAACAAGAGGAGGCAATAAACCATCATAACAGAGTCACAGTGAAGAAAATGCAACACAGAGTTGTGCTATTCGAAAAACTAACGAAGTGCGCTCCCTAAAACAATGGAAAATACAGAAAATGAATATGAATGAAAAATAAAAAAAAATTAAAATAAAACTACAAAAATTAATTTAAATAAGCCGCAGAAAAGCCGAGAGGTAAACGACCGAAAACAACGCAAATGAATTGTTTAACATAAATTTAATTTGGTGCGAATGGCTTGTTGTTGTTGTTGTTGTTATGTGGTGTTAGTAGTCACAATTGTTGTTTTTTGTTATTGTTCTCGCCACTGTTCGGTCAGCCCCAGAATCTACGCTAATTATTGCGTGTGAGTGCGTGACTTTTCACGTGTTTCCGTGCGATGCGTCGGTCCGGCGTCAAACCGGAATGACCCGGCGAAAAGCACAAATAGTGAATAAGGGCAATAGCGTTGAGCACAAATTGGTGCGGATGTACGAGAATTAACCGGCACAAACAAACAACGAATGGTTGGATGTGGAAACAAAAATGGCGGGAGAAAATGATAATTCGCTTAAATGAGCTTTTACTTTAATATGTTTTTGTTCTTGTTGTTTTCGGTCAGGTTACGCAGTGCATAGTAATATTGAAGAATCAAGAAGTAATTGTAGTTCTAAAATCAGAAAAAATAAAGAAATAATTCTACGCTATCTAATTACTGAAGATTTACTAGACAGAAAATAGTGAGAGCTTTACTAACATTATTGTCTTGGAAAATTTTCAAAACTTCCGCTTAAGAAAGTATAATAAAGAGGTCAGCTGAAAATGATCGAATATTTGCATCGCTTGATTAGCAAGACTCTAATAAAAATAGTAATTTTGTTAAAGAAATTAGAAGCTTTCGAAAAAAATTTCGGAAATCCACAAAAAGTTGCTAAAAGTGAAAGCGTCAGTAATTTGAGTGCCACACTGCGTCCCAATTCTAGTTTATAATGATTTCAAAGGAATTCATATAAAGTTGGATTAATGCAAATAATTAAAAAAAATGTTAATTTACAAAATTTAATGTACATTTATAATCTGCGATTGATTTAAAAAAAATGTGTATTAGACGTGGCCGATCTCTAGGTGGATCTCCCAAAAAAGGCATCTGGCGGTGAGTAAGATTTTTTTGCCTGAAATTATCGCAAATTCAAAAACCAACAAAGTACGAGGTGTGTTCAAAAAGTATCGCGAATCGTAACTGACAGTTTTCTTTGATTGCAGGGACGTGGTGCATCATGAGTTCTTGCCACAGGGAAGAACGATCAATAAGGAATATTACCTGCAAGTTATGCGCAATTTGCGCGAAGCAATCCGCCAGAAACGCCCGGATTTGTGGAAGAACAAAAATTGGCTTTTGCACCACGATAACGCCCCTGCTCACACACATCGTTGCTTGTGCGCGACTTTTTGGCCAAAAACAATACACTAATAATGCCTCAGCCACCGTATTCCCCAGATATGGTCCCCTGTGACTTTTTCTTGTTCCCTAAACTGAAGAGGCACATGAAAGGACGACGTTACGCTTCTCTTGACGAGATAAAGACGGCATCGAAGGAGGAGCTGAAGAAGATACAAAAAAAAATGATTTTTTGAAGTGCTTCGTAGATTGGAAAACCGTTGGCACAAGTGTATAATATCTCATGGGGATTACTTTGAAGGGGACAAAATAGATATTCATGAATAAATAAATAATTTTTGAAAAAACACAAAATTCGCGATACTTTTTGAACACACCTCGTATATTGTGGTAATAAATGTATACAGCAAATGATCCAAGAACAAATAAAATTCGGATTTTATGAAAAATTTAACTTCGGAGTGGCTTAAAAAATCAAAATTATTAGCAAAAGTCGTATTTCTTCGTTCATACGGCGTTTCGAGAAAAATGCGTTTAAAGTTTTGGAAGCCAATTACTCTCATTTAAATAGTTCTTACAAATATTCTTGTATCTCCGAAAATATTTGCCGGAACAACTTCAAACACTCGGACAATATTTTAAAATATTTATATGTTAGATATAGTATATGCAATATAAAATATTTTGCAAATTGCTGCCAAAAATTAAAATACATTTTTTTTTTTGTTTTTTAAACCATGAGGGGTTCCTAAGAACTAAGATACACTCGTGGCCACGCAAACCTTACCACTCAAAATTTTCAAGCATTGTGCATATTTGACTACATTTTATAGCGATACTTTTTTGTTAGAAAAATTTTATTTAGAAATAAGTTAATGCCAATTTTAATCAATAATATTAAAAATTAAAAAGCAAAACACATTCAGCTATAATAAATCAACTGAATGATAGTGAGCTTTACGAAATGTAAGAGACTGATATGCGATGAAAAAATATATTTTTTAATTTTTTTAATTTAATTTCATTTACACTAGGTGCATGACTTTAAAAACAATAAAATCGTCCGCTTTGTATAAGCACAGAAAAGCTAAAAAAATTTAAAAAGTAAGTAAGATTTGCGTGACCACGAGTGTAGAAATGCAACGCTGTTTCTGTTTTAGCAATTGATATAATTGGGATTTCAATAACATTTTTCCTGTAAAAGTACACCGCATGCCATTATGTATGGAACTCGATTTCATTTGCATGGCCACCACGGACACGCTTGCTGAAGTCCAACCGCTGAACCCAATTTTCGACGTTTCTTAAGCATAAATCGGCCGATACTGCTACAATTTCACATTCGATATTTGTACGAAGTTCATCAACCGTCGCTGTCTTGTTGGCATAGACCATAGACTTGCCGTAGCCCTACAAGAAATAGTTTAACGGCGTCAAATCGCACGACCCCTGGCGGCCAATTGACTGAGTCCATTTATGATAACACGTTCACCAAACATGGTTTTCAATAACTCGATTTTGGCATTCGCTGAGTGGCTTGTGATGCCGTCCTGTTGGAACCACATATTTTACAAGTCCATATCATCCAAAAATATTCAGTTATCATTGAGCAGTAACGATTCCCTTTCACAGCAATGTGCCGGTCTTGATCAACACGGAAGAAGTATGGTCCAATGACGCCGCCGGCCCATAAACCGTACCAAACCGTAATTTTTTCGAGATGCAATGGCCACTAATGGAGTACGGACGTATGTACTTTAAGAGGATTAAAGAATTTCAATGAAATACCAAACCCTATTATTTGGTTTTATTAAAAAAAAAAAACTTTTGTAGCGCCCTTATTGAAAACCCCGCTCTTAAAGTTGAGACCACCGACTCCGAATTACGGTAGTAAATTTTAATAATTTCGACTCATTGTAGAATCGTATATCTTTCCATGATTAAATGGCAAACCTTACTGGCAAGAAATGTCAAAAGAGCGGGAAAAATATGGCGTTGTTTGCTGTCTCTATCGGTCTAATTTTCTAGCGTTCTTTTTGAAAACCACGTTAACTTGTTAGATTTGCTATACTCTTGCGTTCGGCGAATAGAAGACAGCTCTAATTGCCGATTTCGTATACATCAAAGTTCATCTAAATTTCCACCTAATAACACCAAATAAATATTAATTTTTCGTCAATTAGCCACAAGTAAAACATCGAATGAATACAAATTATAGTTCCTTTCTTCATTAATATTCCATAAGAATAATTTTCAAAATTTCATGCACGTATAATGCTTACTTTCATATAAAACAAGTATTTGCAGTGACCCATGTCGATCTTCCAGGTAAATGAAAGTAGTAAAAAGAACAGTAAAAGTCTCCTCGAATCGTCATATTTTGCATACAAAATCGATCTGACCTAATACGTGCTTATACTTACTTATGTATTTATATATGTATGTATGTACTTGCGCATGAATGAGAAGAACAAGTTTATTGCTGAAGACGCAGGCGCATAACTCATTACCATGTTTTGGTTGTGCATTTCCACAAATTTCATTCATTACGATTTCGCTTTTTGGACACAAAATCCATGAGCACATGTATACATGTGTGTTGCAACGAAAAATAAAGGCCATGAGAAATAATATACATATGTATGTATATACATATTTTCGTATTCGCTCGCATATATTTACGATTTTTCACGGATTTTATTGCTTGGGGAAGCGCAAGAGAAGTAGTAAAAATTCGGAAAGACAACAAATAAAATATATTTGCAGCCGCATCGATGAAGATCGACACCTGAGCGACGACGCCAAATGTCATTATGGGCTTAAGCAGTCGTGTATACACACACACGCACACAAGCATATTATTGGCGGGTATTATTTTACGTTGTTGTTTGTTTTTGTTTTGTTGCATATTATTGTCACGGTAGACTTGCCGTCGAATGCACTTGTTGTTATTGAATGCAATGCAGTTGCGACAACAGCAGTCATCACGGCGCTGGCGGCGGCGACAGCGGCAGCAACGGGGGCAGCGACAAACTTGAACTTGAATGTAGGTCGCACGCATTTTTATGACTTTCACGCATAAAAGCGAAACGAAATGCAACTCAAATAAAATGAGACAAATAAAACAATAAGCAAATAAATATCAGTTGCAAGCAAGTAGGTAGCAACGAAGATACACACATAAGTATATGTATGTATAGAGTTAAGTGCGACAAACTTAAGAGAAACTCAGCAAGCAGGGATGCTGCGCAAGGTAAAATAAAAAAGCAATATTTGTGTTGTTGTTGTTCATTTGCAACTTCTATTCGTATTACTCCTGCCACTACCGTTATTATCAGCGTTACGCCTCACTACACCGTTGGTTCTGCGGCGTCCATTCGCTTGGTCAAAGCTTGTTTCTTTCGCATTTCAATATTGTTGATTAGCCGCCTTGGCGCATAATTTCACTTTTTCACGTAATTTCAAGCGTCAACTGGCAACCGGCGTGAAATTATATGAATTAGCTAAATTTGTAATAAAACAATTATTAATATTAAAGAGAAATATTGCGGCAAGTATAACAATAGCCACATAATCATGCTGCAGTAAATTGTATGTAAAGCTTTGCCAGCATTTTAAAGAAAGGGAAATTGCTTTGTAGACGGCTGTCCCACCATACAAAAGTAGCTAAATGTATGTGTATGCTCTCTTAGCGGTCTCATAAACGAAAGACTCAAGCAGCGAACTTGTTGTTTACTTTTCCTTGCTTATTAAATATTCCTAAGTGACTGATTTCAGCATTTACTTAAGCACAAATTATGAAAAAATTGTATAACAATTGTTAGCACGACCACGACCAGTCTAGGAATTTGCATAGCTCTTGCTGTGTCTAAAAACCAGTCGCTCATTGCAAGCCTTGTAAAAGTCGCAATAAATAGCAAATGTTTTTATTATTAAAACGTAATATATTTTACTGTTCTGTCGCGTAATTTTTATATAGTCTTGCGCGTCGACTGGCAATTAAGAAGCACTTCAATTTAAATTTGCCTGTGGGCCAAGCGAGTTTTCGCCGCGCTGTCTCTTGCTTCGCCTCATTTTACTCGTACCGCCTTTAGTTGACATTGCAACCCGGCAGCTACTTTACTTTACTTTTTCCGTCTTTTAAGCTTTGCACATTTTTATTCTCTTCTTGAGCGTTCGCTTCACACACTCGAGTGCAGGGTAAGTGGCATTCCTGCGCTTTTTAATTCGTTTCCTCTGTCACAGCGTGTTTTCATTTGGTCGTTCATTCATTTTTGCAAATCAAGTGAAAGTTCAATGCAACACAATAACAACAACAATAACTACAATTACATTACATTAAAGCTTTAAGCGTGATATCTTGATTTCAGCGCTTGGCTGGTCTGAGGCTGTCCACATTGCTTGCATATACTTATATTTTATTATATATTGTATTTATATATACATAGGTACGTATCAAGCTACCCAGAAATATTGTCCCACGTTTCGATGCCTGTGCGTCAATGATTTGTTTACCCCACTTGCAACTTTCTGCGGAAGTACGTGAATTTTCGTCTATTTACGATTTGTCTTGCGACCGCCATTCAAATGTTAAAAATAGACGAAACAATAAAAGAAAATTTCTGCTTGGTAATGGCATAATAATTGTAAGATAACTCAGCGTGGCCGAGCAACAATTTCTAAAATGTAATTAATCAGCAACAACAACAACAGCAATGTAGAAAGTGTCACTAAAATTTCTTCGTGGTCAGCGCGTATTTCGAAGTGGAAAGCAACAACAAAAAAGTAATCGTAATTAAAGTGCTGGTTTCTCTGTTTCACGTAGCCACAAATTAAATTTATTTTATGACAACAAAGAGTTCAGCTCCACAAGTGTTCATAAAAATGATTTATCATCAGTCATGATCTGCTTTGTAGCAAGTGCCAAATTGATTGTCCGTTCATAAAAATATTTTTTTTTTTTCAAGTAACTTCTAAATAGCTCAGCAGGTAATGGCCACGCACTGCTTGTGTCTATCCCTCAAAGAAGCTTCTCTTCTAAGTTAATTAAGCGTTCGGCGGCTTAAAACTTGCAGAACTTTCTATTATACTTGGATTATAGCAAATCTAGAATTAAAAAAGAAGATTTAGGTCAAATATGTATGTAACCAAATATAAGCATCACTTATGTAAATATATGCATGTATGATACACAAATGCAATATGCATAGTATACATACTGTGTACATATTAGGTTGTCAAAAAAGTCTTGCGGTATTTTCACTAGTTGGCGCTCAAAGCGCGTAGTTCTAATTTTATTCGTCGCATCGGGTCTTGCTATACCTTTTTGGAAAGCTCATTTCACGCGCTAACACGTGCTTGATTGATTATTGTTTCTTTTAAGTCGTTTGTGAGTTATAGCGTCGCAAACATGGAGCAAAATAAAGAGAAAACACGGCATATTTTTCAGCACTACTACGATAAAGGCAAAAATACATCTCAAGTCGCCAATAAAATTTGTTCAGTTTATGCACCCGATACAGTTTCCATTTCCACCGCAGATCAATGGTTTCAACGTTTTCGTTCTGGTGTAGAGGTGGTCGAAGATGCGCCACGCTCCGGAAGGCCTGTCGTCGAAAATTGCGATAAAATCGCTGAATTGGTCGAAAGAGACTGGCATAGTAGCAGCCGTAGCATCGGTCAAGAGCTGGGCATGAGTCATCAAATCGTTATAAACCATTTCAATAAATTCAATAAAAATACCACAAGACTTTTTTGACAACCTAATATTTATAAGTAATCATACAAATATATTTATCAGTCGCCTACAAACTCATTAACGGTGAATTTATTGAGACTATCGAAAGCCGTATGAAGTTGAGCAAGAAAGTATTTACATATAGGATCTACAAAAAAGATCGACACGATGGTAAAATTAAAAAAAAATAATACTAAAAATTGGTCAAAATGTGTTCTATTTCGTTATGCAGATAATTTTTCATTATTCACATATGACTTAACCAAGTGTCGATCGGCATCTGAGAAAATTGAGAAGAAATGAGAAGAATTTTTTGGAAAATGTAAATTTGCGTAATAATCTTGGACAATTTCCAAGCGTTGGACCAAAGTGAAGGGTGAAGGGTAACCTTTCTGAAACACTTTTTCACAAATCCGTAAACAAACATGGCCACCACGACCTATCAAAATCACTTTATACTTATTTGAAGAACATGTTTTGGGTTTCAGTAAACTTTCTGGTATGAACATGAGTTTGATTGTACTATCAGTTCAAAAAATGGACATTGGAAATAGCAACGCACTTTTTCATCAAATTCGGCTCGCAGTTTCTTCTTCTTTATTGACCTAGAGACCCCTTACGCGGTTATAGTCGAGTTTACAATAGCGCTCCAGACGTTTCTTCTTTTCGCAACGTGGCGCCAACTGGAGATTCTAAGTGTATACAGGTCCTTATCCACCTGGTCTTTCCTACGGAGTGAAGGTCTTCCTCTGCTTCCCGCGGCAGATACGGAGTCGAATACTTTCAGAGCTGGAGTTTTTTCGTCCATTCGGACGACATGGCCTAGCCAGCGCAGCTCCTGTCTCTTAATTCGCTGAACTATGTCAATTAATCTCATAGAGCTCATAAATCTATCGAATGCGGTATTCGCCGTTGCCAATGCCCAAAGGACCTTAAACTGCCGCAAAAGCTTTCTCTCGAGAATTTGACACGTTTGTCATCGTCCATGCCTCTACACCATATAGCAGAACGGGAGTAATGAGTGACTTGTATAGTTTGGTTTTTGTTCGCGAGAGAGGATTTTACTTCTCAATTGTCTACTCAGTAGAAGTGCACCTTTTTAAGAGTTATTCTGATGGACGAAATTATTTATGATTTCGAAATTATGACTGTTTGACAGTGAGGTGGGAGCCAAGTCGGGAGTGCAACGACTGTTTGTTTGATGACAGGAGATAGATATAGATTGATAGATGAGGAATTCACCGCGACCTTAGGTCTATTGTGCTCTCTCCTAAATCACATAGACTTACTTAGCCGCAGCGCATTGATGAAGTCCAATAAACTACCGGGTGCTAGTGAGGCGATGCCATCCCTATCCCGAAACATGGATCCAAGGGCCTTAATCCTGCGTCTACAGACTGCTGTGCAGTCGATCAGCAGGTGTTCCGGTGTTTCGGGCGACCAGTAGCTTGAGCTTATTCCTGGGGAAGTTAATTACAACTTTGAACCTGCTCAAGTTGTACACTCCAATTAGCAACTTTGCCTCATACCGTGTGCTTGTTGGCAATGCTCTTTCCTGCCCACTCCTTCTTCCTTGCGGATAACGGGGATATTTCGTCTTGCCCTCGTTCACTACCAAACTCATTTCTTCGCCTCCTTATCCAGTCAGGAGAAAGCAAAACTTACGTGGCGGTTGTTGAGGTCAATGATATCAATATCAGAACCCTCGTTTGGCGGTGAACGGTTCTGAAAGGTCCTTTCCGATACTCACGGAGCTTTTGGTATTACTCAAGACCAGTTTACCCAGCCGTATTAGTTTTGCGGTGATAACAAAGTCAAAAGCGGCTTTGAAAACGACGGTGGTATGTTTCGATCCTATTCTCACGGGTCTTTTCCAAGACTTAGCGCATGGTGCTTATGTTACAATTTGAAAATGGGATATTTGGACCACAACTGTGTCTTCTTTGCTTTGAATACCACTTTAAAATCTTCAAGATTTATCTAACTTACATAAGACATACAAAGTTCAATGAAGCTATCGGAATAAAAATTAGAATATAACACTTGTAATGTGTACTCGCACCTGAAAATGATCGACGCAGGACTATACCTTATGTAACCTGCCAGATACATGGGGATTTCGAAGCCCACTTTGTCTTTATACTGAAAATATCGATGAATTATTATGCTAACATAATTTGGCCTGGGTATATTTATAGATAAATCGATTCAATACTTCTTCCGGTACTCAAAACTATTGAGCATTATTCTGATTGATTTTATGCAGAATATGTTTAGTGATAATATTTTATTATGGAGATGGTTGAGACCCACCTTAGCGCGATAATAATCTACTTAATTAACTTTTTTTTCCTTTGGTTGACTTTACCTGCATATCGCTCATAGAGGTTGGTCTCAAATAAGCGACAATATTTTCGATTAGCAATCAATACTATTCAAGAAATACCTTTCCCGATACTATTATGATGAATTAATTATAATGTATTAAATTAAATTCTTAATTATTAATTCATAAAATCACGTAATGTATTATACTGACACATGTTGTACGTATGTAAATGATAAAAATTCAATTAACTTGAGATTATCATTTGGGGAAATTTAAGTTTATTCCTATACGTATAAAGAAGGGTATGATGAAAACTAATTAATAGTCAACAGCAGTTAATTAATACAAAGTCACTTATTACTGCAATCTTCAGTTAAAAGTATTCAAGTTCTTGCGAAATCATAAAAACGCTTATGTAAGCCACAAGTATGCAATAAAGGTCAATTGTTTGATCGAAACAACACTCGATATGTAAATTGCATGTACTTACCAACACACATGTGATAAAACGATCTTTTGTAATAAGGAAATATCAGATATAGACACATGTGTATGTGGTAAGCAATAAATAAATTATTATTTCCAAGAAAAAACTTTAATTATATAGATATGTAGACATATATGCATTCATATATATAAAAATACTGACATTTGTGATTTAGCAATACTTTGAAGAGGCAGCTGCTACAGCAAGCGTCTGGGAATTGGTTTATTTTAAGTGGCTAATGAATGCATCGTGCGCGCTTTTGCCTGGACAATGGCTCATTGGCAGAAGCGCACATGAAAAGCGCACAATCGCCGCTCGTGCAGCGGCGTTTGGCAATTAACGCCGCATTTTAAAACTCCATCATTGAACGTTTAATAAAAGCGTAACTGCTTAAATGCATAACAACCGGTGTGTAGACACACAATAGACCCTCTTTAAGTCCATGCCATTTCACCATCTATTAGTTAAGCTTTTTTCCCTCCCATTTTAATATGTATTTCTTTCTTTGAAAGTGTATTAAATTTTATTTTCTCATTTACAACATTAATTTTTATTGCCGGCTGCCTTTTTGTACTAACCGCCAGGCAGACAGACATACACTGAAACATACAAGCGCTACATAACAGTTTCATTTCGCTTAAAATGTACGTAATCCTTTTTTTGGTTTTTGGGTTCGTTTGTTTGGTCGAGTTTTACTCATTTCGAATTTTCGCTACTTTTTTGCGTTTTCCAAAGCGATTATGTAATATCATCAACATCCAAGTGAGCCAAAACTAATTAATCTCAATTTGCATTTAGAAATGTGTGGTCGCTGCCGGCTGCTGTTGTTGTTGCTTTTCTTATTGCTTTTTTTCTCATTGTAGCTTTCGGTCATGGCAATTAAGTATGTAATGCTAAAACTGCTGAAAATTCGGTGAATGGCTGGCCACTGACCGAGTTAGTGCTATGAGCGGCTGCGAAAGAGCCGGAAGATGCTGTGAGTTACACAAAATCAGCATCCAAAAGGCAAAAAAAAAACACTAAAAACAAAAACAGATAAGCAATTTATGTTTACAAATCGTAACGAGAAGACATAATTTAAGTATTTTAATTGCTTTTACGTGGAATTTTTTATTGCCAAAATTGCGGTACGTGCGTGCAGTTGTAAGACATTCCTCAGTTGTTTCTACAAAATTTCACAATTTTTAATACGATTTAATGGCAATTCGTCTTTTTATTTAAATTCGGATTTTTAGACATTCTAAACAGCATTTCACAACAAGACACGAGCAGATTGTGGCAGAAGTGACTTGTGGTAAAACAATCAGCTGCCAGCTGCCAACTGTCGCCGCTTGCATACATCAGCTAGCAGCTTAGTTTGTTGCTTAAGTCTTTCGAATTAATGTCGGCAGCTTTATGGGGGGTTTTCGACAATTGCGCAAAACTAGTGAAATTTCCCAAAAAAAAAAAATACAGAGAAAAGCAAGAAGAACGCTCAGGTTGAGAAAGCCAAGCCAGTCAAAGTGAAGACTAAAACGTTCAAAGCTTTTACTGCCTGTCAAATGATGCGCACTCGCATGTGCTTGCATGTGTGTGTGTACAAGCTCGGCTGTTTGTTTCTACACTAACCAAAATGGTCAGCTGATGGCGCTCACATTCGTTCTGCACCTGCAACAGCGGCGCAAATCAGGCCAACGACAGCAAGTGCAAGCGCGCTTCCGAAAAACGGTAAATATTTCAGTTGCACATAGACTTTTACTTCCGAAAACCGTAGACGAGTAGAAAATAGAAATAAATAAAGTTATGAAGCAATGCGCGCTTCAAAGGCGAAACGTAACGCAAGTGATCAGCGTTAAATTTATGGCTGACGTTGCGCCGTTAGCACTTGCCACACACGCCACAAGTTGCATGCAAGCAGCGCGCGCCTGTGCTGGCAGCGGAGCATCAAAAGCAGATGTGCGCATTAAAAAGATTGCTGCTGTCAGTCAGACAATAAAGCCTCTGGGCATGGTGACAGGCCACCGGCATGCCACATGTAGCATGTAACACGTAACGCGCGAGCAGACGTGACAGAATCATGTGCGCCGCGCTGCTTACATTGCTTCGGTGTTTCTGCTTCTTATTTTCATCGGTGAAATTACATTCGCGCCGCTAAGCGCGCTGCCTCCGCGCTTCTTGTCGTAACATTTGCATTTACCCGCCGTCACAGGCAGCCATTTAGTCATTTAGTTGATAAGTGTGACGGCTCACCGCGCACGCTCCGACCGCCGAGCGCTGACAGTGACGCTCATAAGCAATTGCTTTCTGCCGTTTCAATGTCACGTTGCGGTTATGTCGTTTTGGCTCACGACGAACGTCGCGTCGGGGAGTGGATTGTAGGGTGTTATTGAAAGTCGCTTCACCGCAACCATCGTTAGCATGTCGTGATGCATTGTTGTGCTTTTATTTTGGAAAATATTATTACAACATAATAACAGCTATTATGTAGTAAATCTCTATCTGATCACAAGTGAGAATATATAAAAGAAATGAGTAAGTAATTTTGTTAATATGGCAAACTTATAGGGTTTTGTCGAATGGTCGTAAAGCTTGGTGGACATTATGATGTTTTACCATTTATTGCTTGGATAATACAAGCATCTTCGATTCACCAAGCTGTGGCGTGACAACTGGTATAAATCAAATAGACAGGTTAAGTGAAATATGATTACAATTAATGGAGGTTCAAGGAGTTATACATTTTGAGGTTTCCCATTTTTTTAAGAAAAAACACAGAAACATCAAATTTAATTTTTGAAGATTATATATTACAAATGTCGGTCGCAGCTACGTCTCAGATGGTTCATCCGTTGAGCCCAATTTTCGATGACTCGTTCAAACATTTCGACTGGTAACTGGCGAATAACACGCGTGATCCAAAGCCTAAATTGAAGCAGAATTGTCCGCATAGACCTTAGACTTTATATATCCCCTCAGGAAAAAGTCTAACGGTGTGATATAACACTATCTTGGCCAATCGACCGGCCCTAAACGGGAAATTGCCTGGTTACCAAAGTGTTCTTTCAATAGATACATTCATTGATGCGATTTGTGGGAAGTGG
The DNA here is from genome assembly GCA_027475135.1 of Bactrocera correcta. Classification (NCBI taxonomy): domain Eukaryota; kingdom Metazoa; phylum Arthropoda; class Insecta; order Diptera; family Tephritidae; genus Bactrocera; species Bactrocera correcta. Next base: position 77,228,657 of record CM050325.1, on the reverse strand, counting down.
CGCCGTCTTGTTGAAACCAAATGTTTCCCAGATCGCGAGCTTCAATTTCAGGCATCATATAGTCCGATATCATAGCGCGTTAACGGTCACCATTGAGGGTTACGTTCTTACCGGCATTATTTTTGAAGAAATGTGGACCGATGATTCCACTATCCCACAAACCACACCAAACCGTTGTTTTTTCTAGATGAAATGACAGCTCTTGAAACTCTTGCCAGAAATGGGTCTCATCTTCTTCTTCTTTACTGGCGTAGACACCGCTTACGCGATTATAGCCGAGTCATGGGTCTCATCTCTGAACAAAATTTGGTTCGAAAACATCCGATCTTCTTGGTACTTTTCAAGAGCCCATCGAACGAAGCCATGTCGCTTGGGAATATTAAGCGGCGTCAGTCCTTGGACAAGCTGTTGTTTGTACGCTTTCAATTTAAGATGTCGAAGTAAGATGCGCCAAGTCGTTTCATACGTCACTCAGAGTTGCTGCGAACGCCGACCACGGTCTTCATGTACACTCGCAACTACGGCTCCTACATTTTCTTCGCTGCATGCTGGACGTGGTCTATTCGATCAAATATTATCCAATAATGAATGCTGGGACTTGAGATGGATGATGATGTTGGAAATAGTAAGCTCAATACGCCGATTATGTTGACCATAAATTGAGCGAAGCGCGCGAAATTTATGCTTTGCGGAACGTGAATTTTCGTGCTAAAATAAATGAATTGTAAAAGTTGTTCAAGTACTTTACACGATGAAATGTCAAACATTATTGAACAAAAATAACGAAATAAGCTTCACACAACTCAGGCAAGATCTGTCGAAAAAAGGTTTTTGAAAAAAGTTTCTCTCCTTGGATCACCCATACATACATTGTATTTTTTATTAATGACTTATATTGTTTATGAATGGAGGTCTAAGCTAAAGTGCGGCTATTGAAAAATGGTTGCGACTTCTTTTTTCGACTACTTGTGGTGTTTCCGAATGCTTTCGCATTTTGTACACATTTTGTGTTGAATTTATTTTAACCACAGATCCTTTATACTAGATTAACAGTTTTCTCTAGTCTTATATGATGTTAAAAATCTTTCGCAGTACCTTTCTTTTGTCAAGGGGATTCGCGAAAGTTTCAAAACCACGAACCAGCTGATCTTGTTTTTATTGTATCTGCGTAGTTTTGTAAAATGCTTTTTTGAGAGCATTCCTTGAGTGCACGTAAATTCGGACCCATTCGGCATACTTAGATCCGTCTGTTGTGAGAAAACCTTGCGAAGCTCTTAGTTTATTTTTCGGTGTTAAAAGTCATCAAGAAGATGTTTTAGCCTCTTTTGAATTCCATTGGAGTTGTCGAATGTTCCCACAAAGTCCATTAAACATACGAAATAAGATTTATGCCCACTTCGTTTGTTTAATGCAATGCAAATTTCATTAAATAAAAAAATTGCAGCAAACCATTAAGCGGAGGGACTATGTTAGACTTCTCTTTATTAGAAATCAATGAGATGCAAGTCGTAACACGACTCGTAAAACAGTTACTTTCACATCAAAATATTTACATTATACTGCCCACACATTGCCAAGCTTCGCCAAGAGTCAAATTATCGAAAATGTCTTTTTCGTCGAAATAAAACGTTCGTAAGCATCTTATCTTCACGCTTCCATTGTAGCTGTGACAGTACTCGCATGCAACGGATGACGACACTGCACGCCATTACTGTCGTTGTTGCTGTCGCAAATACATCACTGCGTTGCGTTGCTTGTTTTTGCCGATATGTCGTAACATTATCGCCGCCACCTTGTGTTGCCCCAACATTTTTCATCGCAACAATGTGACTTTATTGCGCCTCATCTAAACAAACAACAAAGTGATTTCCACCGCAGGCGCAGCAACGAAGATGCCGCCACGACAGCCGCCAACAGCAGCAGCTGTTGTGCAAATAATTCGCACAACTGGCAAAGGAAAATGGGGATGGTGAAAAAGCAGATGCTCCTTGTTGATTGAGGTTAGCCTGTGCGGCGCCACGGCGGATGACACGAACAGCAGGCGAGGTTAGCAATGTGCGCGACACGGAGAAAGTGACTTTTTCACTTTTACTAACGGACAATAGACAACCGACACACGACAGCAGGCGGCAGGCGGCAGGCGGCACAAGCAGCCAACTAGTGGCTTCTACGGAGGCGACAGTAACGAGATATAGCCTATCGCACTGCCGTCTTTGTTGTCCGGCCATCGTCTTTGCAATTTTATTTCGCATTTATCGAAATATTTGCATGTTGCGGTTAGAGTTGGAGGCAGTTGTCTATGCAATCATATGCAGAATGCCTTTTTTTTCAAATAAACAGTTACACGATTGCTTCCATATCAGGTGTGCATTTGCAAAATTAATCATATTTTTACACTTTCTATGGATCCATCGATGCGACATATGTTTCGACAATGTGTTTACAAAAATTTATTACTTTTAATGCAATATTATGACCATAAAAAGGATAAATAAAATAAAATGATAAATTGTGAAAATATTGTAATGACATCCTCGTAAAGATACTGACCTCACGGTTTCAGCCAAGAAAAAGTTTAGAAATTTTTCGTTTGATCGAAGATTTATATTTTTGAACAAAGGAATCAAATGCTTTGATTAACATTTTTCGCGAAAAACAGAATCAGAAGCATATATTTGCAATTACCGCCGCTATAAAAAGCGTTTATATGCAAATAGTAAGAGCTCAAGAATGCTTAGCAGTGTTCATTGATTACGTGAAGAAACTAGTGTCGAAGAATAGTCAAATCTTTATTGAAATTGCGGATGTCATAGTCATCTCAGTTTGTACGTGCCATGCAATTATTTCAAATCTTTTGTGCTGGTTATGCTTAGAATGTTTGTCTACACAACGTTTTTAAGATATTTAGTTGAAAACTCATGTCTCGCGACCTACTCAACCGATTTCAATTCGAACGAAATCTCGTAGGCAATATTATCCTGACATTTCTGCAATGTGAAAATGGGCAAAATCGACCTACAGCCACACCTACTTCCTCAATAACACAATATTAAATTTCATTTTATTCTTTCACTTTCCAGTATAAAAATCGAGAGCCTATCAATGTTTCCAAATAACACTTTGCACAAATAATGCCTTTGAGCTAACTTACAGCCAAAAATTATTCAAATCGGACCAAAACTATCAAGCTCCCAGATATCGAATATGTGGACTTCAGTTCTTATTGCCAACCTTTTACCGAAAATGTCGGTCAACCTGTCCGATATATTACAGATACGGAGGTAAAATTTGCCGATTCTTAATGTAAACGTTATTTAAACAGACTTCTGTTTATTTACTTTTACCTTCCAATTCTTTAGCCGTTTTTCGACAATATAAGACTGTTCTTGTGAATGATGTGAGGTGTCATTATGGCTAAAACTTGTGGTAATGAATGCCGTATCATCAGCATAATTTGCTACTCCTAAATCATTGATAATCGGCAGGTTAGCTGTAAATATTGTATATAACAAGGGACCGAAGACTCCCCCTTGCGGAAGTCTAGCATTAATCGAATACAACTCAAAAAATACACATTTTTTTTTACCTAAAATTTACGGTCACTTAAAAATTTCATAATTATAAAGTAAAGCGCTGGGGGCCATTTTTTTATTTTATGAAGTAACCCTGGATGTCTTAAATACTTTATTAAATGCTTATTTAACATTTGAAAATACCACTTCCCAGTATTGCTTGCGTTCAAAAGCACTTGTGATAGTTTTAATAATTCGATGGCATTGCTCAGGTGTTCCATGTCTTCTTCCAAACCAAATATAAGGCAATATATTTTCGTCCTCTAAAACTTGTGACATTCTCTTTAAAAGTATATTTTCAAATATTTTGAGAAGGTCGCCAGTAAACTAATTCGACGATATAAAGAAGGACAGTTTTATTGGGTTTCTGAATCAATGTTATCTCAGCACATTTTCACTGAATTAGTTAGTGGTCGAGTCGAAAAATAGAGTTGTAGATAAAAGTAGGCAATCTGATGAAAATAAATGTAATAGTAAATTTACTGACTTTTGGCCCCACAACTTTTGTCCGCACAATTACTAGTCTTAAAAAAAACAAGATTTACCCAGCCTTAAGCCACTATGGACGTATGCAATGCAGTTATGGGGGACTTTAAATTCTCCAAAGATATCAATCTACGACTTTGTTGTAAGTTAGTGTAGGATAAGAAGAGCGTTGAAAATGTCCACTTAATGACTTAAATTCCTTTTAAAGACTGAAATCAGCAAAGCGTCAGAATAGCTAGAATAGATGGTTCTAGATGCACTAGAACTACGATAACCTAGCACAAGGGTCTTTGTTTCAGACGCGTAAAAAAATATATTTTGATTTCAAATAGTTTAGTAGTTCTGATGGAGATATTGTTAGCAAATCATGGTTATTGAAAAATTACCGATAGCCTCAGATCGGTAACATTCAATCAATCTATTTTGACCTTCTTGATCCATCGATAGAATATGTTGATGTGTTTCAGAAATTTTTTGCAAATAACATAATAGTAAAACAAAAACGAAAAGTGAAATCATGAATGGCAGTGTGTAAAGAACTGGTTTCAGACAGAAAAAGTGTCGAAATTTTGTAGCGAAAAGCCAATCCAATGCTAGTATTTTTGGTGCAGAGGGACAAGATTACGTAGTAAGCGTCATAGCTGTGGCTAGAATCGTTTGCTGTATTCAGATTCGTGGCAGTTTGCCGTTAGATTGGGTGTCTGATGCTTTTAACTGCATTATTAAATCATCGGATGGGCCCCCAGCGTTTAATATTAAAAATATGCCAATAGTATTTATTCGAAAAATCTGTAGAATATTATTCGCTTACTTTTCTGAGTAACCAGGCGCAGAAATCACCCTTAAAAGCAACTTACCTATTCTTAATAGCCAATTGAAATTCAATTCGCAGTAAAATGTGCTTAATGGTCCAATAAATTTTGAATGCTTTGACGAACTTATTGTATTATATACCAAAACAAGTCCAATGTTTGCTTATTATTAATTTTAGTGTCACGGTCCATATATTACAATATAGTATATTTATCGGTTTCATAAGTGAACGTTATTTAAAGCCTTTTGGTATTTATCCAATTGTTTAGTTATTTATTCGGCTAATCTGAAGTAGTAAAGCCAGTTCTCAGATAAATGGTACTCCTTAAATAGAAATCAGGGCTGATACAATATGAAATCATTACAAGTGGCCAAGGCTAATTGCGAAAGCATATCGATTCTCAAAATAATTTTTTACTTTATACTTTTCATAATTTTATAGCTGATTTTACTCACTTTTATGAGAAGCATGCTTCGGATATTATATGCGTATTTCATAAAATCGACCTTAGCTTTGTGAAGCCGTAGTGTTTAGATTATTCGCATGGAATTGCTCATCCCTTATTCTCCCTTTGATTATATTTTTTTTGTGAATTTTTTGAAATATTTTCAATATGACATCAATTGTAAAAATTTTTGTTGATAAGGTTTTTCGCAATTTTTTGAAAAATAGTGGCGGTCTGTGATTTTCAAATAGGCCGTAGACTAATTTGAGAAATATGACTTTTAGGGTGATCCAATTGTTTTTTTTTAAATTTTTTGTTTTTGGGATTATTGAAGCCTAGACTTTAAGAAGCATTGTAAGTGATCCATGGTATAGAAGGAACTTTGAAATCCACTAAGACTTAAATAATCCTTTTGCTAAAGACGAAATCGCAAAGCCTGTCGATTTTCTACTCCTAAATCCTAAAACTTACTGGCAATAAATCTGCTGGACAACAGCATAGATATTAGACGCGTAAAAAGAACATCACATGTTGGAACTTCCAAATAGACTTTAAGTAATTTGAAGAATATTTTTAGCAAATCATGTTATTGACAAATATATTGATAAGTCTCAATGGAGCACAATCAATCCTGTTGTGATTCTTATATTCATAAAATTTGATGATTGTCTTCAGAAATATTGCAAATAAAATATATAGTAAAAACAAAAACAAAATAAATATATGAATGGTAGTGGTCAAAGCGGCAGCACAAAGAATCGTAAAGTTTTGAGCTTGCAAAGCCAACACAATTGAAAGGTATTTCTGGCTCAAGGCAAGTTACGAGAGGTCTAGTCAACTCCTTGCACTCAGCTGGGTTTGCCTTACATTGGTTCTGAGCTTTTAACTGATTATTAATCAATCGATGCCCGGGCGCTTATATTAAAAATATCCAATATATTGTAAGATTTGTAAGAAGACGGTGGTAGAATCTTTAGCTGTAATATTTTTCTGGAGTCTTCCACCATTTTGAAATCATGCCTTAAACAACTTAAATATATCTTGCACCGTCAGCCATCGAGTTCAATTCGCAGAAAATGGCTTAATAAGATTCTAATGAACTTTTGTTTCATAAAGGCTGGTAAATAATAGTCCAAGCGCAATTTCCAAGTGCGATTATATTTTGAGTGTCACCCATATAGTCTCACCTAAACTATAGTATATGTTAAAGTAGCATAAGTGGACTTAAGTCAATTCTACAAAAGCTTGATGAAAGCAGTTTCTAAAAATCGATTTAAATAAAATACCGATACAATATCTACAATAAAGATTTCATTAAAATTGGCCAAGCTAAGAAAAAATCATCTCAAAATATTTTTATTTATAACTCTTCATATATTTTTACTTGAATATATACTCAACTTTTAACTGACAAGCATATTCGGATATACATAATTTTTGCAATGCCTCTTCGCTTTAGTCCAAGTATTTGGTTTGGAGTCAATTTACCTGATTATCGATAACTTTTCGATCAAGGTTTGATAAAATGGAAAATATCAGAAGCTATCCTTGAAGTATTAAGTTAGCAAAGGACTAGTTTAATATGGTAATCATCTCCGATTTTATTTTTACTACGCTCATTATATTATTTCAGCTGTAAAGTACGCTTAGATAAGTCTTTATTTTTAGAGTAAGGCAAAATCGTTATTATCAAGAACGTTTAGTTCGAAAAATACTGCATTAAAGGAAAGGCCACTGAAATTTTCTTATATTAGGCTTATCAACTTTTTCACCCACAAAGTCTTCGACACAAATATTTAATAAATTTATGTTCTTCAAATGCACAAGTTATCGCTTAAAGAATTAACAAATATTTTTAGTCTTCCATTAACTCACCTCTACTAAAACTCGCACATTTCCAAATGCGGACATAAACTTAAGACCAACAAGCATTTGTTTAATCTTCTGCATATTGATTTTTAATTGCTAATGCAAATGAGGTTTGCGAACAGCCTACTTGGTCAGCCTACGCCCTCATTGCCGCAGCTTAAATTTTATAGCTTCTGGGTGTGCTGCATTGCTGTTGTTGTTGTACATATGCATCGAAGGTGTTACTCATGTGGGCTTTCATCTGCATGCAAGCGCGATTGTCGAAAAGTCATGTTGGTGGACGGACATTAATAGCGGTGAGGGTGTCAACAACATTGCGGGCATTGACAGACGACAACAAGACCGCCAACAATTGACTGAATGCAGCTGCAAATATAGTGACGAGGCTTGTGAGACCGCGTTGCCAATTTGTGCCCCGCGCCATAGACCGTCGGCGCAGGCGCTGAGCTCATATTGGCGCACAGATGTGCAGCTTGCACAAAGAGCCCAAACGCATCACCGCACAACTGTGCGCTGCGCCAATAATTGCAACAACAACAGCAATTGTAAATGCAATTGTGCGGGAGAAATTTCATTGTCGGCTGCCGAGTCTGCCATGACAACAACGTATCGCTTACAACAACAAAAACAATGTGGCACAGCTGCAGATGCGCTTTAGTCAATTTATAATTTTCTTTATCACGAACATTTTCACGCCTTTCAGACGCCGCTGCCGTCGCAGCTGCCACACAGCACATTTTTATTAATTCCATATAACAAATTTCGAATTTCTATTTGCAGTTAATCGGCGAAACAACACAAGTCCAGCAGCATCACATATCGCGGGTATTTTCCCCCAACGCCAACAACATCACATACGAATACAGTTATTGAGGCATACAACATGTTGACCGATTGTAGCAGCATTCAAGGCTCCACGGCGAGCTCGTCGAGTGACGTTATGACACTGGCCACTACCTCTTCCTGGTGCGCCATGAGCATACCTTCCTCGGCGGCGGCGGCTGCGGCCGTGGCGAGCACACGCCTGCGCATACTGCGCCTCGTACGGCCGCATGCGCGCCGCATTTTGGTCACGCCCGACACCAGTCCGTCGTTCGGGTTCACCGTACGTGGTGGCAAAGAGTTTGGTACCGGATTTTTCATTTCAAGTGTGGAGCGGAACAGCGAGGCCGAACTTAAGGGAATGCGTGTAAGTATGCGAATTTGGGTTGCAGCGCCCCTCAGGTTGCTCCACTTTCGAGTGATTGCAGCAACTAAATTACACCTAAGAAGCTAAAAAACAAGCAAAGCGACAGCAATTTATATCTGAAAAAGTGAGAAACGTGAGTTTGCCACTGTCGTTAAAGTGAAATAAGACAAGCTGTCGCTACGTGGGTGCGTCCGACACGTACGTCGGGCCTATCGTTTGTGCGGTAAAAACGCTTACTGATTTCGTGTGAATGTGTGTTAACATTCTGTGCCGTTTGTTTGTGAAAATTTATGTGGCACACGTGCGACTGCGTACATTCTAGACAAAAGCTAACGCTTCTCGCATTTCAAACGGCACTACGCGTTGCCGCAAACACATTCATACCCGCATATTTAACCAACGCATGCGCAGACGTGTGTGTTTGTAGACATTTTAACTAGTATTTTATGTTTTAATTTTTATTTTTTGTGCAGATTGGTGACCAAATTCTGCGAATAAATGGCTTTCGCGTAGACGACGCCGTTCACAAGGAGATCATACAATTCATAACCAACCAGGATAGAATTACCATGAAAGTGAGGAGTGTGGGAATGTTGCCGATCAAAGAGTAAGTTGCAGAGTCGATTAAACAATTGTTTATTGTACTATAAATTTCAAAGTATTTTTAATTGTCGGTCAACCTAGTTTAATAGTAGTTAGGTCTTGATACTTTTCCAAAAATTAAAAAAAGATAGAAAATCGAACGTAAGCAACGTAAGCTCGTCGTGAATTTTCACACAGTATATCGCAACCTGTTAAACTATATACTACTGTGATCAAATTGAAAGGTGAATTTTGTCCATTTCATCTCCTTCAAAGTAATCCCCTCCCGCTGCAATATACTTATGCCTACGAATTTTCCAGTCATCAGAGCACTTGGAAAAATTCTCCGTCGTGATGGTCATCAGAGCCTTCTTCGATTCAGCTTTTATATCCTCAATTGAGTCAAAACGGTGTTCTCGGAGTGGTCATGTGAATTTGCTGAATAGCCAGAAGTCACACGAAGGTAAATCAGGCGAGTGCGGTGGTTGCGGCACGATGTTAGTTGAAAATGTGGCAAAATGATCACGAATAACCAATGAAGTTTGAGATGGTGTATTATGGCACTTCTTTTTTCAATAATTTCAGACATTCAGAATTCACTTTTAGAGCCTCACGAAACGACGAATATCTCAAATACTAAAAAGATCTGCGTAAATTTTCATGAAGGTCGATAGAGTAGTTCTCGAGAAATCTTGCCAACCGACTTCAAAAACACAGATTCGAGAAAAATGCGTTTAAAGACGGCAAACTTAGCCTAGCTAGCGTCGAGCACACAAGTTCTCAAGGCTGTATCTCCGAAACCATTACTCGGATCAACTTGAAAATTTAGGAAAATATTGAAGAGGTGTTGTAGAAACAATAGAAAAGATTCGATTTTGTGGTACCAGTAAACCCATGTAACCCCTTAATCAGAAAACAAATGAATTGACTTTCCAAATAAATTTTAAAATATGAAAATATTGCCACAATTCAAGTCGCCATTTATGGATAAAAGAATGTAAGTGGCTAATGTAGGTTTCCCGTACCCAAAGAGTCATACAAAGGCTCAGCAAAAGCTTTGTTCAAACATTGACTACCCACCTGATCAATCTTGCTAATTTATAAAGATCAAACAAAATGTGGTGAGTTTATCCACAAGGCAGTTAAGTAGAGATCCTCTGTTATTTCATTGATGCCAACACGACAAGTTTTCAGCACTGTTGCTTAAACTTTTTCGATGTTATCGTCATAAACCGACGTGGAGGGACGACTCGTATGCGGCAAATTTTCGAGTACTTCACGACCTTCACTGAGTGTTTTTTGGCACTCAATTACTTGTGTTGGTGATAACGAAAATTCCCCAGAAGACTTGCAATTTTTCAGCATCCCGTAATAGTGATTCCATTGGAAGATAAAATTTCAAGCAAGTTTGCTGTTGGTACAGTCTAATTGGCATATGGAGATCAACTTCACATGAAGAAAAGGTTGTATCAATCAAAGAAAAAAATTTATCGTTTAGGTGTGTGCATACAGGTTGATCTTCTGGTATGTCACGTCACATTAAATAATCTCTCGAGAGGCAAACTGGGTTGATTTTCTAGGAAATAATATGCTCTGAAAGAATTCGAGGTGTAAAAATGTGCCCTAACGGACCAAACTTGTGGCATTTTTGACAAAATCAGACCTTTTTATCTGTTATGCTTACCGACACCTATAAAAATTAAGCCAATAGTTCGCCACTGCGGGTATATCTTTTCTTTGTAGCCAGGCTTATATTGATCGACAAATTCGATAGATTAGTTTATGGATCAACCTAACATAAATGTATATCTCTCTTTCTAATAATTAGATTAACCTATTTTATTCTCTAATGCTAGAAGTAGTAAGTGCCATTTAATCAATACGCAGTTTATGCTTTTATTAAATCTAAAACCTCACTTCTGGATGACTCTTTTACAGCAAAGACGCAGACAAATTATCTTGGCACGCGGTAAAAACTTTCACGAACGGCAGCAGTGCCTCCTCCGAGAGCTCTTATAAAGTCGCGCCCGAACGCGAAACACGCAACAAAGAGGTCAATATCACGCTTGACGTGGCGCCACGTACAAAACTCGGACTTGGTATCTGTAAAGGGCCCGAGTGGAAACCCGGAATTTTTGTGCAATTCACCAAAGAAAAGAGTGTGGCACGCGAAGCTGGTCTACGTCAGGGCGATCAAATACTCAGTGTCAATAGCATAGACTTCTCCGATGTGCTCTTTAGCGAGGCGGTGGCTGTAATGAAAAGTGCTAGCAAATTGGAGATGATCGTACGCAAAGCAGCCGGATGCGATCTATTTCCGGGCGAATCAAGCGGCTACAACAGTTCGGCCAGTTCGGTGACAGGCGATCAAAGCCCCTGCTGGGCGGATGCGAAGTCAAAGCGTTTGACAGCGGTGCGCGAAGAAACAACGACCGCACCGATTTGGAATGAGCCGTCAGGAGCAGCAGCACCTTACGCCGAACAACAGCGACGCGCTGATCAACAAGACGGCTGTAACAAGCATAATAGAGATGCACCGGAAAAGAAACCAGTCGGAAGCCAGCAACAAGTCAATAAAACTATTATTAAATTGTCGGAGCAGGGCACATCTATTAACAACACATTCGTTAGTAGCACACAACCGGTAGCGAATGGCTCACGGATCGCAAGTGAGTATGGCGTACCAAGATCAGTGAACACTGTCGGCTCGCACGAAGCATTGCCGGTACCACCGCCAATGGTCCCGATGAACTCTAGTGGCGCTTCGTATCTGACGCGAGAGGAACGGGAGACCAGAACGGTGACGGTGGAAGTGCACCGTCAACAGGCGGATGAGGCAAGAAGACAGCAACAGCAACAAAAGCAAACTCAACAGTTGCAGCAACAGCGCGTTGAATTCAACAGTCACTATCGTCACAACACGCTGCAGCCAACACATTCTTTGCCCAGCCACACAACGCCAACGAAGCATCCGGAATTCCACAAATGCCTACGCAACAACAGCACACAGCTACAACAGCAACCGCAACAACAAACCACGCTATTTCAACAGTCGCAACAACAGCAAAGTACACAGAATTACCGCAACACGCGCCAAGCCGACAGCAGCTCGCTCTCCAGTGCCATAACCGAGGAGCTGAAAAAACGCAAAGAGGTAAGTGAATTATTTAGCAACTCAAACAGCGAGTGTAAGTAAATTACGAAAGCCATAATGTACAAAAATAACAAAAACCTACTTTCGATATTTCTCAATTCAACAATCTACACGCAACGCAACGCGACTTGCAACGCGCCGCACGCTTAATTTTCGCATCGCCTCGCAGAAACAGCGACTCAACGCGGCAACAGCTAATAACAACGCCAGCAACAACAACAATATCAACGCGCACAATCAAGGCAATTATATAAACATCAACGGCAAGCAGAACCATTACAGCCAGTGTAGGCAACAGCCGCCACTACAACAACAACAGCAGCAGCAGCAGCAACTTCATCATCACAACACGCTCCATCAGCCGCTAGCACTGAAGGCACAACAGCAACAACAACCGCACTATCACACCACGCCACTGTCGCCGTCTTCATCGTCGCTTTCATTGTCTGCTCCGCCAACATCCCCAACGACAACGTCCGCGCCTGCGCCCGCGCCCTTGTCGGCCTCCACCGCTACGACAGCCGCGTTGAGTGCTCGCGCTGCTAGCAACAATGTTAATGGCAGCGAGCGCAACAACCACAGTCACAGCAGCCACAACAACAACAGCAGTAGTCAAAACATTCCGACAGTCGGCACCTCAGCGATTGCCGGTGTCGGTGTTGGCGCTGGTGATCAGCACAGCGCGCTGATGGACGAGTTTAAACGTGCCCACCAGCGCATGTTCAAAAACGGGTTCCAAGAGACTGAACGCAAGGTAAGTGTTGTAAGCGCGTCACAATTTTCATTTTTATCTCCTCTCCATGCTGTTCACAACAATTGTGACGCTTTTCAGTGTGGCGTATCTTGTGCCTAAGTAATACATTAAGTTGCCATCGATGTGTAGGAATAGTCAGAAATGGGCACCGACATACTCAGTTCAGTTGGAGCTTTTATGCCAAAAACCGAGTGACCTTGGTTTCTTTAAAAGTGCTCATGAAGGAAAATCATTGGTTGTAGCCTTGCACCCGGGACTAAGTTTAGTAATTCTTTTACGCTTTCCAACAATAATTTTTTCAGCGTAGCGAACTGAGTCGATTTAACCATGCCCAAAGTTTGGATATGTGCGAATAGACCCTCAGTTTTTGAGATATCTATATCGAGATTTTGCACGCCCTTTTCCCAAGAATTTGCTCATTTTCCACAAATATCGAAACAATGTACGATATAACGGTTTTACAATATGAGCGCTACAAAATTAAACAAAAACGGTTTGGGATATCAATGAAATTCTTTATTCCTGTGAAAGTACATTCGATGCCATTATTTTTATAACTCGATTTCTTTTGCATGGCCACCGCGGGCACGCTTGCAGAAGTCCAGACGCTGAACCCAATTTTCTACGGTTTTCAAGCATAAATCGGCCGATGCTGCTGCAATTTCACGTTCGATATTCGTATGAAGTTCATCAATCGACGCTGGCTTGTTGGCATTGTCCATAGACTTGACGAAGTCCCACAGGAAATATCGTCGGCTAATCGCACGCCGAGGCGGACAATTGGCCGGGCTATTTCGTGATATAACACGTTCACTTCGCTGTATGGCTTGTGGCAACGTTTTATTGGAACCACATATTGTCCAAGTCCATATTATCCAATTCGGGCCAAAAGTATTCGGTTATCATTGAACCATTCCCATTCACAGTAACATGCCGGACTTGACCATCACGGGGGAAGTACGGCTCAAATTGTTGCGCAGCCCAATTCATGAACATTTGACGATTCCGGTTGTCAAATGCCTTTAGTTCTTTCGTCAATTTGATCCCACGACGTGTGAGAAACTGATTTGGGTCTCCCCTCAAATGATGCGCTAGCGGCAGCAATATTCTCGATACTACGGGCACTTCTTTGTCTCGATGGCTCGGGAACATTTTGTACTGTGCCTGTGGATTCAAATTTTTCCATTGTTGATCTGACAGGACGATCATGACGACTATAAGTTGAACGTAGCTTTTAAAGATGAGGCCACTGACTCCGAATTTCGGTAGAAAATTTTAATAATTTCGACTCATTGTTGGATCGTATATCTTTCTATGATAAAATGGCAAAACCCTACTGAAGAGAAATGTCAAAAGAGCGAGAAAAAATATAGCCTTGTTTGCTATTCTTATAGCGTTCATATTGAAAACCCCTTTATCATATTTAGTTGTCATACGAACTGGCCGAGCAAAGCCAAGTTCTTGTATGGAAGTGTTTTTATGTGTGGTTTTTCCTTGTCTAGCTAAGTAAGACATTCAAATATTAAGCTGCTGGGCTCTGGAACAATGCTTTGTTGTTTTTTTTTAAGCTTGCACCTTCGCTCTTTTCATGGTATCAATTTATATTTAAAAGGGTATAAGAGATCGCATAGTCATATGTTTATGGTCGAGTGTATACATTGATGTATGTACTAACGAGTTCGTTAGTTTGTTAATATTTATCAACTTTATTGATTATTTATGTACTGTTAGACGTTCGAGCTGTAAGTAGAAATAACAGACAATTTGTCAATACTATTTACATTAGCTTAGAAAAAGTAAACTGCATACCTTCAAATAAGTAAAGCTATTTATCTACAAAAATAACGTGTACATTAGGGTGGGATGGTTTTTTAAGTGAAATTTTAGAAATGACCGCAATAAAAGTGAGAGCTGGGGCGTATACTTTTTGAATTGTTGAGTATATTACTCTAATGGTTTATGAAAAACTGTTTGAAGGTTGACAGCTGTTTCGAAATTTTGAGTAAAAAATTATAAAACAGGAAAATATTACAAAAACTAGCAGTTGTTGAGACTTACATTTAAAAATAAGTTTTGAATAGGGTTTAAATTTTTTTCAAGTTAATAAAATTCTCAAGATAGTAAAAGCATTACCAAAAGAGTATCAAAAAAAGGAGTTAACGGTGAAAATTTGCGACTGTGTATGGTTGCTATATAATTATATATTTTTATTTAATATTACAAATGAGATGCGAGGTCAAATTGTAAAATTCTTATAACACTTTATTTCTTCGTATAAAGCTGTGCCATAATAAAATTCACAGATATTTCTGGTACATCTTAATGTACAAATATACACTTGCTAAATGGCAGCTAACGAGTTGCCCAAAATTTTTAACAATGAATAGCACGCTCAAGTACTCATCATGAGTTTATAGCATTTCTATCTCTTTTTAAATGATGACTCATTATGACAACCCAAAATTGATAATTAGCACAAATATGGTAATGAAAACGCAGATTCAATATTTAATTAAATAAATTCTTTACTATTAGCTTCTACAATTTATACGAGATTTATGCGTCCATTCTTAATACTTCTGAAAGTCTAGCTCTCGCTCGCGTACGTTGACAATGAGTTTGAATATGCTCAAGATTTGCAACGAATATCCTTACTCCAGATCTTAAAACTATATAATTTTCCCTACGAAATTAGACAATGGAACTAAAACTCAAAAACTTCAAATCCTATTAAAATGAGATTCGAGATATCAATCTGGTAGGCTAATAAGCCACGCATAGACCAGTTTTGTCCTTTGAGATACCAGATGGAGTTCACTTGCTAAATCCAAAGGGAGTAGTCATCGTTTAGGATGTCTGCCTTGGCGCGAATTTTAACAGCCCCTCTGCGGTTTCACTATCGATACCTCCTTCCGTGTATCGTACTGTGGAGATCACAGATGCTTACAACGTAGTCTTACCAATGCGGGACAAGTGTACAAGAGATGCTTCATTGTTTCCCTGGTGCCCTTCTCTAAACATTTCCTGCACTCTTCTCAATCTATTAACCCCATCTTATGGGCGTGTGTCGCCACCAAGCAGTGACCAATTAGTAATCCCATCATGTTCCCACCGTCTCATCTATCGAGTGCCAATAGGAATTTTTTGTACTACCGATGTACAGTTTTGCAATTCTGCACACAGGTAGCTCGTTCCATCGGGTTTTGATTTTGTTTTTCCAACGTTGATCACTTTTTCGGATGTTAGCCGCACAAAATTCTTGCAATTCGTTCCTATTTCATTGCCTCGGCGCCTTTGTGGCCTGGCACCCAGTAGAAGTGAAGTTGCTACTACTTTCCACTGCGCTGCTTCCCAAGACACTTCTGGCCGATATGCACCGATACTGGCTTGATTGCTGCTTGACTGTCTACAGAGATATTGACTCTGGATTTGTCTGCAGGTACCGTAGAGGCCAACTTCGCGGCTTTCGTAATAGCAAAGACATCAGCTTGAAATACATTTACTGCAGTGGTCCGGCAACATGCCTAACACTGGACAGTATATTCCCGCACCAACTCCATTGTCTATTTTCGACCCATCCGTATAGATATTTAGAGTGTTGCGCGAAGCTAACATACCTCAACTCATTTATAAATAGCTAAATGAATTTAAGGAATATTCTGAGGTTACAAAAATCCTGAACTAACTCCATACACCTTAGTAAATAAAAGTACCCGAAAACACCTGACCAAACGCCATTCCGTCTAACAATAATCATTGCAAGCTTAGAGGAATTGGTTAGGTGCATAGGTACCTGCTTATGAAGCCAATGGCTGTGAGCGTCACATAGCCGACAGTCAACGGTAAACAGCAGTTTGATATGTGAGTAACGAACAAGCCAAGCGAAAAGCGCTGCTGAGTGAATGAATGAAGGAGCTAAGAAGCTAACTGCACCACATAGCTGCATGCATCGCCGCTACTACAGCATTGTTGTGCGCACAGA
The DNA here is from genome assembly GCA_027475135.1 of Bactrocera correcta. Lineage (NCBI taxonomy): Eukaryota > Metazoa > Arthropoda > Insecta > Diptera > Tephritidae > Bactrocera > Bactrocera correcta. The sequence continues at coordinate 77,211,810 of CM050325.1, read as the reverse complement.
GGCGTTTAGGTTGCTGAGCAGTGGCGCACTTAAATGCGCCGTTTCTTTCTATTTTTATAGTGGCGTAGGGTCTACGGTGTAACGCTAACGCTGAGCGCTGAGCATCAGTTGCAGTTGTTTTGGCTTGGGGGTACACAGTCACGACAGCGAGTCGCGCCGCGTCGCGTCCCATTGTAAGCACAATTGCAAGCGAGTCGCTACTAACTTTAGCGCATTATTCTAAAGCGAAACGACGTGTGCAGTTAACTGATTTTTTCAGTCGCATTGTTCTTGTGCAACTACGTCTACAAGTATACACAAATATTATATTGTCGGTCTATCGCTGTATGCACAAAATAAATATGAAAATAAAAATAAAAGCAAGCAAATAAAAACAAAATAACAAACAACAAGCCGCGAGCGCTGATTGCCTAGAGCGCAGCGTCTATTTGACATGTGTTCGGGTGTCAGTGCAGCGGCATATAACAGGTGTTTGTTGTGGTTGCACAGCAATATTTATAAATAAATATTTCGCTTATTTATTTTCATATGTACTTGCGCTGTTTTTGTTTTTTGTTTTTATCTTTGTGCTGTGATTTTTTCAAATTTACTTCGCGCTAAACTCGAGTTGTTTGCGAAGAAGCCTAGACTCCGCATGTGTAGGCGCGGCGCGTTCGAGTGCTCATATACTAAG
>CM050325.1:77115797-77210637 GCA_027475135.1 Bactrocera correcta | reverse complement strand
AAAATTAAAAAAAAAGTATAAAGTCCTTAAACAGAACTTGCAGAAATATTTTTCATGAACAATTTGACTTGTCGATTTGTGATGGTGAACATCAGCGTATATTATCTTTGTGTACTTTTTTACCATTTATTAACACGATTGTTCCTAAATCCTTCTGTACGACGTTTTCAACGTAAATCTTATTTAATTTATTTCCAAGTCGTTTATTGAGGCGAACGTAAACTTTTTCACCTTCTTTAAACGTCCTTTGGTCAACTTTAGATTTTTTAATAATATTTTCTTAAGCAGTATGTAGTGCTACCTTAATTGAGTCTAGGTGATCTTTACCTAAATATAAGATAACGGAATTCTTCTACATGCACTGCCGTTATACCGTTAAGGCTTTATGTAGACTTCAGTAAGCTAAAAAATGTTTATTAACTTAATATGTTAAACTAATGATTTGAAGCATTTCGATATCGATATCTAAATGTGTATATAAAAGAAAATCGACTTTATACCTAAATAAAAGATTACGGAATTCTTCTACCTGCACTGCCGTAATGCCGCCGTGGCTATATGCCCCTTCAGATCGTTAAAGAAGGTTTATTAACTTAAATATGTTAAGATAATGAGTTGAAGCATTTCGATATCGATTGCTAAATGAGTGTATACAAGAAAATCGACTTTATACCTAAATATAAGCTTACGTGATTCTTCTAAATGCTTTGCCGTTAAGGCGTTTGTAGACTTCAGTAGGATAAAGAGGGTTAATTAACTTAAATATGTTAAACTACTGATCTGAGGCATTTCGATATCGATTGCTAAATGTGTATATACAAGAAAATCGACTTTATACCTAAATATATGATAACGGAATTCTTCTACATGCACTGCCGTTATGCCGTTAAGGCGTTTGTAGACTTCAGCAAGATAAAGGGGGTTAATTAACTTAAACATATTAAACTAATGATTTGAGGCATTTCGATATCGAATGCTAAATGTGTATATACAACTAAATCGACTTTATACCTAAATATAAGGTTACGGAATTCTTCCAAATGCACTGCCGTTATACCGTTATGGCTTTATGTTAACTTCAGTAAGTTAAAGAAGGTTTATTAACTTAAATATGGTAAACCAGTTATTTGAAGCATTTCGATATCGATTGCTTAATGCATATATACAAGAAAATCGACTTTATACCTAAATATAAGAGTACGGAATTCTTCCAAATGTACTGTCGTAATGCCACCATGGCTTTATATCAACTTAAATACGTTAAAAAAGGTTAATAAACTTAAATATGTTAAACTAATTATTTGAAGCATTTAGATATCGATTGCTAAATGTGTATATACAACAAAATCGACTTTATACCTAAATATAAGCTTACGGAATTCTTCTAAATGCACTGCCGTTATGCCGCCATGGCTTTGTGTTAACTTCTGTGCGTTAAAGAAGCTTTATTAACTTAAATATGTTAATTTAATGATTTGAAGATTTTCGAAATCTATATCTAAATGCATATACACAACAAAATCGATTTTATACCTAAATATAAGATTACGGAATTCTTAAAAATATTATTATTATTAACTAAGATATATTAAACTAATGATTTGAGGCATTTCGATATCGATTGCTAAATGTGTATATACAAGAAAATCGACTTTATACCTAAATATAAGATTACGGAATTCTTCTACATGAACTGCCGTTATGCCGTCATGGCTTTGTGTTAACTTCAGTGCGTTAAAGAAGCTTTATTAACTTAAATATGTTAAACTAATGATTTGAAGATTTTCGAAATCGATTGCTAAATGCATATACACAACAAAATCGACTTTATACCTAAATATAAGATTACGGAATTCTTCCAAATGCGCTGCCGTTATGGCTTTATGTTAACTTCAGTTCGTTTTAGAAGGTTTATTAACTTAGATATGTTTCACTAGTTATTTGAAGCATTTCGAAATCGGTTGCTTAATGCATATATACAAGAAAAAAAAAAAGACTTTATACCTAAATATAAGATTACGGAATGTTTCTAAATGCACTGCCGTTATGCCGTTATGGCTTTATGTTAACTTCAGTTCGTTTAAGAAGGTTTATTAACTAAGATATGTTACACTAGTTATTTGAAGCATTTCGAAATCGATTGCTTAATGCTTAATGCTAAATGTGTATATACAACAAAATCGACTTTACACCTAAATATAAGATTACGGAATCTTTCTAAATGCTTTGCCGTTATGCCGTTAAGGCGTTTGTAGACTTCAGTAAGATAAAGGGGGTTAATTAACTTAAATATGTTAAACTAATGATTTGAAGCATTTAGATATCGATTGCTAAATGCATATAAACAACAAAATCGACTTTATACCTAAATATAAGATTACGGAATTCTTCTACATGCACTGCAGTTATGCCGCCATGGCTTTGTGTTAACTTCAGTGCGTTAAAGAAGCTTTATTAACTTAAATATGTTAAACTAATGATATGAAGATTTTCGAAATCGATTGCTAAATGCATATAAACAACAAAATCGACTTTATACCTAAATATAAGATTACGTAATTCTTCTAAATGCTTTGCCGTTATGCCATTAAGGCGTTTGTAGACTTCAGTAAGAAAAAGAGGGTTAATTAACTTAGATGTGTTAAACTAATGATTTGAGGCTTTTCGATATCGATTGCTAAATGAGTATATACAAGAAAATCGACTTTATACCTAAATATTAGATTACGGAATTCTTCTAAATGCTTTGCCGTTATGCCGTTAAGGCGTTTGTAGACTTCAGTAAGATAGAGAGGGTTAATTAACTTAAATATATTAAACTAATGATTTGAGGCATTTCGATATCGATTGCTAAATGTGTATATACAAGGAAATCGACTTTATACCTAAATATATGATAACGGAATTCTTCTACATGCACTGCCGTTATGCCGTTAAGGCGTTTGTAGACTTCAGTAAGATAAAGGGGGTTAATTAACTTAAATATGTTAAACTAATGATTTGAAGCATTTAGATATCGATTGCTAAATGCTTATGAACAACAAAATCGACTTTATACCTAAATATAAGCTTACGGAATTCTTCCAAATGCACTGCCGTTATGGCTTTATGTTAACTTCAGTTCGGTAAAGGAGGTTTATTAACTTAAATATGTTAAACCAGTTATCTGAAGCATTTCCATATCGATTGCGAAATGTACATATACAAGAAAATCGACTTTATACCTAAATATAAGAGTACGGAATTCTTCCAAATGTACTGTCGTAATGCCACCATGGCTTTATATCAACTTAAATACGTTAAAAAAGGTTAATTAACTTAATATGTTAAACTAATGATTTGAAGCATTTAGATATTGCTTGCTAAATCTGTGTATACAAGAAAATCGGATTTATACCTAAATATAAGATAAAGGGATTCTTCTAAATGCACTGCCGTTATGCCGCCGTGGCTTTATGTTAACTTCAGAGCGTTAAAGAAGCTTTATTAACTTAAATATGTTAAACTAATGATTTGAAGATTTTCGAAATCGATTGCTAAATGCATATACACAACAAAATCGACTTTATACCTAAATATAAGATTACGGAATTCTTTCAATATGCGCTGCCGTTATGGCTTTATGTTAACTTCAGTTCGTTTAAGAAGGTTTATTAACTAAGATATGTTACACTAGTTATTTGAAGCATTTCGAAATCGATTGCTTAATGCTTAATGCTAAATGTGTATATACAACAAAATCGACTTTATACCTAAATATAAGATTACGGAATCTTTCTAAATGCTTTGCCGTTATGCCATTAAGGCGTTTGTAGACTTCAGTAAGATAAAGGGGGTTAATTAACTTAAATATGTTAAACTAATGATTTAAAGCATTTAGATATCGATTGCTAAATGCATATAAACAACAAAATCGACTTTATACCTAAATATAAGATTACGGAATTCTTCTAAATGCTTTGCCGTTATGCCATTAAGGCGTTTATAGACTTCCGTAAGATAAAGAGGGTTAATTAACTTGAATATGTTAAACTAATGATTTGGGGCATTTCGTTATCGATTGCTAAATGCGTATATACAAGAAAATCGACTTTATACCTAAATATAAAATTACGGAATTCTTCTACATGAACTGCCGTTATACCGCCATGGCTTTGTGTTAACTTTAGTGCGTTAAAGAAGCTTTATTAACTTAAATATGTTAAACTAATGATTTGAAGATTTTCGAGATCGATTGCTAAATGCAAATATACAAGAAAATCGACTTTATACCTAAATATAAGATTACGGAATTCTTCTAAATGCTTTGCCGTTAGGATGTTTGTAGACTTCAGTAAGATAAGAGGGTTAATTAACTTAAATATGTTAAACTAATCGATTTGAAGCATTTCGATTTCGATTGCCAGATGAGCATATACAAGAAAATCGACTTTATACCTAAATATAAGATTACGTAATTCTTCTAGATGCTTTGCCGTTATGGCGTTAAGGCGTTTGTAGACTTCAGTAAGATAAAGAGGGTTAATTAACTTAAATATGTTAAACTAATGATTTGAGGCTAAATGTGTATATACAAGAAAATCGACATTACACATAAAATATAAGATTACGGAATTCTTCCAAATGCACTGCCGTTATACCGTTATGGCTTTATGTTAACTTCAGTAAGTTAAAGAAGGTTTATTAACATAAATATGTTAAACCAGTTATTTGAAGCATTTCGATATCGATTGCGTAATGCATATATACACGAAAATCGACTTTATACCTAAATATAAGAGTACGGAATTCTTCCAAATGTACTGTCGTAATGCCACCATGGCTTTATATCAACTTAAATACGTTAAAAAAGGTTAATTAACTTAAATATGTTAAACTAATGATTTGAAGCATTTAGATATCGAGTGCTAAATGTGTATATACAACAAAATCGACTTTATACCTAAATATAAGCTTACGGAATTCTTCTAAATGCACTGCCGCCATGGCTTTGTGTTAACTTCAGTGCGTTAAAGAAGCTTTATTAACTTAAGTTTATTAAACTAATGATTTGAAGCATTTCGATTTCGATTGCTAAATGAGTATATACAACAAAATCGACTTTATACCTAAATATAAGATTACGTAATTCTTCTAAATGCTTTGCCGTTATGCCGTTAAGGCGTTTGTAGACTTCAGTAAGATAGAGACGGTTAATTAATTTAAAATATATTAAACTATTGATTTGAGGCATTTCGATATCGATTGCTAAATGTGTATATACAAGAAAATCGACTTTATACCTAAATATAAGATTACGGAATTCTTCTACATGAACTGCCGTCATGCCGTCATGGCTTTGTGTTAACTTCAGTGCGTTAAAGAAGCTTTATTAACTTAAATATGTTAAACTAATGATTTGAAGATTTTCGAAATCGATTGCTAAATGCATATACACAACAAAATCGACTTTATACCTAAATATAAGATTACGGAATTCTTCCAAATGCGCTGCCGTTATGGCTTTATGTTAACTTCAGTTCGTTTAAGAAGGTTTATTAACTTAGATATGTTTCACTAGTTATTTGAAGCATTTCGAAATCGGTTGCTTAATGCATATATACAAGAAAACCGACTTTATACCTAAATATAAGATTACGGAATGTTTCTAAATGCACTGCCGTTATGCCGTTATGGCTTTATGTTAACTTCAGTTCGTTTAAAAAGGTTTATTAACTAAGATATCTTACACTAGTTATTTGAAGCATTTCGAAATCGTTTGCTTAATGCTTAATGCTAATGCATATAAACAACAAAATCGACTTTATACCTAAATATAAGATTACGGAATTCTTCTAAATGCTTTGCCGTTATGCCGTTAAGGCGTTTGTAGACTTCAGTAAGATAAAGGGGGGTTAATTAACTTAAACATGTTAAACTAATGATTTAAAGCATTTAGATATCGATTGCTAAATGCATATAAACAACAAAATCGACTTTATACCTAAATATAAGATTACGGAATTCTTCTAAATGCTTTGCCGTTATGCCATTAAGGCGTTTATAGACTTCCGTAAGATAAAGAGGGTTAATTAACTTGAATATGTTAAACTAATGATTTGGGGCATTTCGTTATCGATTGCTTAATGCGTATATACAAGAAAATCGACTTTATACCTAAATATAAAATTACGGAATTCTTCTGCATGAACTGCCGTTATACCGCCATGGCTTTGTGTTAACTTCAGTGCGTTAAAGAAGCTTTATTAACTTAAATATGTTAAACTAATGATTTGAAGATTTTCGAGATCGATTGCTAAATGCAAATATACAAAAAAATCGACTTTATACCTAAATATAAGATTACGGAATTCTTCTAAATGCTTTGCCGTTAGGATGTTTGTAGACTTCAGTAAGATAAAGAGGGTTAATTAACTTAAATATGTTAAACTAATGATTTGAAGCATTTCGATTTCGATTGCTAAATGAGCATATACAAGAAAATCGACTTTATACCTAAATATAAGATAACGTAATTCTTCTAGATGCTTTGCCGTTATGGCGTTAATGCGTTTGTGGACTTCAGTAAGATAAAGAGGGTTAATTAACTTAAATATGTTAAACTAATGATTTGAAGCGTTTCGATTTCAATTGCTAAATGTGTATATACAAGAAAATCGACTTTATACCTAAATATATGATAACGGAATTCTTCTACATGCACTGCCGTTATGCCGTTAAGGCGTTTGTAGACTTCAGTAAGATAAAGAGGGTTAATTACTTAAAAATGTTAAACTAATGATTTGAGGCTAAATGTGTATATACAAGAAAATCGACTTTACACATAAATATAAGATTACGGAATTCTTCCAAATGCACTGCCGTTATACCGTTATGGCTTTATGTTAACTTCAGTAAGTTAAAGAAGGTTTATTAACTTAAATATGTTAAACCAGTTATTTGAAGCATTTCGATATCGATTGCGTAATGCATATATACACGAAAATCGACTTTATACCTAAATATAAGAGTACGGAATTCTTCCAAATGTACTGTCGTAATGCCACCATGGCTTTATATCAACTTAAATACGTTAAAAAAGGTTAATTAACTTAAATATGTTAAACTAATGATTTGAAGCATTTAGATATCGAGTGCTAAATGTGTATATACAACAAAATCGACTTTATACCTAAATATAAGCTTACGGAATTCTTCTAAATGCACTGCCGTTATGCCGCCATGGCTTTGTGTTAACTTCAGTGCGTTAAAGAAGCTTTATTAACTTAAGTTTATTAAACTAATGATTTGAAGCATTTCGATTTCGATTGCTAAATGAGTATATACAACAAAATCAACTTTATACCTAAATATAAGATTACGTAATTCTTCTAAATGCTTTGCCGTTATGCCGTTAAGGCGTTTGTAGACTTCAGTAAGATAGAGACGGTTAATTAATTTAAATATATTAAACTATTGATTTGAGGCATTTCGATATCGATTGCTAAATGTGTATATACAAGAAAATCGACTTTATACCTAAATATAAGATTACGGAATTCTTCTACATGAACTGCCGTTATGCCGTTAAAACGTTTGTAGACTTCAGTGGGTTAAAGTAGGTTTGTTAACTTAAATATGTTAAACTAATGATTTGAAGCATTTCGATTTCGATTGCTAAATGAGAATATACAAGAAAATGGACTTTATACCTAAATATAAGATTACGGAATTCTTCTAAATTCTTTGCCGTTATGCCGGTAAGGCGTTTGTAGACTTCAGTAAGATAGAGAGGGTTAATTATCTTAAACATGTTAAACTAATGATTTGAAGCATTTCGATTTCGATTGCTAAATGAGTATATACAAGAAAAGCGACTTTATACGTAAATATAAGATTACGTAATTCTTCTAAATGCTTTGCCGTTATGCCGTTAAGGCGTTTGTAGACTTCAGTAAGATAAAGAGGGGTTAATTAACTTAAATATGTTAAACTTATGATTTGAGGCATTTGGATATCGATTGCTAAATGTGTATGTACAAGAAAATCGACTTTATACCTAAATATACGATAACGGAATTCTTCTGCATGCTAAATGAGAATATACAAGAAAATGGACTTTATACCTAAATATAAGATTACGGAATTCTTCTAAATTCTTTGCCGTTATGCCGGTAAGGCGTTTGTAGACTTCAGTAAGATAGAGAGGGTTAATTATCTTAAACATGTTAAACTAATGATTTGAAGCATTTCGATTTCGATTGCTAAATGAGTATATACAAGAAAGCGACTTATACGTAAATATAAGATTACGTAATTCTTCTAAATGCTTTGCCGTTATGCCGTTAAGGCGTTTGTAGACTTCAGTAAGATAAAGGGGGTTAATTAACTTAAATATGTTAAACTAATGATTTGAGGCATTTAGATATCGATTGCTAACTGTGTATATACAACAAAATCGACTTTATACCTAAATATAAGCTAACGGAATTCTTTTAAATGCACTGCCGTTAAGCCGCCATGGCTTTATGTTATTTTCGGTGCGTTTAAGAAGCTTTATTAACTTAAATATGTTAAACTTATGATTTGAAGATTTTCGAAATCGATTGCTAAATGAGTATATACAAAAAAATCGACTTTATACCTTAATATTTCATAACGGAATTCTTCTACATGCACTGCCGTTATGCCGCCAAGGCTTTGCGTTTACTTCAGTGCGTTAAAGTAGGTTTGTTAACTTAACTTTGTTAAACTAATGATTTGAAGCATTTCGATTTCGATTGCTACATGAGTACATACAAGAAAATGGACTTTATACCTAAATATAAGATTACGGAATTCTTCTAAATGCTTTGCCGTTATGCCGTTAAGGCGTTTGTAGACTTCAGTAAGATAGAGAGGGTTAATTAGCTTAAATATGTTAAACTAATGATTTGAAGCATTTCGATATCGATTGCTAAATGTGTATATACAACAAAATTGACTTTATACCTTAATATAAGATTACGAAATTCTTCTAAATGAATTGCCGTTATGCCGTTAAAACGTTTGTAGACTTCAGTGGGTTAAAGTAGGTTTGTTAACTTAAATATGTTAAACTAATGATTTGAAGCATTTCGATTTCGATTGCTAAATGAGAATATACAAGAAAATGGACTTTATACCTAAATATAAGATTACGGAATTCTTCTAAATTCTTTGCCGTTATGCCGGTAAGGCGTTTGTAGACTTCAGTAAGATAGAGAGGGTTAATTAACTTAAATATATTAAACTAATAATTTGAGGCATTTCGATAGCGATTGCTAAATGTGTAAATACAAGAAAATCGACTTTATACCTAAATATATGATAACGTTAAGGCGTTTGTAGACTTCAGTAAGATAAAGGGGGTTAATTAACTTAAATATGTTAAATCGACTTTATACGTAATATAAGATTACGGAATTCTTCTAAATGCACTGCCGTTATGCCGCCTTTGCTTTAAGCCAACTTCCGTTCGTTAAAGAAGGTTAATTAGCTTAAATATGTTAAACTAATTATTTGAAGCATTTCGATATTGATTGCTAAATGTGTATATACAAGAAAATCAACTTTATACATAAATATAAGACTACGGAATTCCCCCAAATGTATTGTCGTTATGCTGCCATGGCTTTACATCAACTTCAATACGTTAAAGAAGGTTAATTAACTTAATATGTTAAACTAATGATTTGAAGCATTTCGATATCGATTGCTAAATGCGTATATGCTACAGAATCGGCTTTATACCTAAATATAAGATTACGGAATTCTTCTAAATGCACTGTCGTTATACCGCCATGGCTCTATATCACCTTCATTACGTTAAAGAAGGTTAACCAACTTAAATATGTTAAACGAATGATTTGAAGCATTTCGATATCTATAGCTAAATGTGTATTTACAAGAAAATCAACTCTTTACCTAAATATAAAATTACGGAATTTTTCCAAATGCACTGCCCTTATACCGTTTTGGCTTTATGTAAGCTTCAGTAAGATAAAGAAGGTTAATTAACTTAAATATGTTAAAATAATGATTTAAAGCATTTCGATATCGATTGCTAAATGTGTATATACATCTAAAAAATGTTTATTAACTTAGTATGTTAAACTAATGATTTGAAGCATTTCGATATCGATTGCTAAATGCGTATATACAAGAAAATCGAATTTATACCTAAACATAAGATTACGGAATTCTTCCAAATGTACTGTCGTTATGCCGCCATGGCTTTATATCAACTTCAATACGTTAAAGAAGGTTAATTAATTTAAATATGTTAAGCTAACGATTTGACGCATTTCGATATCGCTTGCTAAATGTGTACATACAAGAAAATCAAATTTATACCTAAATATAAGATAACGGAATTCTTCTAAATGCACTGCCGTTATGCCGTTAAGGCTTTATGTTAACTTCAGTTCGTTAAAAAAGGTTTATTAACTTAAATATGTTAAACTAATGTTATGAAGCATTTCGATATCGCTTGCTAAATGTGTACATACCAGAAAATTAAATTTGTACCTAAATATAAGATAACGGAATTCTTCTAAATATATGCCGTTAAGGCTTTATGTAGACTTCAGTAAGACAGAGAGGGTTAATTAACTTGAATATGTTAAACTGATTACTGAAGTCTACATAAAGCCTTAACGGTATAACGGCAGTGCATTTAGAAGAATTCCGTGATGTTATAATTTTATATTTAGGTACAAAGTCGATTTTCTTATATTTACACATTTAGCAGTCGATATCGAAATGCTTCAAACCATAAGTTTAACATATTTAAGTTAATAAACCTTCTTTAACGTATTGAAGTTGATACAAAGCCATGGCGGCTTAACGACAGTACATTTGGAAGAATTCCCTAATCTTATATTTACGTATAAATTCGATTTTGTTGTATATACGCATTTAGCAATCGATATCGAAATGCTTCAAATAATTGGTTTAGCATATTTAGGTTAATTAACCTTCTTTATCTTACTGAAGTTTACATAAAGCCATAACGGCATTATATTTGGGTGAATTCCGTAAGCTTTTATTTAGGTATAAAATCGATTTTCTTGTACATACACATTTAGTAATCGACATCGAAATGCTTCAAATCATTAGTTTAACATATTTAAGTTAATTAACCTTCTTTACCGTAATGAATGTTATATAAAGCCATGGCGGCATAACGACAGTGCATGTAGAAGAATGCCGTAATCTTATATTTAAGTATAAGTTCGATTTTGTTGTATATAGGCATTTAGCAATATCGAAATGCTTCATATAACTGGTTTAGCATATTTAGGTTAATTAACCTTCTTTATTTTACTGAAGTGTACATAAAGCCATAACGGCATGTCGGCAGTATATTTGGGAGAATTCCGTAATCTTTTATTTAGGTATAAAATCGATTTTCTTGTACATACACATTTAGCAATCAATATCGAAATGCTTCAAATCATTAGTTTAGCATATTTAAGTAAATTAACCTTCTTTAACGTACTGAAATTTATATAAAGCCATAACAGCATAGCGGCAGTGCATTTAGAAGAATTACGTTATCTTATATTTAGGTATAAAGTCGATTTTCTTGTATATACGCATACAGCAATCGATATCGACATGCTTCAAATCATTAGTGTAACATATTTAAGTTAATAAACCTTCTTTAACGCACTGAAGTCTTCATAAAGCCTTAACGGCATAACTGCAGTGCATTTAGAAGAATTCCGTAATGTTATAATTTTATATTTAGGTATAAATTCGATTTTGTTGTTTATACGCATTTAGCAGTCGATATCGAAATGCTCCAAACCATAAGTTTAACATATTTAAAATAACTAACCTTCTTTAACGTATTGATGTTGATACAAAGCCATGGCGGCTTAACGACAGTACATTTGGAAGAATTCCCTAATTTTATATTTAGAAGAATTACGTAATCATATATTTAGGTATCAAGTCGATTTTCGTGCATATACTCATTTAGCAATCGATATCGAAATGCTTCAAATCATTAGTTTAATATATTAAAGTTAATAAAGCTTCTTTAACGCACTGAAGTTAACATAAAGCCATGGCGGCATAACGGCAGTGCATGTAGAAGAATTCCGTAATCTTATATTTAGGTATAAAGTCGATTTTCTTGTATATACACATTTCGCAATCGATATCGAAATGCTTCAAATCATTAGTTTAACATATTTAAGTTAATAAACCTTCTTTAACGCACTGACGTCTTCATAAAGCCTTAACGGTATAACTGCAGTGCATTTAGAAGAATTCCGTATTCTTATATTTAGGTATAAAGTCGATTTTGTTGTATATACGCATTTAGCAATCGATAACGAAATGCTTAAAATCATTAGTTTAACATATTCAAGTTAATTAACCTTCTTTAACGTATTGAAGTTGATATAAAGCCATGGCGGCATAACGACAGTACATTTGGAAGAATTCCGTAATCTTATGTTTAGGTATAAATTCCATTTTCTTTTATATACACATTTAGCAAGCGATACCGAAATGCTTCATAACATTAGTTTAACATATTTAAGTTAATAAACCTTTTTTAACGAACTGAAGTTAACATAAAGCCTTAACGGCATAACGGCAGTGCATTTAGAAGAATTCCGTTATCTTATATTTAGGTATAAATTTGATTTTCTTGTATGTACACATTTAGCAAGCGATATCGAAATGCGTCAAATCGTTAGTTTAACATATTTAAATTAATTAACCTTCTTTAACGTATTGAAGTTGATATAAAGCCATGGCGGCATAACGACAGTACATTTGGAAGAATTCCGTATTCTTATGTTTAGGTATTAATTCGATTTTCTTGTATATACGCATTTAGCAATCGATATCGAAATGCTTCAAATCAGTAGTTTAACATACTAAGTTAATAAACATTTTTTAGATTACTGAAGTTTACATAAAGCCTTAACGGTATAACGGCAGTGCATTTAGAAGAATTCCGTGATGTTATAATTTTATATTTAGGTATAAAGTCGATTTTCTTATATTTACACATTTAGCAGTCGATATCGAAATGCTTCAAACCATAAGTTTAACATATTTAAAATAACTAACCTTCTTTAACGTATTGAAGTTGATACAAAGCCATGGCGGCTTAACGACAGTACATTTGGAAGAATTCCCTAATCTTATATTTACGTATAAATTCGATTTTGTTGTATATACGCATTTAGCAATCGATATCGAAATGCTTCAAATAATTGGTTTAGCATATTTAGGTTAATTAACCTTCTTTATCTTACTGAAGTTTACATAAAGCCATAACGGCATAACGGCATTATATTTGGGTGAATTCCGTAAGCTTTTATTTAGGTATAAAATCGATTTTCTTGTACATACACATTTAGCAATCGATATCGAAATGCTTCAAATCATTAGTTTAACATATTTAAGTTAATTAACCTTCTTTACCGTAATGAATGTTATATAAAGCCATGGCGGCATAACGGCAGTACATGTGGAAGAATTCCGTAATCTTATATTGAGGTATAAAGTCGATTTTGTTGTATATACGCATTTAGCAATCGATAATGAAATGCTTCAAATCATTAGTTTAACATATTTAGGTTAATTAACCTTCTTTAACGTATTGAAGTTGATATAAAGCCATGGCGGCATAACGACAGTACATTTGGAAGAATTCCGTAATCTTATGTTTAGGTATAAATTACATTTTCTTTTATATACACATTTAGCAAGCGATATCGAAATGCTTCATAACATTAGTTTAACATATTTAAGTTAATAAACCTTTTTTAACGAACTGAAGTTAACATAAAGCCTTAACGGCATAACAGCAGTGCATTTAGAAGAATTCCGTTATCTTATATTTAGGTATAAAATTGATTTTCTTGTATGTACACATTTAGCAAGCGATATCGAAATGCGTCAAATCGTTAGTTTAACATATTTAAATTAATTAACCTTCTTTAACGTATTGAAGTTGATATAAAGCCAAGGCGGCATAACGACAGTACATTTGGAAGAATTCCGTAATCTTATGTTTAGGTATAAATTCGATTTTCTTGTATATACGCATTTAGCAATCGATATCGAAATGCTTCAAATCATTAGTTTAACATACTAAGTTAATAAACATTTTTTAGATTACTGAAGTCTACATAAAGCCTTAACGGTATAACGGCAGTGCATTTAGAAGAATTCCGTGGTGTTATAATTTTATATTTAGGTATAAAGTCGATTTTCTTATATTTACACCTTTAGCAGTCGATATCGAAATGCTTCAAACCATAAGTTTAACATATTTAAAATAACTAACCTTCTTTAACGTATTGAAGTTGATACAAAGCCATGGCGGCTTAACGACAGTACATTTGGAAGAATTCCCTAATCTTATATTTACGTAGAAATTAGATTTTGTTGTATATACGCATTTAGCAATCGATATCGAAATGCTTCAAATAATTGGTTTAGCATATTTAGGTTAATTAACCTTCTTTATCTTACTGAAGTTTACATAAAGCCATAACGGCATAACGGCATTATATTTGGGTGAATTCCGTAAGCTTTTATTTAGGTATAAAATCGATTTTCTTGTACATACACATTTAGCAATCGATATCGAAATGCTTCAAATCATTAGTTTAACATATTTAAGTTAATTAACCTTCTTTACCGTAATGAATGTTATATAAAGCCATGGCGGCATAACGACAGTGCATTTCGAAGAATTCCGTAATCTTATATTTAGGTGTAAAGTCGATTTTCTTGTATATACTCATTTAGCAATCGATATCGAAATGCTTCAAATCATTAGTTTAAAATATTTAAGTTAATTAACCTTCTTTAACGCACTGAAGTTAACATAAAGCCATGGCGGCATAACGGCAGTGCATGTAGAAGAATTCCGTAATCTTATATTTAGGTATAAAGTCGATTTTCTTGTATATACACATTTCGCAATCGATATCGAAATGCTTCAAATCATTAGTTTAACATATTTAAGTTAATAAACCTTCTTTAACGCACTGACGTCTTCATAAAGCCTTAACGGTATAACTGCAGTGCATTTAGAAGAATTCCGTATTCTTATATTTAGGTATAAAGTCGATTTTGTTGTATATACGCATTTAGCAATCGATAACGAAATGCTTAAAATCATTAGTTTAACATATTCAAGTTAATTAACCTTCTTTAACGTATTGAAGTTGATATAAAGCCATGGCGGCATAACGACAGTACATTTGGAAGAATTCCGTAATCTTATGTTTAGGTATAAATTCCATTTTCTTTTATATACACATTTAGCAAGCGATATCGAAATGCTTCATAACATTAGTTTAACATATTTAAGTTAATAAACCTTTTTTAACGAACTGAAGTTAACATAAAGCCTTAACGGTATAACGGCAGTGCATTTAGAAGAATTCCGTTATCTTACATTTAGGTATAAATTTGATTTTCTTGTATGTACACATTTAGCAAGCGATATCGAAATGCGTCAAATCGTTAGTTTAACATATTTAAATTAATTAACCTTCTTTAACGTATTGAAGTTGATATAAAGCCATGGCGGCATAACGACAGTACATTTGGAAGAATTCCGTAATCTTATGTTTAGGTATAAATTCGATTTTCTTGTATATACGCATTTAGCAATCGATATCGAAATGCTTCAAATCATTAGTTTAACATACTAAGTTAATAAACATTTTTTAGATTACTGAAGTCTACATAAAGCCTTAACGGTATAACGGCAGTGCATTTAGAAGAATTCCGTGGTGTTATAATTTTATATTTAGGTATAAAGTCGATTTTCTTATATTTACACCTTTAGCAGTCGATATCGAAATGCTTCAAACCATAAGTTTAACATATTTAAAATAACTAACCTTCTTTAACGTATTGAAGTTGATACAAAGCCATGGCGGCTTAACGACAGTACATTTGGAAGAATTCCCTAATCTTATATTTACGTAGAAATTAGATTTTGTTGTATATACGCATTTAGCAATCGATATCGAAATGCTTCAAATAATTGGTTTAGCATATTTAGGTTAATTAACCTTCTTTATCTTACTGAAGTTTACATAAAGCCATAACGGCATAACGGCATTATATTTGGGTGAATTCCGTAAGCTTTTATTTAGGTATAAAATCGATTTTCTTGTACATACACATTTAGCAATCGATATCGAAATGCTTCAAATCATTAGTTTAGCATATTTAAGTTAATTAACCTTCTTTACCGTAATGAATGTTATATAAAGCCATGGCGGCATAACGACAGTGCATGTAGAAGAATTCCGTAATCTTATATTTAGGTATATAGTCGATTTTCTTGTATTTACACATTTAGCAATCGGTATCGAAAATCTTCAAATCATTAATTTAACATATTTAAGTTAATTAACCTTCTTTAACGTAATGAAGGTGACATAAAGCCATGGCGGCATAACGACAGTGCATTTAGAAAAATGCCGTAATCTTATATTTAGGTATAAGTTCGATTTTGTTGTATATAGGCATTTAGCAATATCGAAATGCTTCATATAACTGGTTTAGCATATTTAGGTTAATCAACCTTCTTTATTTTACTGAAGTGTACATAAAGCCATAACGGCATGTCGGCAGTATATTTGGGAGAATTCCGTAATCTTTTATTTAGGTATAAAATCGATTTTCTTGTACATACATATTTAGCAATCAATATCGAAATGCTTCAAATCATTAGTTTATCATATTTAAGTAAATTAATCTTCTTTAACGTAATCTTATATTTAGGTATAAAGTCGATTTTCTGTATATACGCATACAGCAATCGATATCGAAATTCTTCAAATCATTAGTTTAACATATTTAAAATAATAAACCGTATTTAACGTAATGAAGGTGATATAAAGCCATGGCGGCCTAACGACAGTGCATTTAGAAGAATTTTATATTTAGGTATAAATTCGATTTTGTTGTATATACGCATTTAGCAATCGAAATCGAAATGCTTCAAATAACTGGTTTAGCATATTTAGGTTAATTAACCTTCTTTATCTTACTGAAGTTTACATAAAGCCATAACGGCATAACGGCAAAATATTTGGGTGAATTCCGTAAGCTTTTATTTAGGTATAAAATCGATTTTCTTGTACATACACATTTAGCAATCGATATCGAAATGCTTCAAATCATTAGTTTAACATATTTAAGTTAATTAACCTTCTTTACCGTAATGAATGTTATATAAAGCCATGGCGGCATAACGGCAGTACATGTGGAAGAATTCCGTAATCTTATATTTAGAAGAATTACGTAATCTCATATTTAGGTATCAAGTCGATTTTCGTGCATATACTCATTTAGCAATCGATATCGAAATGCTTCAAATCATTAGTGTAATATATTAAAGTTAATAAAGCTTCTTTAACGCACTGAAGTTAACATAAAGCCATGGCGGCATAACGGCAGTGCATGTAGAAGAATTCCGTAATCTTATATTTAGGTATAAAGTCGATTTTCTTGTATATACACATTTCGCAATCGATATCGAAATGCTTCAAATCATTAGTTTAACATATTTAAGTTAATAAACCTTCTTTAACGCACTGACGTCTTCATAAAGCCTTAACGGTATAACTGCAGTGCATTTAGAAGAATTCCGTATTCTTATATTTAGGTATAAAGTCGATTTTGTTGTATATACGCATTTAGCAATCGATAACGAAATGCTTAAAATCATTAGTTTAACATATTCAAGTTAATTAACCTTCTTTAACGTATTGAAGTTGATATAAAGCCATGGCGGCATAACGACAGTACACTTGGAAGAATTCCGTAATCTTATGTTTAGGTATAAATTCCATTTTCTTTTATATACACATTTAGCAAGCGATATCGAAATGCTTCATAACATTAGTTTAACATATTTAAGTTAATAAACCTTTTTTAACGAACTGAAGTTAACATAAAGCCTTAACGGTATAACGGCAGTGCATTTAGAAGAATTCCGTTATCTTATATTTAGGTATAAATTTGATTTTCTTGTATGTACACATTTAGCAAGCGATATCGAAATGCGTCAAATCGTTACTTTAACATATTTAAATTAATTAACCTTCTTTAACGTATTGAAGTTGATATAAAGCCATGGCGGCATAACGACAGTACATTTGGAAGAATTCCGTAATCTTATGTTTAGGTATAAATTCGATTTTCTTGTATATACGCATTTAGCAATCGATATCGAAATGCTTCAAATCATTAGTTTAACATACTAAGTTAATAAACATTTTTTAGATTACTGAAGTCTACATAAAGCCTTAACGGTATAACGGCAGTGCATTTAGAAGAATTCCGTGATGTTATAATTTTATATTTAGGTATAAAGTCGATTTCTTATATTTACACATTTAGCAGTCGATATCGAAATGCTTCAAATCATTAGTTTAACATATTTAAGTTAATTAACCTTCTTTACCGTAATGAAGTTGATATAAAGCCATGGCGGCATAACGACAGTACATTTGGAAGAATTCCGTAATCTTATGTTTAGGTATAAATTTGATTTTCTTGTATGTACACATTTAGCAAGCGATATCGAAATGCGTCAAATCGTTAGTTTAACATATTTAAAATAACTAACCTTCTTTAACGTATTAAAGTTGATACAAAGCCATGGCGGCTTAACGACAGTACATTTGGAAGAATTCCCTAATCTTATATTTACGTATAAATTCGATTTTGTTGTATATACGCATTTAGCAATCGATATCGAAATGCTTCAAATAATTGGTTTAGCCTATTTAGGTTAATTAACCTTCTTTATCTTACTGAAGTTTCCGTAAACCCATAACGGCATAACGGCATTATATTTGGGTGAATTCCGTAAGCTTTTATTTAGGTATAAAATCGATTTTCTTGTACATACACATTTAGCAATCGATATCGAAATGCTTCAAATCATTAGTTTAACATATTTAAGTTAATTAACCTTCTTTACCGTAATGAATGTTATATAAAGCCATGGCGGCATAACGGCAGTACATGTGGAAGAATTCCGTAATCTTATATTGAGGTATAAAGTCGATTTTGTTGTATATACGCATTTAGCAATCGATAACGAAATGCTTCAAATCATTAGTTTAACATATTTAGGTTAATTAACCCTCTTTAACGTATTGAAGTTGATATAAAGCCATGGCGGCATAACGACAGTACATTTGGAAGAATACCGTAATCTTATGTTTAGGTATAAATTCCATTTTCTTTTATATACACATTTAGCAAGCGATATCGAAATGCTTCATAACATTAGTTTAACATATTTAAGTTAATAAACCTTTTTTAACGAACTGAAGTTAACATAAAGCCTTAACGGCATAACGGCAGTGCATTTAGAAGAATTCCGTTATCTTATATTTAGGTATAAAATTGATTTTCTTGTATGTACACATTTAGCAAGCGATATCGAAATGCGCCAAATCGTTAGTTTAACATATTTAAATTAATTAACCTTCTTTAACGTATTGAAGTTGGCATAAAGCCATGGCGGCATAACGACAGTACATTTGGAAGAATTCCGTAATCTTATGTTTAGGTATAAATTCGATTTTCTTGTATATACGCATTTAGCAATCGATATCGAAATGCTTCAAATCATTAGTTTAACATACTAAGTTAATAAACATTTTTTAGATTACTGAAGTCTACATAAAGCCTTAACGGTATAACGGCAGTGCATTTAGAAGAATTCCGTGATGTTATAATTTTATATTTAGGTATAAAGTCGATTTTCTTATATTTACACCTTTAGCAGTCGATATCGAAATGCTTCAAACCATAAGTTTAACATATTTAAAAAACCTAACCTTCTTTAACGTATTGAAGTTGATACAAAGCCATGGCGGCTTAACGACAGTACATTTGGAAGAATTCCCTAATCTTATATTTACGTATAAATTCGATTTTGTTGTATATACGCATTTAGCAATCGATATCGAAATGCTTCAAATAATTGGTTTAGCATATTTAGGTTAATTAACCTTCTTTATCTTACTGAAGTTTACATAAAGCCATAACGGCATAACGGCATTATATTTGGGTGGATTCCGTAAGCTTTTATTTAGGTATAAAATCGATTTTCTTGTACATACACATTTAGCAATCGATATCGAAATGCTTCAAATCATTAGTTTAACATATTTAAGTTAATTAACCTTCTTTACCGTAATGAATTTTATATAAAGCCATGGCGGCATAACGACAGTGCATGTAGAAGAATTCCGTATTCTAATATTTAGGTATATAGTCGATTTTCTTGTATTTACACATTTAGCAATCGGTATCGAAAATCTTCAAATCATTAATTTAACATATTTAAGTTAATTAACCTTCTTTAACGTAATGAAGGTGACATAAAGCCATGGCGGCATAACGACAGTGCATTTAGAAAAATGCCGTAATCTTATATTTGGGTATAAGTTGGATTTTGTTGTATATAGGCATTTAGCAATATCGAAATGCTTCATATAACTGGTTTAGCATATTTAGGTTAATTAACCTTCTTTATTTTACTGAAGTGTACATAAAGCCATAACGGCATGTCGGCAGTATATTTGGGAGAATTCCGTAATCTTTTATTTAGGTATAAAATCGATTTTCTTGTACATACACATTTAGCAATCAATATCGAAATGCTTCAAATCATTAGTTTAGCATATTTAAGTAAATTAATCTTCTTTAACGTAATCTTATATTTAGGTATAAAATCGATTTTCTGTATATACGCATACAGCAATCGATATCGAAATTCTTCAAATCATTAGTTTAACATATTTAAAATAATTAACCTTATTTAACGTAATGAAGGTGATATAAAGCCATGGCGGCCTAACGACAGTGCATTTAGAAGAATTCCGTAATCTTATATTTAGGTATAAATTCGATTTTGTTGTATATACGCATTAAGCAATCGAAATCGAAATGCTTCAAATAACTGGTTTAGCATATTTAGGTTAATTAACCTTCTTTATCTTACTGAAGTTTACATAAAGCCATAACGGCATAACGGCAAAATATTTGGGTGAATTCCGTAAGCTTTTATTTAGGTATAAAATCGATTTTCTTGTACATACACATTAAGCAATCGATATCGAAATGCTCAAATCATTAGTTTAACATATTTGAGAAAACTAACCTTCTTTAACGTACTGAAATTTATATAAAGCCATAACAGCATAGCGGCAGTGCATTTAGAAGAATTACGTTATCTTATATTTAGGTATAAAGTCGATTTTCTTGTATATACGCATACAGCAATCGATATCGACATGCTTCAAATCATTAGTGTAACATATTTAAGTAATTAAACCTTCTTTAACGAACTGAAGTCTTCATAAAGCCTTAACGGTATAACTGCAGTGCATTTAGAAGAATTCCGTAATGTTATAATTTTATATTTAGGTATAAATTCGATTTTGTTGTATATACGCATTTAGCAGTCGATATCGAAATGCTCCAAACCATAAGTTTAACATATTTAAAATAACTAACCTTCTTTAACGTATTGATGGTGATACAAAGCCATGGCGGCTTAACGACAGTACATTTGGAAGAATTCCCTAATCTTATATTTAGAAGAATTACGTAATCATATATTTAGGTATCAAGTCGATTTTCGTGCATATACTCATTTAGCAATCGATATCGAAATGCTTCCAATCAATAGTGTAATATATTAAATTTAATAAAGCTTCTTTAACGCACTGAAGTTAACATAAAGCCATGGCGGCATAACGGCAGTGCATGTAGAAGAATTCCGTAATCTTATATTTAGGTATAAAGTCGATTTTCTTGTATATACAAATTTAGCAATCGATATCGAAATGCTTCAAATCATTAGTTTAACATATTTAAGTTAATAAACCTTCTTTATCGCACTGACGTCTTCATAAAGCCTTAACGGTATAACTGCAGTGCATTTAGAAGAATTCCGTATTCTTATATTTAGGTATAAAGTCGATTTTCTTGTATTTACATATTTAGCAATCGATATCAAAATGCTTCAAATCATTAGTTTAACATATTCAAGTTAATTAACCCTCTCTGTCTTAATGAAGTCTACATAAAGCCTTAACGGCATAACGGCGGTGCATTTAGGAGAATTCCGTTATCTTATATTTAGGTATAAATTTGATTTTCTGGTATGTACACATTTAGCAAGCGATATCGAAATGCTTCAAATAACTGGTGTAACATATCTAAGTTAATAAACCTTCTTTAACGTATTGAAGTTGATATAAAGCCATGGCGGCATAATGGAAGTGCATTTAGAAGAAGTCCGTAGTCTTACATTTAGGTATAAAGTCGGTTTTCTTGTATATACACATTTAGCCAGGGCGGCATAACGACAGTGCATTTAGAAGAATTCCCTAATCTTATATATAGGCATAAAGTCGATTTTGTTGTATATACGCATTAAGCAATCGATATCGAAATGCTTAAATTCATTAGTTTAACATATTTAGGTTAATTAACCTTCTTTAACGTATTGAAGTTGATATAAAGCCATGGAGGCATAACGACTGTGCATTTGGAAGAATTCCGTAATCTTATGTTTAGGTATAAATTCCATTTTCTTTTATATACACATTTAGCAAGCGATATCGAAATGCTTCAAATCATTAGTTTAACATTTTTTAGTTAATAAACCTTTTTTAACGAACTGAAGTTAACATAAAGCCTTAACGGCATAATGGCAGTGCATTTAGAAGAATTCCGTTATCTTATATTTAGGTATATATTTGATTTTCTTGTATGTACACATTTAGCAAGCGATATCGAAATGCTTCAAATCTTTAGTTTAACATATTTAAGTTAATTAACCTTCTTTAACATATTGAAGTTGATATAAAGCCATGGCGGCATAACGACAGTACATTTGGAAGAATTCCGTAATCTTATGTTTAGGTATAAATTCGATTTTCTTGTATATACGCATTTAGCAATCGATATCGAAATGCTTCAAATCATTAGTTTAACATACTAAGTTAATAAACATTTTTTAGATTACTGAAGTCTACATAAAGCCTTAACGGTATAACGGCAGTGCATTTAGAAGAATTCCGTAATGTTATAATTTTATATTTAGGTACAAAGTCGATTTTCTTATATTTACACATTTAGCAGTCGATATCGAAATGCTTCAAACCATAAGTTTAACATATTTAAAATAACTAACCTTCTTTAACGTATTGAAGTTGATACAAAGCCATGGCGGCTTAACGACAGTACATTTGGAAGAATTCCCTAATCTTATATTTAGGTATAAAGTCGATTTTCTTGTATATACACATTTAGCAATCGATATCGAAATGCTTCAAATCATTAGTTTAACATATTTAAGTTAATAAACCTTCTTTAACGTACTGAAGTCTACATAAAGCCTTAACGGTAAAACTGCACTGCATTTAGAAGAACTCCGTTATCTTATATTTAGGTATAAATTCGACTTTCTTGTATATACTCATTTAGCAAGCGATATCGAAATGCTTCAAATCATTAGTTTAACATATTTAAGTTAATGAACCTTCCTTAACTTATTGAAGTTGATATAAAGCCATAACGACAGTACATTTGGAAGAATTCCGTAATCTTATGTTTAGGTATAAACACGATTTTCTTGAATATACACATTTTGCAATCGACATCGAAATGCTTCAAATAACTAGTTTAGCATATTTAAGTTAATTAACCTTCTTTATCTTACTGAAGTTTACATAAAGCCATAACGGCAGTGCATTTGGAAGAATTCCGTAATCTTATATTTAGGTAGAAAGTAAATATATACACATTTAGCAATCGATATCGATATGCTTCAAATCATTAGTTTAACATATTTAAGTTAGCTATCCTTCTTTTTCTTACTGAAGTTTACATAAAGCCATAACGGTATAACGGCAGTGCATTTGGAAGAATTCCGTAATCTTATATCTAGGAATAAAGTCGATTTTGTTGTATATACACATTTAGCAATAGATATCGAGATGGTTCAAATCATTAGTTTATCATATTTAAGTTAATTAACCTTATTTATCTTACTGAAGTTTACATAAAGCCATAACGGTATAACGGCAGTGCATTTGGAAGAATTCCGTAATCTTATATTTAGGTATAAAGTCGATTTTCTTGTAAATATATATTTCGCAATCGATATCCAGATGCTTCAACTCATTAGTTTAACATATTTAAGTTAATAAACCTTCTTTAACGAACTGAAGTGTGCATAAAGCCATGCCGGCATAACGGCAGTGCATGTAGAAGAATTCCGTTAGCTTATATTTAGGTATAAAGTCGATTTTCTTGTATATATGCATTAAGCAATCGATATCGAAGTGCTTCAAATCATTAGTTTAACTTATTAAGTTAATAAATATTTTTTAGCTTACTGAAGTCTACATAAAGCCTTAACGGTATAACGGCAGTGCATTTAGAAGAATTCCGTAATGTTATAATTTTATATTTAGGTATATAGTCGATTTTCTTGTATTTACACATTTAGCAATCGATATCGAAAATCTTCAAATCATTAGTTTAACATATTTAAGTTAATTAACCTTCTTTAACATATTGAAGTTGATATAAAGCCATGACGGCATAACGGCAGTACATTTGGAAGAATTCCGTAATCTTATATTTAGGTATAAAGAAGATTTTCTTGTATATATGAATTTAGCAATCGATTTCGAAAATCTTCAAATCATTAGTTTAACATTCTCAAGTCAATAAACCTTCTTTAACGAACAGAAGTTAACATGAAGCCATAACTGCATAACGGCAGTGCATTTAAAAGAATTCCGTAATCTTATATTTAGGTATAAAGTCGATTTTCTTGTATATACACATATAGCAATCGATATCAAAATGCCTCAAATCATTAGTTTAACATATTTAAGTTAATTAACCCTTTTTATCTTACTGAAGTCTTCAAACGCCTTAACGGCATAACGGCAATGCATGTAGAAGAATTCCGTAATCTTATATTTAGGTAAAAAGTCGATTTTCTTGTATATTCTCATTTGGCAATCGATATCGAAATGCTTCACATCATTAGTTTAACATATTTAAGTTAATTAACCCTCTTTATCTTACTGAAGTCGACAAACGCCTTAACGGCATAACGGCAAACCATTTAGAAGAACTACGTAATCTTATATTTAGGTATTAAGTCGATTTTCGTGTATATACTCATTTAGCAATCGATATCGAAATGCTTTAAATCATTAGTTTAACATATTTAAGTTAACGAACCTACTTTAAACCGAAGATAACACAAAGCCATGGCGGCATAACGGCAGTGCATGTAGAAGAAATCCGTAATCTTATATTTAAGTATTAAGTCGAATTTGTTGTATATATGCATTTAGCAATCGATTTCGAAAATCTTTAAATCATTAGTTTAACATATTTAAGTTAATTAACCCTCTTTATCCTACTGAAGTCTGCAAACGCCTTAACGGCATAACGGCAGTACATTTGAAGAATTCCGTAATCTTATATTTAGGTATAAAGTCGATTTTTTTGTATATATGCATTTAGCAATCGATTTCGAATATCTTTAAAACATTAGTTTAACATATTTAAGTTAATTATCCTTCTATAACATATTGAAGTTGATAAAAAGCCATGGCGGCATAGCGACAG
This sequence comes from Bactrocera correcta, assembly GCA_027475135.1. Classification (NCBI taxonomy): domain Eukaryota; kingdom Metazoa; phylum Arthropoda; class Insecta; order Diptera; family Tephritidae; genus Bactrocera; species Bactrocera correcta. The sequence continues at coordinate 77,184,945 of CM050325.1, read as the reverse complement.
TACATTTGCAAGAATTCCGTAGACTTATATTTAGGTAGAAAGTCGATTTTCTTATATATATGCATTAAGCAATCGATTTCAAAATGCTTCAAATAACTGGTGTAACATATCTAAGTTAATAAACCTTCTTAAACGAACTGAAGTTAAAATGAAGCCGTACCGGCATAACGGCAGTGCATTTAGAAGAATTCCGTAATCTTATATTTCGGTATAAAGTCGATTTTCTTGTATATACACATTTAGCAATCGATATCGAAATGCTTCAAATCATTAGTTTAACATATTTAAGTTAATTAACCCTCTTTATCTTACTGATGTCGACAAACGCCTTAACGGCATAACGGCAAAGCATTTAGAAGAATTACGTAATCTTATATTTAGGTATTAAGTCGATTTTCTTGTATATACTCATTTAGCAATCGATATCGAAATGCTTCAAATCACTAGTTTAACATATTTAAGTTAGCAAACCTACTTTAACGCACTGAAGTTTACACAAAGCCATGGCGGCATAACATCTTATATTTAGGTATAAATTCGATTTTTTTTGTATATACACATTTAGCAATCGATATCGAAATGCTTCAAATCATTAGTTTAACATATTAAGTTAATAAACATTTTTTAGCTTAATGAGGTCTACATAAAGCCTTCACGGTATAACGGCAGTACATTTAGAAGAACTCCGTAATGTTATAATTTTATATTTAGGTATAAAGTGGATTTTGTTGTACTCACACATTTAGCAGTCGATATCGAAATGCTTCAAACCATTTGTTTAACATATTTAAAATAATTAACCTTCTTTAACGTATTGAAGTTGACACAAACCATGGCGGCGTAACGAAAGTACATTTGGAAGAATTCCGTATTCTTATATTTAGGTATAAAGTCGATTTTCTTGTATATATGCATTAAGCAATCGATATCGAAATACTTCAAATAACTGGTTTAACATATTTGAGTTAATAAACCTTCTTTAACTAGCTGAAGTTAACATAAGGCCATGGCGGAATAACGGCAGTGCATTTGGAAGAATTCCGTTATCCTATATTTAATTATAAAGTCAAGTTTCTTGTACTAGCACATTTAGCAATCGATATCGAAATGTTTCAAATCATTAGTTTAACATTTTCTAAGTTAATAAACCTTCTTTAACGCACTGAAGTCTACATAAAGCCTTAACGGCATAACGGCGGTGCATTTAGAAGAATTCAGTTATCTCATATTTAGGTATAAATTCGATTTTCTTGTATATACACATTTATCAAGCTATATCGAAATGCTTCAACTCCTTAGTTTAACATATTTAAGTTAATTAACCTTCTCTAACGTATTGAAGTTGATAAAGAGCCATGGCGGCATAACGACAGTACATTTGGAAGAATTCCGAAGTCTTATATTTAGGTATAAAGTCGATTTTCTTGTATATATGCATTAAGCAATCGATATCGAAATGCTTCAAATAACTGGTTTAACATATTTAAGTTAATAAACCTTCTTTAACGAACTGAAGTTAATATAAAGCCATAACGGCATAACGGCAGTGCATTTAGAAGAATTCAGTAATCTTATATTTAGGTATAAAGTCGATTTTCTTGTATATACACATTTAGCAATCGATATCGAAAAGCATCAAATCATTAGTTTAACATATTTAAGTTACTTAACCCTCTTCATATTACTGAAGTCTACAAACGCCTTAACGGCATAGCGGCAAAGCATTTAGAAGGATTACGTAATCTTATATTTAGGTATTAAGTCAATTTTCTTGTATATACTCATTTAGCAATCGATATCGAAATGCTTCAAATCATTAGTTTAACAAATTTAAGTTAATTAACCTTCTTTAACGTATTGAAGTTGATATAAAGCCATGGCGGCATAACGACAGTACATTTGAAAGAATTCCGTAATCTTATATTTAGGTATAAAGTCGAATTTGTTGTATATATGCATTTAGCAGTCGATTTCGAAAATCTTCAAATCATTAGTTTAACATATTTAAGTTAGCTATCCTTCTTTTTCTTACTGAAGTTTACATAAAGCCATAACGGTATAACGGCAGTGCATTTGGAAGAATTCCGTAATCTTATATTTAGGTATAAACTCGATTTTCTTGTATATATGCATTTAGAAATCGATATAGAAATGCTTCAAATCATTAGTTTAACATACTTTAGTTAATTAACAATCTTTAACGTATTGAAGGTGAAATAAAGCCATGGCGTCATAACGACAGTAATTTGCAAGAATTCCATAGCCTTATTTTTAAGTATAAAGTCGATTTTCTTGTATATATGCATTAAGCAATCGATATCGAAATGCTTCAAATAACAGGTTTAAGATATTTGAGTTAATAAACCTTCTTTAACTAACTAAAGTTAACATAAGGCCATGGCGGGATAACGGCAGTGCATTTGGAAGATTTCCGTTAACCTATGTTTAGGTATAAAGTCAAGTTTCTTGTACTTGCACATTAAGCAATCGATATCGAAATGCTTTAAATCATTAGTTTAACATATATAAGTAAAATTACCTTCTTTAACCTACCGAAGGTGACATGAAGCCATGGCGGTATAACTGCACTGCATTTAGAAGAATTCCGCAATTTTATATTTAGGTATAAATTCGACTTTCTTGTATATATGCATTTAGCAATCGATAGCGAAAAGCTTCAAATCATTAGTTTAACATATTTAAGTTAATAAAACTTCTTTAACGCACTGAAGTTTACATAAAGCCTTAACGGTATAACTGCACTGCATTTAGAAGAATTCCGTTATCTTATATTTAGGTATAAATTTGACTTTCTTGTATATACTCATTTAGCAAGCGATGCCAAAATGCTTTAAACCATTAGTTTAACATATTTAAAATAATTAAACTTCTTTAACGTATTGAAGTTGATACAAAGCCATGGCGGCATAACGACAGTACATTTGGAAGAATTCCGTAATCTTATATTTAGGTATAAAGTCGATTTTCTTGTATATCGCATTCAGCAATCGATATCGAAATGCTTCAAATCATTAGTTTAACATATTTAAGTTAATAAACCTTCTTTAACGCGCTGAAGTCTACATAAAGCCTTAACGGCATAACGGCGGTGCATTTAGAAGAATTCAGTTATCTTATATTTAGGTATAAAGTCAATTTTCTTGTATATACACAGTTAGCAAGCGATATCGAAATGCTTCAATCATTAGTTTAACATATTTAAGTTAATTAACCTTCTTTACCGTATTGAAGTTGATAAAGAGCCATGGCGGCATAACGACAGTACATTTGGAAGAATTCCGTAGTCTTATATTTAGGTATAAAGTCGATTTTCTTGTATATATGCATTAAGCAATCGATATCGAAATGCTTCAAATAACTGGTTTAACATATTTAAGTTAATAAACCTTCTTTAACGAACTGAAGTTAATATAAAGCCATAACGGCATAACGGCAGTGCATTTAGAAGAATTACGTAATCTTATATTTAGGTATGAATTCGATTTTCTTGTATATACTCATTTAGCAATCGATATCGAAATGCGTCAAATCTTTAGTTTAACATATTTTAGTTAATAAAGCTTCTTTAACGCCTGAAGTTAACATAAAGCCATGGCGCCATAACGGCAGTGCATGTAGAAGAATTCCGTAATCTTATATTTAGGTATGTAGTCGATTTTCTTGGATTTACACATTTAAAAAATCTTCAAATAGCTGGTTTAGCATATTTAGGTTAATTAACCTTCTTTATCGTACTGAAGTTTAAATAAAGCCATAACGGCATAACGGCAGTACATTTAGAAGAATTCTGTAATTTTATGTTTTGGTATAAAGTCGATTTTCTTGTATATATGCATTAAGCAATCGATATCGAAATGCTTCAAATAACTGGTTTAACATATTTAAGTTAATAAACCTTCTTTAACGAACTGAAGTTAATATAAAGCCATAACGGCATAACGGCAGTGCATTTAGAAGAATTCTGTAATCTTATGTTTTAGTATAAAGTCGATTTTCTTGTATATATGCATTAAGCAATCGATATCGAAATGCTTCAAATAACTGGTTTAACATATTTAAGTTAATAAACCTTCTTTAACGAACTGAAGTTAATATAAAGCCATAACGGCATAACGGCAGTGCATTTAGAAGAATTCTGTAATCTTATGTTTTGGTATAAAGTCGATTTTCTTGTATATACACATTTAGCAATCGATATCGAAATGCTTCAAATCATTAGTTTAACATATTTAAGTTAATAAACGTTCTTTAACGCACTGAAGTCTACATAAAGATTTAACGGTATAACGGCAGTGCATTTAGAAGAATTCCGTTATCTTATATTTAGGTATAAATACGATTTTCTTGTATATACACATTTAGCAAACGATATCGAAATGCCTCAAATCATTAGTTTAACTTACTTAAGTTAATCAACCTTCTTTATCCTACTGAAGTTTACATAAAGCCGGTATTAAGGCAGTGCATTTGGAAGAATTCCGTAATCTTATATTTAGGTATAAAGTCGATTTTGTTGTATGTACACATTTAGCAATCGAAATCGAGATGCTTCAACTCATTAGCTTAACATATTTAAGTTAATAAACCTTCTTTAACGATCTGAGTTTGGCATATAGCCACGGCGGTATTACGGCAGTGCATGTAGAAGGATTTCGCAATCTTTTATTTAGGTATAAAGTCGATTTTCTTTTATATACACATTTAGATATCGATATCGAAATGCTTCAAATCATTAGTTTAACATATTAAATTAATAAAAATTTTTTAGCTTACTGAAGTCTACATAAAGATTTAACGGTATAACGGCAGTGCTTTAAGAAGAATTCCATTATCTTATATTTAGGTATAAAATACGATTTTCTTGTATATACACATTTAGCAATCGATATCGAGATGCTTCAACTCATTAGCTTAACATATTTAAGTTAATAAACCTTCTTTAACGATCTGAATTTGGCATATAGCCACGGCGGTATTACGGCAGTGCATGTAGAAGGATTTCGTAATCTTTTATTTAGGTATAAAGTCGATTTTCTTGTATTTACACATTTAGCAATCGATATCTTCTTAAACGAACTGAAGTTAAAATGAAGCCATAACGACATAACGGCAGTGCATTTAGAAGAATTCCGTAATCTTATATTTAGGTATAAAGTCGATTTTCTTGTATATACACATTTAGCAATCGTTATCGAAAAGCATCAAATCATTAGTTTAACATATTTAAGTTACTTAACCCTCTTCATATTACTGAAGTCTACAAACGCCTTAACGGCATAGCGGCAAAGCATTTAGAAGAATTACGTAATCTTATATTTAGGTATTAAGTCAATTTTCTTGTATATACTCATTTAGCAATCGATATCGAAATGCTTCAAATCATTAGTTTAACAAATTTAAGTTAATTAACCTTCTTTAACGTATTGAAGTTGATATAAAGCCATGGCGGCATAACGACAGTACATTTGGAAGAATTCCGTAATCTTATATTTAGGTATAAAGTCGAATTTGTTGTATATATGCATTTAGCAGTCGATTTCGAAAATCTTCAAATCATTAGTTTAACATATTTAAGTTAGCTATCCTTCTTTTTCTTACTGAAGTTTACATAAAGCCATAACGGTATAACGGCAGTGCATTTGGAAGAATTCCGTAATCTTATATTTAGGTATAAAGTCGATTTTCTTGTATATATGCATTTAGAAATCGATATAGAAATGCTTCAAATCATTAGTTTAACATACTTTAGTTAATTAACAATCTTTAACGTATTGAAGGTGAAATAAAGCCATGGCGTCATAACGACAGTAATTTGCAAGAATTCCATAGCCTTATTTTTAAGTATAAAGTCGATTTTCTTGTATATATGCATTAAGCAATCGATATCGAAATGCTTCAAATAACAGGTTTAAGATATTTGAGTTAATAAACCTTCTTTAACTAACTAAAGTTAACATAAGGCCATGGCGGGATAACGGCAGTGCATTTGGAAGATTTCCGTTAACCTATGTTTAGGTATAAAGTCAAGTTTCTTGTACTAGCACATTAAGCAATCGATATCGAAATGCTTTAAATCATTAGTTTAACATATATAAGTAAAATTACCTTCTTTAACCTACCGAAGGTGACATGAAGCCATGGCGGTATAACTGCACTGCATTTAGAAGAATTCCGCAATTTTATATTTAGGTATAAATTCGACTTTCTTGTATATATGCATTTAGCAATCGATAGCGAAAAGCTTCAAATCATTAGTTTAACATATTTAAGTTAATAAAACTTCTTTAACGCACTGAAGTTTACATAAAGCCTTAACGGTATAACTGCACTGCATTTAGAAGAATTCCGTTATCTTATATTTAGGTATAAATTTGACTTTCTTGTATATACTCATTTAGCAAGCGATGCCAAAATGCTTTAAACCATTAGTTTAACATATTTAAAATAATTAAACTTCTTTAACGTATTGAAGTTGATACAAAGCCATGGCGGCATAACGACAGTACATTTGGAAGAATTCCGTAATCTTATATTTAGGTATAAAGTCGATTTTCTTGTATATCGCATTCAGCAATCGATATCGAAATGCTTCAAATCATTAGTTTAACATATTTAAGTTAATAAACCTTCTTTAACGCGCTGAAGTCTACATAAAGCCTTAACGGCATAACGGCGGTGCATTTAGAAGAATTCAGTTATCTTATATTTAGGTATAAATTCGATTTTCTTGTATATACACAGTTAGCAAGCGATATCGAAATGCTTCAATCATTAGTTTAACATATTTAAGTTAATTAACCTTCTTTACCGTATTGAAGTTGATAAAGAGCCATGGCGGCATAACGACAGTACATTTGGAAGAATTCCGTAGTCTTATATTTAGGTATAAAGTCGATTTTCTTGTATATATGCATTAAGCAATCGATATCGAAATGCTTCAAATAACTGGTTTAACATATTTAAGTTAATAAACCTTCTTTAACGAACTGAAGTTAATATAAAGCCATAACGGCATAACGGCAGTGCATTTAGAAGAATTACGTAATCTTATATTTAGGTATGAATTCGATCTTCTTGTATATACTCATTTAGCAATCGATATCGAAATGCGTCAAATCTTTAGTTTAACATATTTTAGTTAATAAAGCTTCTTTAACGCCTGAAGTTAACATAAAGCCATGGCGCCATAACGGCAGTGCATGTAGAAGAATTCCGTAATCTTATATTTAGGTATGTAGTCGATTTTCTTGGATTTACACATTTAAAAAATCTTCAAATAGCTGGTTGAGCATATTTAGGTTAATTAACCTTCTTTATCGTACTGAAGTTTAAATAAAGCCATAACGGCATAACGGCAGTACATTTAGAAGAATTCTGTAATCTTATGTTTTGGTATAAAGTCGATTTTCTTGTATATATGCATTAAGCAATCGATATCGAAATGCTTCAAATAACTGGTTTAACATATTTAAGTTAATAAACCTTCTTTAACGAACTGAAGTTAATATAAAGCCATAACGGCATAACGGCAGTGCATTTAGAAGAATTCTGTAATCTTATGTTTTAGTATAAAGTCGATTTTCTTGTATATATGCATTAAGCAATCGATATCGAAATGCTTCAAATAACTGGTTTAACATATTTAAGTTAATAAACCTTCTTTAACGAACTGAAGTTAATATAAAGCCATAACGGCATAACGGCAGTGCATTTAGAAGAATTCTGTAATCTTATGTTTTGGTATAAAGTCGATTTTCTTGTATATACACATTTAGCAATCGATATCGAAATGCTTCAAATCATTAGTTTAACATATTTAAGTTAATAAACGTTCTTTAACGCACTGAAGTCTACATAAAGATTTAACGGTATAACGGCAGTGCATTTAGAAGAATTCCGTTATCTTATATTTAGGTATAAATACGATTTTCTTGTATATACACATTTAGCAAACGATATCGAAATGCCTCAAATCATTAGTTTAACTTACTTAAGTTAATCAACCTTCTTTATCCTACTGAAGTTTACATAAAGCCGGTATTAAGGCAGTGCATTTGGAAGAATTCCGTAATCTTATATTTAGGTATAAAGTCGATTTTGTTGTATGTACACATTTAGCAATCGAAATCGAGATGCTTCAACTCATTAGCTTAACATATTTAAGTTAATAAACCTTCTTTAACGATCTGAGTTTGGCATATAGCCACGGCGGTATTACGGCAGTGCATGTAGAAGGATTTCGCAATCTTTTATTTAGGTATAAAGTCGATTTTCTTTTATATACACATTTAGATATCGATATCGAAATGCTTCAAATCATTAGTTTAACATATTAAATTAATAAACATTTTTTAGCTTACTGAAGTCTACATAAAGATTTAACGGTATAACGGCAGTGCATTTAGAAGAATTCCATTATCTTATATTTAGGTATAAATACGATTTTCTTGTATATACACATTTAGCAATCGATATCGAGATGCTTCAACTCATTAGCTTAACATATTTAAGTTAATAAACCTTCTTTAACGATCTGAATTTGGCATATAAGCCACAACGGTATTACGGCAGTGCATGTAGAAGGATTTCGTAATCTTTTATTTAGGTATAAAGTCGATTTTCTTGTATTTACACATTTAGCAATCGATATCGAAAATCTTCAAATCATTAGTTTAACATATTTAAGTTAATTAACTTTCTTTAAGGTAATGAAGGAGATATAAAGCCATGGCGGCATAACGACAGTGCATGTAGAAGAATTCCGTAATCTTACATTTAAGTATATAGTCGATTTTCTTATATTTACACATTTAGCAATCGATATTGAAATGCCTCAAATCATTAGTTTAACATATTTAAGTAAATTAACCCTCTTTATCTTACTGAAATCTACAAAAGCCTTAACGGCATAACGGTAGTGCATTTGGAAGAGTTCCGTAATCTTATATTTAGGTATTAAGTCGATTTTGTTGTATATACGCATTTAGCAATCGACATCGAAATGCTTCAACTCATTAGTTTAACATATTTAAGTTAATAAACCTTCTTTAACGATCTGAAGTTGGCATAACGGCAGTGGATGTAGAAGAATTCCGCAATCTTATATTAGGCATAAAGTCGATTTTCTTGTATATACACATTTTTCAATCGATATCAAAATGCTTCAAATCATTTGTTTAACATATTTAAGTTAATAAACGTTCTTTAACGCACTGAAGTCTACATAAAGCCTTAACGGTATAACTGCAGTGCATTCAGAAGAATTCCGTAATCTTCTTTTTAGGTATAAAGTCGGTTTTCTTGTATATACATATTAAGCAATCGATATCGAAATGCTTCAAATCATTAGTTTAACATATTTAAGTTAATTAACCTTATTTTTCTTACTGAAGTTTACATAAAGCCTTAACGGCATAACGGCAGTGCATTTAAAAGAATTCCGTTATCTTATATTTAGGTATAAAGTCGATTTTCTTGTATTTACACATTTAGCAATCGATATCAAAATGCTTCAAATCATTAGTTTAACATATTTAAGTTAATTAACTTTCTTTAACGTAATGAAGGTGATATAAAGCCATGGCGGCATAACGACAGTGCATGTAGAAGAATACCGTAATTTTATATTTAGGTATATAGTCGATTTTCTTGTATTTACAAATTTAGCAATCGATATTGAAATGCCTCAAATCATTAGTTTAACATATTTAAGTAAATTAACACTCTTTATCTTACTGAAATCTACAAAAGCCTTAACGGCATAACGGCAGTGCATTTGGAAGAGCTCCGTAATCTTATATTTAGGTATTAAGTCGATTTTGTTGTATATACGCATTTAGCAATCGACATCGAAATGCTTGAACTCATTAGTTTAACATGTTTAAGTTAATAAACCTTCTTTAACGATCTGAAGTTGGCATAACGGCAGTGGATGTAGAAGAATTCCGTAATCTTATATTATGCATAAAGTCGATTTTCTTGTATATACACATTTTTCAATCGATATCGAAATGCTTCAAATCATTTCTTTAACATATTAAGTTAATAAACATTTTGAAGCTTACTGAAGTCTACTTAAAGCCTTAACGGTATAGCGTGCATTTAGATGAATTACGTAACGTTACAATTTTATATTTAGGTATAAATTCGATTTTCTTATATTTGCACATTTAGCAATCGATATCGAAATGCTTCAAACCATTAGTTTAACATATTTAAGTTAATTAACCTTCTTTAACGTATTGAAGTTGATATAAAGCTATGGCGGCATAACGGCAGTGCTTTTGGAAGAATTCCGTATAAAGTCGATTTTGTTGTTATATACACATTTAGCAATCGATATCGAGATGCTTCAACTCATTAGTTTAACATATTTAAGTTAATAAACCTTCTTTAACGAACTGAAGCTGGCATAAAGCCATGGCGGCATAACGGCAGTGCAAGTAGAAGAATTCCGTTATCTCATATTTAGGTATAAAGTCGATTTTCTTGTATATACACATTTAGCAAGCGATATCGAAATGCTTCAAATCATTAGTTTAACATATTTAAGTTAATTAACCTTCGTTAACGTATTGAAGTTGATATAAAGCCATGGTGGCATAACGGCAGTGCATTTAGAAGAATTCGGTAATCTTATATTTAGGTATAAAGTCGATTTTCTTGTATATACACATTTAGCAGGCGATATCGAAATGCCTCAAATCATTAGTTTAACATATTTAAGTTAATAAAACTTCTTAAACGAACTGAAGTTGGCATAAAGCCATGGCGGCATAACGGCAGTGCCTGTAGAAGAATTCCGTTATCTTATATTTAGGTATAAAGTCCATTTTCTTGTATGTACACATTTAGCAAGCGATATCGAAATGCTTCAAATCATTAGTTTAACATATTTAAGTTAATTAACCTTCTTTAACGTATTGAAGTTGATCTAAAGCCATGGCGGCATAACGGCAGTACATTTAGAAGAAATCCGTAATCTTATATTTAGGTATAAAGTCGATTTTATTGTATATACACATTTAGCAATCGATATCGAGATGCTTCAACTCATTAGTTTAACATATTTAGGATAATAAACCTTCTATAACGAACTGAAGTTGGCATAAAGCCATGGCGGCATAACGGCAGTGCATGTAGAAGAATTCCGTAATGTTATATTTAGGTATAAAGTCGATTTTGTTGTATTTACACATTTAGCAATCGATATCGAGATGCGTCAACTCATTAGCTTAACATATTTAAGTTAATAAACCTGATTTTCTTGTATATACGAGCGATATCGAAATGCTTCAAATCATTAGTTTAACATATTTAAGTTAATTAACCTTCTTTAACGAATTGAAGTTGATCTAAAGCCATGGCGGCATAACGGCAGTGCATTTAGAAGAAATCGGTTATCTTATATTTAGGTATAAAGTCGATTTTGTTGTATATACACATTTAGCAATCGATATCGAGATGCTTCACCTCATTAGCTTAACATATTTAAGTTTATAAACCTTCTTTAACGATCTGAAGTTGGCATATAGCCACGGCGGCATTACGGCAGTGCATGTAGAAGAATTCCGTTATCTTTTATTTTGGTATAAAGTCGATTTTCTTTTTTCACATTTAGCAATCGATAACGAAATGCTTCAAATCATTACTTTAACATATTTAAGTTAATTAACCTTCTTTATCTTACTGAAGTTGATACAGTGCATTTAGAAGAATTCCGTAATCTTATACTTAGGTATAAAGTCGATTTTCTTGTATATACACATTTTTCAATCGATATCGAAATGCTTCAAATAACTGGTTTAGCATATTTAAGTTAATTAACCTTTTTTATCTTACTGAAGTTTACATAAAGCCATAACGGCAGTATATTTATATGAATTCCGTTATCTTATATTTAGGTATAAAGTCGATTTTGTTGTACATACACATTCAGCACTCGATATCGAAATGCTTCAAATCATTAGTTTAAGATATTTAAGTTAATTAACCTTCTTTAACGTATTGAAGGTGTTATAAAGCCATGGCGGCATAACGACAGTACACTTGGAAGAATTCCGTAGTCTTATATTTAGTTATAAAGTCCATTTTCTGGTATATATGCATTAAGCAATCGATGTCGAAATGCTTCAAATAACTGGTTTAACATATTTAAGTTAATAAACCTTCTTTAACGAACTGAAGTTGGCTTAAGGCCATGGCGGCATAACGGCAGTGCATTTAGAAGAATTCCGTAATCTTATATTTAGGTATAAAGTCGATTTTCTTGTATATACACATTTAGCTATCGATATCGAAATGCTTCAAATCATTAGCTTAACATATTTAAGTAAATTAACCTTCTTTAACGTATTGAAGTTGATATAAAGCCATTGCGGCATAACGACAGTACATTTAGAAGAATTCCGTAGTCTTATATTTATGTAAAAAGTCGATTTGCTTGTATTACACATTTAGCGATCGATATCGAGATGCCTCAACTCATTAGTTTAACACATTTAAGTTAGTTAACCTTCTTTACCGTAATGAAGGTGATATAAAGCCATGGCGGCATAACGACAGTGCATTTAGAAGAATTCCGTAATCTTATATTTATGTAAAAAGTCGATTTGCTTGTATATACACATTTAGCGATCGATATCGAGATGCCTAACTCATTAGTTTAACACATTTAAGTTATTAACCTTCTTTAACGTGATGAAGGTGATATAAAGCCATGGCTGCATAACGACAGTGCATGTAGAAGAATTCCGTAATCTTATATTTAGGTATAAAGTCGATTTTGTTGTATATCGCATTTAGCAAACGATATCGAAATGCTTCAAATCATAAGTTTAACATATTTAAGTTAATTAACCTTCTTTATCTTACTGAAGTTTACATAAAGCCATGGCGGCATAACGGCAGTACTTTGGAAGAATTCCGCAGTGTTATATTTAGGTATAAAGTCAATTTTGTTGTATATAAACATTTAGCAATCGATAGCGAAATGCTTCAAATCATTAGTTTAACATATCTAAGTTAATTAACCTTCTTTAACGATCTGAAGTTGGCATATAGCCAGGGCGGATAACGGCAGTGCATGTAGAAGAATTCCGTAATCTTATAATTTTATATTTAGGTATAAAGTCGATTTTCTTGTATTTACACATTTAGCAATCGATATCGAAATGCCTCAAATAACTGGTTTAGCATATTTCACTTAATTAACCTTCTTTATCTTACTGAAGTTTACATAAAGCAATAACGGCATAACGGCAGTATATTTATATGAATTCCGTTATCTTATATTTAGGTATAAAGTCGATTTTGTTGTACATACACATTTAGCAATCGATATCGAAATGCTTCAAATCATTAGTCTAACATATTTAAGTTAGTTAACCTTCTTTACCGTAATGAAGGTGATATAAAGCCATGGCGGCATAACGACAGTGCATTTAGAAGAATTCCGTAATCTTATATTTAGGTATAAAATCGATTTTTTTGTATATACGCATCTAGCAATCGATATCGAAATGCTTCAAATCATTAGTTTAACATATTTAAGTTAATTAACCTTCTTTAACGTATTGAAGTTGATATAAAGCCACGGCGGCATAACGACAGTAGATTTGGTAGAATTCCGTAATCCTATATTTAGGTATAAAGTCGATTTTGTTGTATATACACATTTAGCAATCGATATCGAAATGCTTCAAATCATTAGTTTAACATATTTAAGTTAACTAACCTTCTTTATCTTACTGAAGTTTACATAAAGCCAAAACGGCATAACGGCAGTGCATTTGGAAGAATTCCGTAATCTTATATTTAGGTAAAAAGTCGATTTTCTTGTATATACACATTTAGCTATCGATGTCGAAATGCTTCAAATCATTCGTCTAACATATTTGAGTTAGTTAACCTTCTTTAACGTAATGAAGGTGATATAAAGCCATGGCGGCATAACGACAGTAGATTTGGAAGAATTCCGTAATCTTATATTTAGGTATAAAGTCGGCTTTGTTGTATATACACATTTAGCAATCAATATCGAAATGCTTCAAATCATTAGTTTAACATATTTAAGTTAACGTACCTTCTTTATCTTACTGAAGTTTACATAAAGCCAAAACGGTATAACGGCAGTGCATTTGGAAGAATTCCGTAATCTAATATTTAGGTAAAAAGTCGATTTTCTTGTATATACACATTTAGCAATCGATATCGAGATGCTTCAAGTCATTAGTTTAACATATTAAAGTTAACTAACCTTCTTTATCTGACTGAAGTTTACGTAAAGCCATGGCGGCATAGCGACAGTGCATTTAGAAGAATTCCGTAATTTTATATTTAGGTATAAATCGATTTTGTTGTATATACGCATTTAGCAATCGATATCGAAATGCCTCAAATCATTAGTTGAACATATTTAAGTTAATTAACCTTTTTTAACGTATTGAAGTTGATGTAAAGCCATGGCAGCATAACGGCAATACAATTGGAAGAATTCCGTAGTCTTACATTTATGTATAAAGTCGATTTTCTTGTATATACACATTTAGCAAACGATATCGAAATGCTTCAAATCATTAGTTTAACATATTTAAGTTAATTAACCTTCTTTATCTTACTGAAGTTTACATAAAGCCATAACGGCATAACGGCAGTACTTTGGAAGAATTCCGCAGTGTTATATTTAGGTATAAAGTCAATTTTGTTGTATATATTTATTTATTTATTTATTAAATGAAAAATAATAATACAATTATTATCTTACAGAGTAAGAAGCACTAGCTGCCAGGGCTTACGGCTTACTGCTCTAATAAAACTATATTGTCTTAGAATATTAATATATTAGCCAGTAAAAGGTAAATACGAGATCAATATTACTGTCAGTACAATTATTAAAATAATTGATGTTAGTAAAGGAAGTTAATTGGTTGTAAGATAACTTAGAATTAGAGAATTAGATTAACTTTCTAAGGCCAGTTTTGGACAAAAATTCGGCTACTTTGTGGATGTTTTCCTCAGCAAAAACCTTGAGCGTTTTTGAAACGGCTTGGTCATAAAATAGTGCGTTTCTAGTTACACTGAACTTAGTGCATTCATCGAGAAGATGTTTAACTGTAAGCGATGGATAAGTGCAGAATTCGCAGCGTGGCCTATTTGAACCGTTTAGCAGGTACGAGTGCGTGGCCATAGTATGCCCAATCCGAAGTCGAGTAAAAGCAATAATGTCGTTTGTTCGGCAAGTGGACGGAATATGCGGCTGCATGCCAGTTGTATTGGAGTTCGAGTAATGGTTTTGCACACTGTTCCAAGAATTTGTTTTCTGTTCCTTAAGGAAGTTATTGACGAGTAGGAGGATATCCTTCCTCACCATATAATTGAAAGTAAATAATGGCTCCATTTCAACTGATTTTGCTTTCTTATCCGCTAATTCATTGCCAATAATTCCAGCGTGACCAGGAATCCACATAATTTTGATTTCTTTGCTTTTTTGTATAAGTTTGGTGCGTATTTCAGAAATCAGGGGTGCTTTGTTAGTAATATTCATGATACTAGCAATAGTTGACATACTGTCTGTGCAGATTATCGTCTTCTCATTCGATTCTGAGGCGCTAGTATTGCTTGGTATATTGCAACCGCCTCTGCCGTGTACACTGATCCATAATTTGGTAGATCCCCTGCTATTACTGTTTCCCCATCAGCTTGGACCACAGCGAATGACGTGTGGTCCTTCGACTTTGACCCATCGGTGTAGACATTTTCCATTCGTGCCGAAAAGGAGCTCTGTATTCTTCAAAAAGGCGCTGGAATACTATTGGGCTTGTGGTTGACTTGGCGTGATTTGTTAAACCGAGAAGGTAAGATGAGTAGCTTAAGTCCCAAGGTAGTGAACTGACGGGAGGCAGAAAAGATGGTTTCGAGTCTATTCCTAAACTTTTAGCGTATTCCAGCACTCTTTGCAATGTTGGCGTGCGTCTTGGAGTTTTATTAGGGGCCCCATATCGAGTGATAGTGTCATACATAATACTATTTCTGCAGAGAAAGATCTTTGGGATAGCCCTCATAGTGGTGTATTCAATTCTTTCTTGTAGGGTAGGCATTCCAGCTTCGGCTAAGATGCATTGAATCGGTGATGTTGGAAAGGCACGTATACTCCTTCGAACGGCTGCATGATATGTCGAAGAGATCAGATTTATATTACTCTTTGCACAATTTCCGTATATTGGTAAGCCAAAGTCAATCTTCGACAATATTATAGCCTTAGTAACATTAATTAAAGTGTTTGGATGGATAAGGCAGTGCTTAGAAGATAGATATTTAATAATATTTAACCTGACAGCTAGGCTTTTTTTTAACCTAAGACAGTGCTCTTTAAAATTTAAACGTTTGTCGAAAGTAATTCCAAGGAAACATAAGCTTGAAACATTTGATATATTAATATTATTATGAACTAAGTTTAAATCCGTACATTTGTGTTTGCGGCAAATATGAAAATATTTACACTTATTAAGCGACAGAGTCGCTCCAGAACAATTTGACCACTTAGAGATATCGGTTAGTTTTTTTAAAAATTTATTTTTAACAGTGTTTAGATTAGTTATTTTAGAATAGAGTAAAACGTCATCTGCCTAAATAATGTGGGAAATGTTCTTATGCCTGCTAATTATGTGGCTTAATTCATTAAAGGCGATAGCAAATAGCATTAGGGAAAAGGGGGGGGATCCTTGTGGGATTCCGTTTTGTTGGTTATGTAAACTGGAAAAAACACTATTTATTTTTACTTTGAACTTACGATTAGTGAGAAAAGACTTGATAAAATGGTATATTTTATTACCAAATTTCCATATTTCTAATTTTCGTAGAACTACATGAGCTCCGATACGATCAAAAGCCTTTTCGAAATCTAAACTAAGCGTAGAAATATGATTGCGGGAAGATAACCCATATGTGACAAAACTTTCGAAAAGAAGGAGCGCATCGGAAGTTCCTTGCCCCTCTTTGAAAGCGAACTGATGTGGGCTAATTAAACTATGTTTGGAAGCATACCACATAATTCGTTTTGAAACGATTTTTTCTATTAACTTACTCATGCAACAAAAAAGTGAAATAGGTCTATAATTTAGAACTTCTGAGGACGGGTTAGTCGACTTTGGTATGGGAACAATTGTAGCGATTTTCCAGTTTTGTGGATAAATTCCGCTCGTTAAAATATGATTGTACAGATTGATTAATCGTAATTTAAGCGGCAGAGGCAAGTTTTTTATCATATCGTATGAAATTCTATCTGCGCCAGGGGTTTTCCCTGACAGAGAAGATATTGTGCTTTCAAATTCTAGATAAGTGATCTCTGATTCTATTATTTTAGCTGGCGAGTTAAACTGATTGTAGCTGCGATTCAGAGTATCATTTTTTTTATCTATAAAAGCGGAACTAAAGTTCCCGTCGCTAGAATACGTAGACCAAGTGGAGGCAAACTGTTCAGCTATCGCCTTGGGATCGAATATTGGGCCAGTTGGGCTATTAACAAAATTTATATTGACTTGGGAAGCTGAGCCGTTAGCATTTTAATGTCCGACCAAATCTTTTTAGGATTAGAACTGGGATTTATTTCTATGGTAAGTTTTTCGAAGCACATTCGTTTTGCTTCTTTAGTTTTTTTACGAAAAATAGCATTTGCTTTCTTGTATAAAATCAGGTTGGCTTCTGTTCGGGAAACGCTTGTATTTTCTCCAGTTGTGCTGTTTTAAATTTCTTAAGCTCTCCAACTCCTTTGACCAGTATGGAACTACTTTTTTATGAGGTTTAAAAACAGTTTGCGGGATTGAAAGGTGCGCTGCAGACCTTATGTTTTGGTGATATTAGCCGCCTCTTTATTGACATTTTGAGATACCGGGATTTGATCGCAGAACAGAATTGCTTTTTGCGTATATTTAGACCAGTCTGCTTTTTCTGTCAGGAATTTTGGGTTTTCGGAAAGGCCTTTGCAAGGGATGACGTTGCAATTTCAGTTACTATTGGGTAGTGGTCACTACCACATAAACTATCGAGAGTTCGGCTATTCGCTTTTGGAGCTAAATTGGTAGAGCAAATAGATAGGTCGACGTGCGTAAAGGAATTATGAGTTGAAAAATGAGTTGGGGCACCATCGTTCAATACGGTAAGATTCTCTGTAAGAATTAAGTTTTCCAGAATTAATCCTCTTTGGTTAGTTGGGGGGGGGGGCCCCATAATGGGGACCACGAATTCATATCCCCAAACCAGGATTACGGGCTTGGGTACTGAGGAGAGAATTTGCCGAAGTTCGGCAAGCGTGAAATTTTGTTGTGGGGGAATATATAAGCAAATAATCGTAAATATAAATTCTATGGATATCTGAATGGCTAAAGAAGCTATATTTGAATGAATTTCGAGACATTTATGTCGAATGTCTTTTCTTACTAAAACCGCGATACCTTGCTTGTTTGTTAAATTCTGAGGTAAATTTTAAAAAGTAGCTAACATACCTATTTGGCACCAAAGCGTCTTTATTTACAGCAAGATGAGTTTCTTGCAAGCCAACGAAGTGTGGGGAGATTTCTTTAATGAGAATTTCAAGTTCAGTGTAGTTGTTGTAGAAGCCCTTTATGTTCCATTGAAGTATATTGAACATACAGCAAATAGAATAAAAGGGGAATGTGTTAAATTTCTTCATCTTCGAATGTTGGCATAGTCTGATCATGGTCTGGGTGACTGTACTGTTGAGTAATTGCTGGGTTGGTTTGTGAGATGTTGTCTTCGGTGTTTTGTAGTATGTATTATTGCTTAAGTGTTGTGTGAGAAGAGTGCGTGCGTTTGAAAGGGAGATTGGGTTATTGTTGTTGTTTGGTAAAGAAGAATTGGAAGAGGATATGTTATGTGGGTGTTTATTTGAATCAGTTGTGTAGTTGGATTGTTGGGTGTATTGTTGGTAAGGAGTATTGATGTTATTGTTGCAATTGTTAATAGTAAGAGAAGTATCGGATGATGGGATTGTTGGTTGTTGCTTGTTTTTTGTTCTATTGGTTTCCTGATTTTTTTACTTATTGCTTCTTCTAAATTTTCTGTTGGTGAGACGTATTCCTTGCGTTTGTTGTTTATTTTTTCAGTTGCTTCTTTGTAACACATTTATTTAGTGTTTTATATGTTATAATGTCTTTCCTTTTAAGTAGGGTGGGACATAGTTTGTGGTCTGATCGATGTTGTTGTCTACAGTCAATGCATTCTACTTTACTACATGGAGTGGGGTTATGGGTTGAGGAGGAGCAGACGTTACACTTCGGATCGGATTTGCAATGTTTGGCTGTATGGCCCAAAACAAAGCGTTTTTACACTGCATTGGAGATGGGATATAAGGTTCAACTTTAACTTTTAAACCAAGCAACATTAACCTCTTTTGGGGAATTCGTATGCGTTAAAGGAGATTATATGAAGAGGGGTGTTTATAGTTTTACCATCTATAATTTTCGTAATTTTTTTGCACTCTGTTGCACCCTGTTGGCGTAGACCGTCCACCATTTCGTCTTCAGTAAGGCTAGCAAGACAGCTTGCATATATAACGCCTTTCACCGTGTTTAGTGTTGGGTGTAAATTAACGGAAATTTCACAGATGTTTGACAGTTTTGTTGCTTTTAGGAATTTGTTTGTTTGTTGGTTATTTTTGGTGAGGATGAGGAGATCTCCGTCTCTGGTAAATGAGACAGAACTGGGTGGTTCATAAGTAATCGATTCTAGTGCTTTTTGGAGAAGGAATATGTTAATGGATTTTAAAGGTTTTTGACTGTCTTTGTTTTTAATTATTAGGAAATTTTGGGGCAAGAGGAAGGGGGGAGGTTCAGGGTTTTGTTTTTTTTCTATAAGTGTGGGAAGTCATGTGGGTTATTGAGGTTTGGAGTTTTACGTTTGGGTGATGGCTCCGCTCCCAAGATTGCAAAATAGTTTTGGTCACCACCTTCAGGGTCGGAGGCCATGATTGATTCACAAATATTTTTTTTTCAAATTACACAAAATTCACTGATTAATTATAAGTTTAATTATTAAGAGAAAGTCACTGTCTTATAAAATTGACACTTGAAAAAAAAACCAAATTGTTGAGAGCGAACGAAATATGAGAAGAACAATCACTAAGAACGTGTTTACTGTTCGGTAGTCGATTGAGAACTGCGTTGTTGTATATAAACATTTAGCAATCGATAGCGAAATGCTTTAAAACATTTGTTTAACATATTTAAGTTAATAAACCTTCTTTTAAAGATCTGAAGTTGGCATATAGTCATGGCGGCAAACGGCAGTGCATTTAGAAGAATTCCGTTATCTTATATTTAGGTATAAAGTAGATTTTCTTATATGTACACATTTAGCTATCGATATCGAAATGCTTCAAATCAGTAGTTTAACATATTAAGTTAATAAACGCTTTTTAGCTTACAGAAGTCTACATAAAGCCCTAACGGTATAACGGCAGTGCATTTAGAAGAATTCCGTAATGTATTGTCGTTATGCTGCCATGGCTTTACATCAACTTCAATACGTTAAAGAAGGTTAATTAACTTAAATATGTTCAACTAATGATTTGAGGCATTTCGATATCGATTGCTAAATGCGTATATACAACAAAATCGACTTTATACCTAAATATAAAAATTTCGGAATTCTTCTAAATGCACTGTCGCTATGCCGCCATGGCTTTACGTAAACTTCAGTCAGATAAAGAAGGTTAGTTAACTTAAATATGTTAAACTAATGACTTGAAGCATCTCGATATCGATTGCTAAATGTGTATATACAAGAAAATCGACTTTTTACCTCAATATTAGATTACGGAATTCTTCCAAATGCACTGCCGTTATACCGTTTTGGCTTTATGTAAACTTCAGTAAGATAAAGAAGGTACGTTAACTTAAATATGTTAAACTAATGATTTTAAGCATTTCGATATTGATTGCTAAATGTGTATATACAACAAAGCCGACTTTATACCTAAATATAAGATTACGGAATTCTTTCAAATGTACTGCCGTTATGCCGCCATGGCTTTATATCAACTTCAATACGTTAAAGAAGGTTAATTAACTTAAAAATGTTAAACTTATGATTTGAAGCATTTTGATATCGATCGCTAAATGCGTATATACAACAAAATCGACTTTATACCTAAATATAAGATTACGGAATTCTTCTACCTGCACTGTCGTTATGCCGCCGTGGCTTTATATCACCTTCATGACGCTTAAGAAGGCTAATTAACTTAAATATGTTAAACTAATGATTTAAAGCATTTCGATATCGATTGCTAAATGCGTATATACAACAAAATCGACATTATACCTAAATATAAGATAACGGAATTCATATAAATATACTGCCTTTATGCCGTTACGGCTTTATGTAAACTTCATTAAAATAAAGAAGGTTAATTAACTTAAATATGCTAAACCAGTTATTTGAAGCATTTCGATATACAGTAAAGGACATAACTGTTCACGAAAATACCAAAATTTTTCTTAAAGCGTAGAAATTTTATTAGACACCTTACACAAAAAAAATTATGTTACATTTAAAAGAGTAGTAAATTTGCTTTCAAATCCAATAACTTAATTCTAAAATGTAAACATAACGTATTAAAAATACTTCATTTTCAGAAGATATAAGTGTGAACACTTTTGTCCGTAGACTTAAAAGTTCGACCAATATTTTGTGTGACCACCGCGCGATTTTTTTAAAGCTTGAATCCTTTTTGGCTTATTATTCATGAGGTTGTCTAAAATGTTTGGGCATATATTTTGCCATTCGTGGAGGGCCCGCTCCCACAATTCATTAACCGTTTTTGGACTATCCTTTTCAGCAAATATTTTTCTTTTTAAAATCGCCCAAAGGTGCTCAATGGTATTCAAATCTGGGGACTGCGGAGGCCAATCGAGCAGTTTGATCTCGTTATCCACAAATCATGATTTGGTAACTTTTGAGGTATGCTTCGGATCGTTATCCTGCATAAAAATATCTCCTTAGCCACGTTCGAGTCCAAATATGTCTAGACTTGGAAGATATGAGTCTTCCAGAATATCAATATAGTCTGTGGCACGCATTATACCATCGATCCTCCGAAGGAATCCCAGCTCATTTCCGCGAAAACAGCCCAAGCCATCAGTGACCCACCTCCAAATTTCATTGTTTGGCAAATGTTGCGCTCCTGTAAACCAACCTGTTTATCAATCCATGCCCATACACGCCCATCTAATCCTATTCGATTTATTTTAGTTTCGTCAGACCAAGTCACTCTCTTCCAATCATCGATTGTGAAGTATTCATATTTTTTGGCAAACTCCAAACGAGCCTTACGGTGTTTGTCACTTAAAAGAGGTTTTTTTACCATTGCTCTAGCCTTGAGCCCGTTATTTTTTAGGCATCTTATTACTGTTTTGTCGCTGACATTCCCCTTCTTTGGAAGCTAATTTTTAAATATGTTTTTTTTGGTTTCCCAAACTTGCGGTATAAAAGAATGGTTTCCAAAATAAACAATTAAAGCGCCTAGGAATTCGTGCAAACAACTGGGGTTTAAACCCTTCTTTAGGACTTGCCTAAAAAATTTTATTTTGGTATGTTAAATCATTTTTTGAAGCATTTCGATATCTAGAAAATTGTATAGACAAAAAGAAATTTTAAAAATTTTTTTTTACGATTTTCCTCGGTAAGCCAACTTCAATTTTTTATTCTTAGATATGTTAAACTTCAGAAAGTTTTTTTACGGCTTTTTTCTATCAAAAAAAGCAACCCTAAAAAAGTTATTCTTTAAAGATTTATATGGTTTATATAATTCAATGAAAAAATTAAATTTAAAAATTTAAAAATTTTAAACTTTATTTGCAGTATTTTAAAAATTTTGGGAGCTCAATGCGTATAAAAACAAAAATTTTATTAGGATCAAAACTGTTCTTCCCCCACTGTTTCGGGGTTTTCTTCCCCTTCATAGAAAAGGGTAAAAGTTTAGTTTAAAAAAGTTTCTATCGGCTAATTAATACAACAAAACGCTTATAAAATTTAAAAACAATTCATATAAATATTGCCAGCCTTGGTTTATAAACTTCATTAAAAAAAAGAAGGAATTAACTTAAATATTCAAAAACCCAGTTTTTGAAGCATTTCTGTATATTGCTAAATGTGTAAATACAAGAAAATCGACTTTATACCTAAATATAACATTACGGAATTCTTCAAATATGCACTGCCTTTAGGAAGGTTTAAATTAAACTTTTAAATTAATTGTTAAACTAATGATTTGAAGCATTTCGATATCGATAGCTAAATGTGTATATACAAGAAAATCGACTTTATACATAAATATAAGACTACGGAATTCTTCCAAATGTATTGTCGTTATGCCGCCATGGCTTTATGCAAACTTCCGTTCGTTAAAGAAGCTTTATTAACTTAAATATGTTAAACTAATGATTTGAAGAATTTCGATATCGATTGCGAAATATGTAAATACAAGAAAATCGACTTTATACCTAAATATAGGAATACCGAATTCTTCAAAATGCACTGCAGTTATACCGATAAGGCTTTATGTAGACTTCAGTGCGTTATAGAAGGTTTATTAACCTAAATATATTAAACTAATGATTTGAAGCATTTCGGTATCGATTGCTAAATGTGTATATACAAGAAAATCGGCTTTATAACTAAATATAAGATAACGGAATTCTTCTACATGCACTGCCGTTATGCCGCCATAGCTTTATGCCAACTTCAGTTCGTTATAGAAGGTTTATTAACTTAACTATGTTAAACTAATAAGTTGAAGCATCTCGATATATATGCTATACCTAAATATAAGTTTACGGAATTCATCCAAATGCACTGCCGTTATGCCGTTAAGGCATTATGTAGACTTACTGAAAGCTAAAAAGCGTTTATTAACTTAAATATGTTAGACTAATGATTTGAAGCATTTCGATATCGCTTGCTAAATGTGTATATACAAGAAAATCGAATTTATACCTAAACATAAGATTACAGAATTCTTCCAAATGTACTGTCGTTATGCCGCCATGGCTTTATATCAACTTCAATACGCTAAAGAAGGTTAATTAACTTAAATATGTTTAACTAATGATTTGAGGCATTTCGATATCGATTGCTAAATGCGTATATTTATACAACAAAATCGACTTTATACCTAACTATAAGTTTACGACTTAATACCTAAATATAAGATTACGGAACTCTTCGAAATGCACAGCCGTTATGCCGTTAAGGCTTTTGTAGACTTCAGTAAGATAAAGTGCGTTAAATAACTCAAATATGTTAAACTAATGATTTGAAGCGTTTCAAAATCGATTGCTAAATGTGTATGTACAACAAAATCGACTTTATACCTAAATATAAGATAACGGATTTCATATAAATATACTGCCGTTATGGCTTTATGTAAACTTCAGTAAGATAAAAAGGTTTAATTAACTTAAATATGCTAAACCAGTTATTTGAAGCATTTCGACATCGATTGCAAAATGTGTATATACAATAAAATCGAATTCATACCTAAATATAAGACTACGGTATTCTTCCAAACGCCCTGCCGTTATGGCTTTATGTCAACTTCAGTTCGCTAAAGGAGGTTTATTAACTTAAATATGTTAAACCAGTTATCTGAAGCATTTCGATATCGATTGCGTAATGTATATATACAAGAAATTCGACTTTATACCTAAATATAAGATTACGGAATTCTTCCACATGTACTGTCGTTATGCCGCCATGGCTTTATATCACCTTCAATACGCTAAAGAAGATTAATTATTTTAAATATGTTAAACTAATGGTTTGAAGCATTTCGATATCGATTGCTAAATGTGTAAATACAAGAAAATCGACTTTATACCTAAATATAAGATTACGGAATTCTTCTCAATGTACTGCCGTTATGCCGCCATGGCTTTACGCCAACTTCAGTAAGAAAAAGAAGGATAATTAACTTAAATATGTTAAACTAATGATTTGAAGCATATCGATATCGAATGCTAAATGTGTATATATAAGCAAATCGACTTTATACCTAAATATAAGATTACGGAATTCTTCTCAATGTACTGCCGTTATGCCGCCATGGCTTTACGCCAACTTCAGTAAGAAAAAGAAGGATAATTAACTTAAATATGTTAAACTAATGATTTGAAGCATATCGACATCGATTGCAAAATGTGTATATACAATAAAATCGAATTCATACCTAAATATAAGACTACGGTATTCTTCCAAACGCCCTGCCGTTATGGCTTTATGTCAACTTCAGTTCGCTAAAGGAGGTTTATTAACTGAAATATGTTAAACCAGTTATCTGAAGCATTTCGATATCGATTGCGAAATATATATATACAAGAAAATCGACTTTATACCTAAATATAAGTTTACGGAATTCTTCTCAATGTACTGCCGTTATGCCGCCATGGCTTTACGCCAACTTCAGTAAGAAAAAGAAGGATAATTAACTTAAATATGTTAAACTAATGATTTGAAGCATATCGATATCGAATGCTAAATGTGTATATACAAGCAAATCGACTTTATACCTAAATATAAGATTACGGAATTCTTCTCAATGTACTGCCGTTATGCCGCCATGGCTTTACGCCAACTTCCGTTCGTTAAAGAAGGTTTATTAAATAAAATATGTTAAACTAATGATTTGAAACATTTCGATATCGATTGCTTAATGTGTATATATAAGAAAAGCGACTTTATACATAAATATAAGATTACGGAATTCTTCTAAATGCACTGCCGTTATGCCGCTATGGCTTTAAGCCAACTTCCGTTCGTTAAGGAATGATTTGAAGCAGATCGATATCGATTGCTTAATGCATATATACAAGAAAATCGACTTTATACCTAAATATAAGATTATATAATTTTTCTAAATGCACTGCCGTTATGCCGTTAAGGCTTTTGTAAACTTCGGCAAAATAAAGATGTTTAATTAACTGAAATTTGGTAAACTAATGATTTGAAGCATTTCGATATCGCTTGCTTAAAGTGTATATAAAAGAAAATCGAATTTATATCTAAACATAAGATTACGGAATACTTCCAAATGTACTGTCGTTATGCCGCTATGGCTTTATGTCACCTTGAATACGTTAAAGAAGGTTAATTAACTTAAATATGTTAAACTAATGATTTGAAGCATCTCGATTTCGATTGCTAAATGTGTATATACAAGAAAATCGACTTTATACCTAAATATAAGCTAACGGAATTCTTCTACATGCACTGCCGTTATGCCGCCATGGCTTTATGCCAACTTCAGTTCGTTAAAGAAGGTTTATTAGCTTAAATATGTTAAACTAATGAGTTGAAGCATCTCGATATCGATTGCTAAATGTGCTTATATACAAAATCGACTTTATACCTAAATATAAGTTTACGGAATTCTTCGAAATGCACTGCCGTTATGGCTTTATGTTAACTTCAGTAAGATAAAGAAGGTTAATTAACTTAAATATGCTAAACCAGTTGTTTGAAGCATTTCGATTTCGATTGCAAAATGTGTATATACAAGGAAATCGACTTTATACCTAAATATAAGATTACGGAAATCTTCTACATGCACTGCCGTTTTGCCGCCGTGGCTTTATGCCAACATCCGTTCGTTAAAGAAGGTTTATTAACTTAAATATGTTAAACTAATGATTTGAAACATTTTGATATCAATTGCTTAATGTGTATATACAAGAAAATCGACTTTATACCTAAATATAAGATGACGGACTTCTTCTAAATGCACTGCCGTTATGGCTTTACGTTAACTTCAGTTCGCTAAAGAAGGTTTATTAACTTAAATATGTTAAACCAGTTATTTGAAGCATTTCGATACCGATTGCTAAATGCGTATATACAACAAAATCGACTTTATACCTAAATATAAGATTACGGAATTCTTCTTAATGCACTGCCGTAATGCCGCCATTGCTTTATGCCAACTTCAGTTCGTTAAAGAACTTAAATATTTTAAACTAATGATTTGAAGCATTTCGATATCGATTGCTAAATGTGTATTTACAACAAAATCGATTTTATACCTAAATAAAAGTTTACGGAATATATACTGCCGTTATACCGTTATGGCTTTATGTAAACTTCGGTAAGATAAAGAGGGTTAATTAACCTAAATATGCTAAACCAGTTATTTGAAGCTTTTCGATATTGATTGCTAAATACAAGAAAATCGACTTTCTACCTAAATATGAGATTACGGAATTCTTATAAATGCACTGTCGTTATGCCGCCATGGCTTTATATTACCTTCATTACGTTAAAGAAGGTTAATTAACTTAAATATGTTAAACTAATGATTTGAAGATTTTCGGTATCGATTGCTAAATTTGTAAATACAAGAATATCGACTTTATACCTAAATATAAGATTACGGAATTCTTCTACATGCACTGTCGTAATGGTGCCTTGGCTTTATATCACCTTCATTACGTTAAAGAAAGTTAATTAACTTAAATATGTTAAACTAATGATTTGAAGCATTTCGATATCGATTGCTAAATGAGTATATACAACAAAATCAACTTTATACCTAAATATAAGATTACGAAATTCTTCGAAATGCGCTGCCGTTATGCCGTTAAGGCTTTTGTAGACTTCAGTAATATAAAGAGGGTTAATTAACTTAAATATGTTAAACTAATGATTTGAAGCATTTCAATATGGATTGCTAAATGAGTATATACAAAAAAATCGACTTTATACCTAAATAGAGGATTACGGAATGCTTCTAAATACACTGCCATTATGCCGTTAAGGCTTTTGTAGACTTCAGTAAGAAAAAGGGGATTAATTTCCTTAAATATGTTAAACTAATGATTTGAAGCATTTCGATATCGATTGCTTAATGTGTATATATAAGAAAATCGACATTATACTTAAACATAAGATTACGTAATTCTTCCAAATGTACTGTCGTTATACCGCCATGGCTTTGTATCACCTTCAATACGTTAAAGAAGGTTTATTAACTTAAATATGTTACACTAATGATTTGAAGCATTTCGATATCGATTGCTAAATGAGTATATACAATAAAATCGAATTCATACCTAAATATAAGATTACGTAGTTCTTCTAAATGCACTGCCGTTATGCCGTTAAGGCCTTTGTAGACTTCAGTAAGATAAAGAGCGTTAATTAACTTAAATATGTTAAACTAATGATTTGAGGCATTTCGATATCGATTGCTAAATGCGTATATTTATACAACAAAATCGACTTTATACCTAAATATAAGATAACGGAATTCATATAAATATACTGCCGTTATGGCTTTATGTAAACTTCAGAAAGATAAAGAAGGTTAATTAACTTAAATATGCTAAACCAGTTATTTGAAGCATTTCGATATCGACTGCAAAATGTGTATATACAGAAAAATCGACTTTATGCCTTAATATAGGACTACGGAATTCCTCCACATGCAGTGCCGTTATGGCTTTTGTCAACTGCAGTTCGCTAAAGGAGGTTTATTAGCTAAAATATGTTAAACCAGTTACCTGAAGCATTTCGATATCGATTGCGAAATGTATATATACAAGAAAATCGACTTTATACCTAAATATAAGATTGCGGAATTCTTCCACAGGTACTGTCGTTATGCCGCGATGGCTTTATATCACCTTCATTACGCTAAAGAAGATTAATTATTTTAAATATATTAAACTAATGGTTCGAAGCATTTCGATATCGATTGCTAAATGTGTAAATACAAGAAAATCGACTTTATACCTAAATATAAAATTATAACATTACGGAATTTTTCTAAATGCACTGCCGTTATGCCGCCATGGCTTTATATCAACTTCAATACGTTAAAGAAGGTTAATTAACTTAAATATGTTAAACTAATGATTTGAAGCATTTCGATAATGCTTGTATATACGAGAAAATCGAATTTATACCTTAATATAAGATTACGGGATTCTTCTAAATGCACTGCCGTTATGCCGCCATGGCCTTATATCAACTTCAATACGATAAAGAAGGTTTATTAACTTAAATATGTTAAACTAATGAGTTGAAGCATCTCTATATCGAATGCTTAATGTGTATATACCACAAAATTGACTTTATACCTAAATATAAGATTACTGAATTCCTCTAAATGCACTGCCGTTATGCCGCCATGGCTTTACGCCAACTTCCGTTCGTTAAAGAAGGTTTATTAAATTAAATATGTTAAACTAATGATTTGAAGCATTTCGATATCGATTGCTAAATGTGTATATATAAGAAAATCGACTTTATACATAAATATAAGATTACGGAATTCTTCTAAATGCACTGCCGTTATGCCGCCATAGCTTTATATCAACTTCAATACGTTAAAGAAGGTTAATTAACTTAAATATGTTAAACTAATGATTTGAAGCATTTCGATATCGCTTGCTAAATGTGTACATACAAGAAAATCGAATTTATACCTAAATATAAGATAACGGGATTCTTCTAAATGCACTGCCGTTATGCCGCCATGGCTTTATATCAACTTCAATACGTTAAAGAAGATTAATTATCTTAAATATGTTAAACTAATGATTTGAAGCATTTCGATATCGCTTGCTAAATGTGTATATACAACAAAATCGACTTTATACCTAAATATAACATTACGGAATGCTTCTAAATGCACTGCCGTTATGCCGCTATGGTTTTATATCAACTTCAATACGTTAAAGAAGGTTAATTAACTTAAATATGTTAAACTAATGATTTGAAGCATTTCGATATCGCTTGCTAAATGTGTACATACAAGAAAATCGACTTTATACCTAAATATAAGATAACGGAATTTTTCTACAGGCACTGCCGTTATGCCGCCATGGCTTTATGCCAACTTCAGTTCGTTAAAGAAGGTTTATTAACTTAAATATGTTAAACTAATGATTTGAAGCATTTCGATATCGCTTGCTAGATGTGTATATACAACAAAATCGACTTTATACCTAAATATAAGATTACGGAATTCTTCTTAATGCACTGTCGTTATGCCGCCATGGCTTTATATCACCTTCATTACGTTAAAGAAGGTTAATTAACTTAAATATGTTAAACTAATGATTTGAAGCATTTCGATATCGCTTGCTAAATGTGTATATACAAGAAAATCGACTTTATACCTAAATATAAGATAACGGAATTCCTCTACATGCACTGCCGTTATGCCGCCATGGATTTATGCCAACTTCAGTTCGTTAAAGAAGGTTTATTAACTTAACTATGTTAAACTAATGAGTTGAAGCATCTCCATATCGATTGCTAAATGTGTATAAACAACAAAATCGACTTTATACCTAAATATAAGATAACGGAATTCTTCTACAGGCACTGCCGTTATGCCGCCATGGCTTTATGCCAACTTCAGTTCGTTAAAGAAGTTTATTAACTTAAATATGTTAAACTAATGATTTGAGGCATTTCGATATCGCCTGCTAAATGTGTATATACAAGAAAATCGACTTTATACCTAAATATAAGATTACCGAATTCTTCTAAATGCACTGCCGTTATGCCACCATGGCTTCATATCAACTTCAATACGTTAAAGAAGGTTAATTAACTTAAATATGTTAAACTAATGATTTGAAGCATTTCGATATCGCTTGCTAAATGTGTATATACAAGAAAATCGACTTTATACCTAAATATAAGATAACGGAATTCTTCTACATGCATTGCCGTTATGCCGCCATGGATTTATGCCAACTTCAGTTCGTTAAAGAAGGTTTATTAACTTAAATATGTTAAACTAATGAGTTGAAGCATCTCGATATCGATTGCTAAATGTGTATAAACAACAAAATCGACTTTATACGGAATTCTTCCAAAAGCACTGCCGTTATGCCGCCATAGCTTTATATCAACTTCAATACGTTAAAGAAGGTTAATTATTCTAAATATGTTAAACTAATGGTTTGAAGCATTTCGATATCGATTGCTAAATGTGCAAATACAAGAAAATCGAATTTATACCTAAATATAAAATTATAACGTTACGTAATTCTTCTAAATGCACTGCCGCTATACCGTTAAGGCTTTAAGTAGACTTCAGTAAGCTTCAAAATGTTTATTAACTTAATATGTTAAACAAATGATTTGAAGCATTTCGATATCGATTGAAAAATGTGTATATACAAGAAAATCGACTTTATGCATAATATAAGATTACGGAATTCTTCTACATCCACTGCCGTTATGCCAACTTCATATCGTTAAAGAAGGTTTATTAACTTAAACATGTTAAACTAATGAGTTCAAGCATTTCGATGTCGATTGCTAAATGCGTATATAAAACAAAATCGACTTAATACCTAAATATAAGATTACGGAGCTCTTCTAAATGCACTGCCGTTATGCCGTTAAGGCTTTTGTAGATTTCAGTAAGATAAAGAGGGTTAATTTACTTAAATATGTTAAACTAATGATTTGAGGCATTTCAATATCGATTGCTAAATGTGCAAATATAAGAAAATCGACTATATACTTAAATGTAAGATTACGGAATTCTTCTACATGCACTGTCGTTATGCCATGGCTTTATATCTCCTTCATTACCTTAAAGAAGGTTAATTAACTTAAATATGTTAAACTAATGATTTGAAGCATTTTCGATATCGATTGCTAAATGTGTATATACAAGAAAATCGACTTTATACCTAAATATAAGATTACGGAATCTTCTAAATGCACTGCCGTTATACCGTTAATGGCTTTTGTAGATTCAGTCGTTAAAGAAGGTTTATTAACTTAAATATGTTAAACTAATGATTTGAAGCATTTCGATATCGATTGCTAAATGTGTAATACAAGAAAATCGACTTTATACCTAAATATAAGATTACGGAATTCTTCTAAATGCACTGCCGTTATGCCGCATGGCTTTATATTAACTTCAGTTACGTTAAAGAAGGTTATTAACTTAAATATGTTAAACTAATGATTTGAAGCATTTTCGATATCGATTGCTAAATGAGTATATACAAGAAAATCGACTTTATACCTAAATATAAGATTACGGAATTCTTCCAAATGTACTGTCGTTATGCCGCCATGGCTTTATATCAACTTCAATACGTTAAAGAAGGTTAAATAACTTAAATTTGTTAAACTAATGATTTGAAGCATTTCGATATCGATTGCTAAATGAGTATATACAAGAAAATCGATTTTAATACCTAAATATAAGATTACGTAATTCTTCTAAATGCTTTGCCGCTATGCCGTTAAGGCGTTTGTAGACTTCAGTAAGTTAAAGAGGTTTTAAGTAACTTAAATATGTTAAACTAATGATTTGATGCATTTCGATATCGATTGCTTAATGTGTATATACAAGAAAATCGACTTTATACCTAAATATAAGATTACGGAATTCTTCTAAATGCACTGCCGTTATGGCTTCATTTTAACTTCAGTTCGTTTAAGAAGATTTATTAACTTAGATATGTTACACCAGTTATTTGAAGCATTTTGAAATCGATTGCTTAAATGCATATATACAAGAAAATCGACTTTCTACCTAAATATAAGTTTACGGAATTCTTCTAAATGCACTGCTGTTATGCCGTTAAGGCGTTTGCAGACTTCAGTAAGATAAAGAGGGTTAATTAACTTAAATATGTTAAACTAATGATTTGAAGATTTTCGAAATCGATTGCTAAATGCATATATACAAAAAAATCGACTTTATACCTAAATATAAGATTACGGATTTATTCTAAATGCTCTGCCGTTATGCCGTTATGGCTTTATATTAACTTCAGTTCGTTAAAGAAGGTTTATTAACTTAAATATGTTAAACCAGTTATTTGAAGCATTTCGATATCGATTGCTTAATGCATATATACAAGAAAATCGACTTTATACCTAAATATAAGACTTCGGAATTCTTCCAAATGTACTGTCGTTATGCCGCCATGGCTCTTTATCAACTTCAATACGTTAGAGAAGGTTAATTAACTTAAATATGTTAAACTAAGGAGTTGAAGCATTTCGATATCGCTTGATAAATGTGTATATACAAGAAAATCGAATTTATACCTAAATACAAGATAACTGAATTCTTCTAAATGCACCGCCGTTATGCCGTTAAGGCTTTATGTAGACTTCAGTGCGTTAAAGAAGGTTTATTAACTTAAATATGTTAAACTAATGATTTGAAACATTTCGATATCGATTGCTAAATGTGCTAGTACAAGAAACTTGACTTTATAATTAAATTTAGGATAACGGAATTCTTCCAAATGCACTGCCGTTATTCCGCCATGGCCTTATGTTAACTTCAGCTAGTTAAAGAAGGTTTATTAACTCAAATATGTTAAACCAGTTATTTGAAGTATTTCGATATCGATTGCTTAATGCATATATACAAGAAAATCGACTTTATACCTAAATATAAGATTACGGAATTCTTCCAAATGTACTGTCGTTATGCCGCCATGGTTTGTATCAACTTCAATACGCTAAAGAAGGTTAATTATTTTAAGTATGTTAAACTAATGGTTTGAAGCATTTCGATATCGACTGCTAAATGTGTGAAAAAAAAAATCCACTTTATACCTAAATATAAAATTATAACATTACGGAGTTCTTCTAAATGTACTGCCTTTACCGTTAAGGCTTTATGTAGACCTCATTAAGCTAAAAAATGTTTATTAACTTAATATGTTATACTAATGATTTGAAGCATTTCGATATCGATTGCTAAATGTGTATATACAAAAAAATCGAATTTATACCTAAATATAAGATGTTATGCCGCCATGGCTTTGTGTAAACTTCAGTGCGTTAAAGTAGGTTTGCTAACTTAAATATGTTAAACTAGTGATTTGAAGCATTTCGATATCGATTGCTAAATGAGTATATACAAGAAAATCGACTTCATACCTAAATATAAGACTACGGGATTCTTCCAAATGTACTGTCGTTATGTCGCCATGGCTTTATATCACCTTCAATACGTTAAAGAAGGTTAATTAACTTAAATATGTTAAACTAATGATTTGAAGATTTTCGAAATCGACTGCTAAATGCATATATACAACAAAATCGACTTTATACCTAAATATAAGATTACGGAATTCTTCCAAATGTACTGTCGTTATGCTGCCATGGCTTTATATCAACTTCAATACGTTAAAGAAGGTTAATTAACTTAAATTTGTTAAACTAATGATTTGAAGCATTTCGATATCGATTGCTAAATGTGTATATACAAAAAAATCGAATTTATACCTAAATATAAGATTACGGAATTCTTCTACATGCACTGCCGTTATGCCGCCATGGCTTTGTGTTAACTTCAGTGCATTAAAGTAGGTTCGTTAACTTAAATATGTTAAACTAATGATTTAAAGCATTTCGATATCGATTGCTAAATGAATATATACAAGAAAATCGACTTAATACCTAAATATAAGATTGCGTAATTCTTCTAAATGCTTTGCCGTTATGCCGTTAAGGCGTTTGTCGACTTCAGTAAGATAAAGAGGGTTAATTAACTTAAATATGTTAAACTAATGATTTGAAGCATTTCGATATCGATTGCTAAATGTGTATATACAAGAAAATCGACTCTATACCGAAATATAAGATTACGGAATTCTTCTAAATGCACTGCCGTTATGCCGGTACGGCTTCATTTTAACTTCAGTTCGTTTAAGAAGGTTTATTAACTTAGATATGTTACACCAGTTATTTGAAGCATTTTGAAATCGATTGCTTAATGCATATATATAAGAAAATCGACTTTCTACCTAAATATAAGTTTACGGAATTCTTGCAAATGTACTGTCGCTATGCCGCCATGGCTTTTTATCAACTTCAATATGTTATAGAAGGATAATTAACTTAAATATGTTAAACTAATGTTTTAAAGATATTCGAAATCGATTGCTAAATGCATATATACAAAAAAATCGACTTTATACCTAAATATAAGATTACGGAATTCTTCAAATGTACTGCCGTTATGCCGTTAAGGCGTTTGCAGACTTCAGTAAGATAAAGAGGGTTAATTAACTTAACCCATATAATCCCAGCGCCCCATTTTTAAAACGCTTAGTTTATTTTAGTTATTAAAAAACGTAATTGTCTATTACCACAAAATTCTTTAGCTACATATTTTTAGATTGTGCGGCAACACTATTATGTGTTTTGTTTTCACCATAACCTCAATTTGTTTTTCAAACGTGTAAAAGAAGTTTGGTGTTTTGTATAATTTAAGATGTCGCGAAATATTAAGTAAGTTTATGTTGTTATATCTTCAAGTTGTGATTTTTTTTGTTAAAGTTTATAAATTTATCTTTGTTAAGTGGAAAAGTAAAGTCAAAAGTGGTTTCTATTGGTTCTGTGAAGTTTTGTAAGAGATATTTTGTGACGCCCCATTTTTGGGGCGCTGAGCACATATGCCCACATGTTTTTTCATAAAGTTTTTGTTCACATTTGTTAATTTTCAGTAAATGTATGACACATTTTTTCTTTCCGATTTCTTTTTTTCTGCTTTTTTTTATTTTAATATTTTACGGAAATTCCATAACTGAAACTCACTATTCAGGTTAACTGTTGTGACATAGTCGATATATTGGAGAATGAAGAAGATATTATAAATGCTTCTGTTTACATTTGCCCTCCTGAAAATCACATGCTAAGTGATGGTGACAGTGACGAAGACGACGCCGAAGCAGGAAACTTTAATCATCTCTCTGGAAATCAGCTACGAGCTGAAGGGCAGTTGCAAATAGTTAGACAAGGTGGTGGTGGATGGAAGCATGAATTTGTTGGGCGGGAAAATCAGTCTGATTCGGTGGACAGTGATGACAATGTTCCTTTATCCGAACTAAAAATTCGGAATCAGGCCCAAGTGAGAAAATCAAAGAAAAAACCTCTTCCAGATAGAGAGTGGGAGGACAAGGATCTTCCAACGTATGAGAGGCAAACTTGGACTGAACCTGACTTTCTCAACGACTCTCGGAGCCCTGTGGAGTGGTTTGAACTATTTTATTATGACGAGTTAGTAGACTTGATAGTACTTATTTCGAAAAAGTATGCCGCTTACGAGGGGAACGACCAGTTTGATGTAACGCGCGAAGAAATGCGTCCTGTAATTGCTATATTTTTGTTGAGTGGCTGTTGTTCCTATGCAAGACAGCGAATGTTTTGGGACACAGGTGCTGATACATATCACCCTGGCGTTGCCAACTCTATGACAAGATTTCGGTTCGAGCAAATTTTGAAATATATGCACGTAAGCGACAATACATTATTAGATCAGGGAGACAAGTTTACAAAGGTTCGCCCATTGTGGGAAAAACTTAACGCAAATTGGATAAGATATTTTTCCGTGGTTTAGAATGTAAGTATAGATGAATCCATGGTACCGTATTACGGCCACCATAGCACAAAACAACATATCCATGGAAAACCAATCCGATTTGGTTATAAGATTTGGTGCATGGCAACTTGCCTTGGGTATTTGATTCAAGCTGAACCTTATCAAGGAGCCTCCACCGGTAATACTTATCCCGAGCTAGGAGTTGGTGGGTCCGTTGTTACGAATTTGCTGTCTAAACTACCAAATGGGTTTAAGGTCCACTTCTACATCGATAATTTTTTCATGTCACTTCGTTTGCTAACAGCACTGAAGGGATCTGGACATCAGGGAACTGGCACTATGCGAGCAAATCGCGTCGAAAAAGCACCTTTGGAGTCACTTCAAAGCATAAAATCCAAACCGAGGGTAGTTTGCTGTAATGACAACAACGTAGTTACTTTGGCCTCCTCTGCCGAAGGAGTACTACCTCTGGGATCGGCTCAACGACGGTCAAGCAGTCAAAGAAAAAGATAGTTATTCCACAACCATTATGTATCCAGCAGTACAATAGATATATGGGCGGTACTGACCGACTAGATTAAAATGTGGGATGTTATCGAATCAGTATCAATCGTAAAAAGTGGTACTGGCAGTTGATGATGTGGCCTTTGAACGTATCCGTGAACAATGCGTTTCAACTTTATAAACTGTCTCCAGACGGTCAAGAAAATCGTTCATTAGATTATCTTGCATTTATCAGAGTAATAACTACTACATATTTTGGAAAATATATTCATTATTCGTGTTTCTATTTGCTATAATTACTTCTTTGCTTAGGAAAATACTCCCTTCCACGTACAATGGGTCGACCCTTGAAGCCTCGTTGCAAAAGACGGAGTTCACCTTGATGGTCAAGGCCACATAATAATTTCAAATGCAACTCAAATAAGATGTGCAATGTGCCACAAAAACACAACTAAAAAGTGTCGAAAATGTGATGTTGGAAGTCACACAAACTGTTTTAAGGCTTTCCATTCATAATTTTATTTATATTTATTTTAAGTCAATCAATTAAAAAGTGGAATCTGAATTAAATTTATAATTTTCTTTAATAAAACTGAAATCACATCTAATATTATATGAACTACATAATATATTTTTAGTGCTCCCTGATGTGGCCAGCGCCCCATTTTTGGGGCGGCTATTTTCTCAAAAACTACGAGAGATATGAATGAAAGGTCTTAAGCGCTTGGTTACTGGTGTCTCATAGCTAACCGCAATTGCTTTCTTTCCTTCAAAATTTTTTTAGAAAAAAGTTGGGATTATATGGTATAAATATGTTAAACTAATGATTTAAAGATTTTCGAAATCGATTGCTAAATGCATATATACAACAAATTCGACTTAATACTTAAATATAAGATTACGGATTTCTTCTACATGCACTGCCGTTATGCCGCCATGGCTTTGTGTTATCTTCGGTTTAAAGTAGGTTCGTTAACTTAAATATGTTAAACTAATGATTTAAAGCATTTCGATATCGATTGCTAAATGAGTATATACAAGAAAATCGACTTAATACCTAAATATAAGATTACGTAATTCTTCTAAATGCTTTGCCGTTATGCCGTTAAGGCGTTTGTCGACTTCAGTAAGATAAGGAGGGTTAATTAACTTAAATATGTTAAACTAATGATGTGAAGCATTTCGATATCGATTGCCAAATGAGTATATACAAGAAAATCGACTTTATACCTAAATATAAGATTACGGAATTCTTCTACATGCATTGCCGTTATGCCGTTAAGGCGTTTGAAGACTTCAGTAAGATAAAAAGGGTTAATTACCTTAAATATGTTAAACTAATGATTTGACGCATTTTGATATCGATTGCTATATGTGTATATACAAGAAAATCGACTTTATACCGAAATATAAGATTACGGAATTCTTTTAAATGCACTGCCGTTATGCAGTTATGGCTTCATGTTAACTTCTGTTCGTTAAAGAAGGTTTATTGACTTAAGAATGTTACACTAATGATTTGAAGATTTTCGAAATCGATTGCTAAATTCATATATACAAGAAAATCTTCTTTATACCTAAATATAAGATTACGGAATTCTTCCAAATGTACTGCCGTTATGCCGTCATGGCTTTATATCAACTTCAATATGTTAAAGAAGGTTAATTAACTTAAAATTGTTAACTAATGATTTGGGGCATTTCGATATCGATTGCTAAATGTGTATATACAACAAAATCGATTTATACCTAAATATAAAATTACGAAATTCTCCCAAATGCACTGTTGTTATACCGTTATGGCTTTATGTAAACTTCAGTAAGATAAAGAAGGTTAATTAACTCAAATATGTTAAACTAATGATTTGAAGCATTTCGATATCGATTGCTAAATGCGTATATACAAGAAAACCGACATTATACCTAAATATAAGATTACGGAATTCTTCCAAATGCATTGCCGTTATTCCGCCGTGGCTTTATGTCAACTTCAGTTCGTTAAAGTAGGTTTGTTAACGTAAATATGTTAAACGAATGATTTGAAGCATTTCGATATCGATTTCTAAAAGCACATATACCAGAAAATCGACTTTATAACTAAATAAAAGATTACGGAATTCTTCCAAATTACTGTCGTTATGGCGCCATGGCTTTATTTTACCTTCAATACGCTAAAGATGGTTAATTAACTTAAATATGTTAAACTAATGATTTGAAGCATTTCGATATCGATTTCTAAATGCATATATACCAGAAAATCGACTATATACCTAAGTAAAAGATTACGGAATTCTTTCAAATTACTGTCGTTATGGCGTTAAGGCTTTATTTCACCTTAAATACGTTAAAGATGGTTAATTAACTTTAATATGTTAAACTAATGATTTTAAGCATTTCGATATCGATTGCTAAATGTGTAAATACAAGAAAATCGACTATATACCTAAATATAAGATTACGGAACTCTTCTACCTGCACTGTCGTTATGCCGCCATGGCTTTATATCACCTTCATTACGTTAAAGAAGGTTAACTAACTTAAGTATGTTAAACGAATGATTTGAAGCATTTCGATATCGCTTGCTAAATGTGTATATACAAGAAAATCGACTTTATACCTAAATATAAGATTACGGAATTCTTCTAAATGCACTGTCGTTATGCCGCCATGGCTCTATATCACCTTCATTACGTTAAAGAAGGTTAATTAACTTAAATATGTTAAACTAATGATTTGAAGCATTTCGATATCGATTGCTTAATGCGTATATACAACAAAATCGGCTTTATACCTAAATATAAGATTACGGAATTCTTCTAAATGCACTGTCGTTATGCCGCCAAGGCTCTATATCACCTTCATTACGTTAAAGAAGGTTAACTAACTTAAGTATGTTAAACGAATGATTTGAAGCATTTCGATATCGCTTGCTAAATGTGTATATACAAGAAAATCGACTTTATACCTAAATATAAGATTACGGAATTCTTTTAAATGCACTGCCGTTATGCAGTTATGGCTTCATGTTAACTTCTGTTCGTTAAAGAAGGTTTATTGACTTAAGTATGTTAAACTAATGATTTTAAGATTTTCGAAATCGATTGCTAAATTCATATATACAAGAAAATCTTCTTTATACCTAAATATAAGATTACGGAATTCTTCCAAATGTACTGTCGTTATGCCGCCATGGTTTGTATCAACTTCAATACGCTAAAGAAGGTTAATTATTTTAAGTATGTTAAACTAATGGTTTGAAGCATTTCGATATCGACTGCTAAATGTGTAAATACAACAAAATCGACTTTATACCTAAATATAAAATTGTAACATTACGGAGTTCTTCTAAATGCACTGCCGTTATACCGTTAGGGCTTTATGTAGACCTCATTAAGCTAAAAAATGTTTATTAACTTAATATGTTAAACTAATGATTTGAAGCATTTCGATATCGATTGCTAAATGTGTATATGCAAAAAAAATCGAATTTATACCTAAATATAAGCCGTTATGCCGCCATGGCTTTGTGTTAACTTCAGTGCTTTAAAGTAGATTTGTTAACTTAAATATGTTAAACCAGTTATTTGAAGCATTTCGATATCGATTGCTTAAAGCATATATACAAGAAAATCGAATTTATACCTAAATATAAGATTACGGATTTCTTCTACATGCACTGCCGTTATGCCGCCATGGCTTTGTGTTAACTTCAGTGCGTTAAAGTAGGTTTGTTAACGTAAATATGTCAAACTAATGATTTGAAGCATTTCGATATCGATTGCTAAATGAGTATATGCAACAAAATCGACTTTATTCCTAAATATAAGATTACGTAAATCTTCTAAATGCACTGCCGTTATGCCGTTAAGGCTGATTAACTTATATTTAAGTTAATTAACCTTGTTTAACGTATTGAAGTTGATGTAAAGCCATGGCAGCATAACGACAATATATTTGGAAGAATTCCGTAGTCTTGTTTTTATGTATAAAGTTGATTTTCTTGTATATACCCATTTAGCAATCGATATCGAAATGCTTCAAATCATTACTTTAACATATTTAAGTTAATAAACCTTCTTTAACGAACGGAAGTTGGCTTAAAGCCATGGCGGCATAACGGCAGTGCATTTAGAAGAATCCCGTAATCTTATATGAGGTATAAGGTCGATTTTCTTGTATATACACATATAGCTATACATATCGAAATGCTTCAAATCATTAGTTTAACATATTTAAGTTAATTAACCTTATTTATCTTACTGAAGTTCACATAAAGCTATAACGGTATAACGGCAGTGCATTTGTGGGAATTTCGTTATCTTATATTTAGGTATAAAGTCGATTTTGTTTTATATACACATTTAGCAATCGATATCGAAATGCCTCAAATCATTAGTTTAACATATTTAAGTTAATTAACCTTCTTTAACATATTGAAGTTGATATAAGGCCATGGTGGCATAACGGCAGTACATTTGGAAGAATTCCGTAATCTTATATTTAGGTATAAAGAAGATTTTCTTGTATATATGAATAAAGCAATCGATTTCGAAAATCTTCAAATCATTAGTTTAACATACTTAAGTCAATAAACCTTCTTTAACGAACAGAAGTTAACATGAAGCCATAACTGCATAACGGCAGTGCATTTAAAAGAATTCCGTAATCTTATATTTAGGTATAAAGTCGATTTTCTTGTATATACACATATAGCAATCGATATCAAAATGCCTCAACTCATTAGTTTAACATATTTAAGTTAATTAACCCTCTTTATCTTACTGAAGTCTTCAAACGCCTTAACGGCATAACGGCAATGCAAGTAGAAGAATTCCGTATTCTTATATTTAGGTATAAAGTCGATTTTCTTGTATATACTCATTTGGCAATCGATATCGAAATGCTTCACATCATTAGTTTGACATATTTAAGTTAAAAAACCGACTTTAAACCGAAGATAACACAAAGCCATGGCGGCATAACGGCAGTGCATGTAGAAGAAATCCGTAATCTTATATTTAAGTATTAAGTCGAATTTGTTGTATATATGCATTTAGCAATCGATTTCGAAAATCTTTAAATCATTAGTTTAACATATTTAAGTTAATTAACCCTCTTTATCTTACTGAATTCTACATAAAGCCTTAACGGCATAACGGCAGTGCATTTGAAGAATTCCGTAATCTTATATTTAGGTATAAAGTCGATTTTTTTGTATATATGCATTTAGCAATCGATTTCGAAAATCTTCAAAACATTAGTTTAACATATTTAAGTTAATTATCCTTCTATAACATATTGAAGTTGATAAAAAGCCATGGCGGCATAGCGACAGTACATTTGCAAGAATTCCGTAAACTTATATTTAGGTAGAAAGTCGATTTTCTTATATATATGAATTAAGCAATCGATTTCAAAATGCTTCAAATAACTGGTGTAACATATCTAAGTTAATAAAACTTCTTAAACGAACTGAAGTTAAAATGAAGCCATAACGGCATAACGGCAGTGCATTTAGAAGAATTCCGTAATCTTATATTTCGGTATAAAGTCGATTTTCTTGTATATACACATTTAGCAATCGATATCGAAATGCTTCAAATCATTAGT
This sequence comes from Bactrocera correcta, assembly GCA_027475135.1. Lineage (NCBI taxonomy): Eukaryota > Metazoa > Arthropoda > Insecta > Diptera > Tephritidae > Bactrocera > Bactrocera correcta. The sequence continues at coordinate 77,142,410 of CM050325.1, read as the reverse complement.
TTAACATATTTAAGTTAATTAACCCTCATTATCTTGCTGAAGTCGACAAACGCCTTAACGGCATAACGGCAGTGCATTTAGAAGAATTACGTTATCTTATATTTAGGTATAAAGTCGATTTCCTTGTATAGACGCATTTAGCAATCGTTATCGACATGCTTCAAATCATTAGTTTAACATATTTAAGTTAATAAACCTTCTTTAACGTACTGAAATTTATATAAAGCCATAACGACATAACGGCAGTATATTTGGGTGAATTCCGTAATCTTTTACTTAGGTATAAAATCGATTTTCTTGTACATACACATTTAGCAATCGATATCGAAATGCTTCAAATCATTAGTTTAGCATATTTAAGTAAATTAACCTTCTTTAGCGAACTGAAATTTATATAAAGCCATAGCGGCGTAACGGGAGTGTATTTCGATGAATTCCGTTATCTTGTATTTAGATATAAAGTCGACTTTCTTGTATATACTCATTTAGCAATCGACATCGAAATGCTTCAAATCATAAGTTTAATATATTTAAGTTAGTAAAGCTTCTTTAACGTAATGAAGGTGATATAAAGCCATAACGGCTTAACGGGAGTGTATTTCGATGAATTCCGTAATCTTATATTTAGGTATAAAGTCGACTTTCTTGTATTTACACATTTATCAATCGATATCGAAAATCTTCAAATCATTAGTTTAACATATTTAAGTTAATTAACCTTCTTTAACGTAATGAAGGTGATATAAAGCCATAACGGCATAAAGGGAGTGTATTTCGATGAATTCCGTAATCTTATATTTAGGTATAAAGTCGACTTTCTTGTATATACTCATTTAGCAATCGATATCGAAATGCTTCAAATCATTAGTTTAATATATTTGAGTTAATAAAGCTTCTTTAACGCACTGTAGTTAGCATAAAGCCATGGCGGCATAACGGCAGTGTATGTAGAAGAATTCCGAAATCTTATATTTAGGTATAAAGTCGATTTTGTTGTATATACATATTAAGCAATCGATATCGAGATGCTTCGACTCATTAGTTTAACATATTAAGTTAATAAACCTTCTTTAACGAACTGAAGTTGGCATAAAGCAATGGCGGCATAACAGCAGTGCATTTAGAAGAATTCCGTAATCTGATATTAAGGTATAAAGTATATACAACAAAATCGGCTTTATACCTAAATATAAGATTACGGAATTCTTCTAAATGCACTGTCGTTATGCCGCCATGGCTCTATATCACCTTCATTACGTTAAAGAAGGTTAACTAACTTAAGTATGTTAAACGAATGATTTGAAGCATTTCGATATCGCTTGCTAAATGTGTATATACAAGAAAATCGACTTTATACCTAAATATAAGATTACGGAATTCTTTTAAATGCACTGCCGTTATGCAGTTATGGCTTCATGTTAACTTCTGTTCGTTAAAGAAGGTTTGTTGACTTAAGTATGTTAAACTAATGATTTTAAGATTTTCGAAATCGATTGCTAAATTCATATATACAAGAAAATCTTCTTTATACCTAAATATAAGATTACGGAATTCTTCCAAATGTACTGTCGTTATGCCGCCATGGTTTGTATCAACTTCAATACGCTAAAGAAGGTTAATTATTTTAAGTATGTTAAACTAATGGTTTGAAGCATTTCGATATCGACTGCTAAATGTGTAAATACAACAAAATCGACTTTATACCTAAATATAAAATTGTAACATTACGGAGTTCTTCTAAATGCACTGCCGTTATACCGTTAGGGCTTTATGTAGACCTCATTAAGCTAAAAAATGTTTATTAACTTAATATGTTAAACTAATGATTTGAAGCATTTCGATATCGATTGCTAAATGTGTATATGCAAAAAAAATCGAATTTATACCTAAATATAAGCCGTTATGCCGCCATGGCTTTGTGTTAACTTCAGTGCTTTAAAGTAGATTTGTTAACTTAAATATGTTAAACCAGTTATTTGAAGCATTTCGATATCGATTGCTTAAAGCATATATACAAGAAAATCGAATTTATACCTAAATATAAGATTACGGATTTCTTCTACATGCACTGCCGTTATGCCGCCATGGCTTTGTGTTAACTTCAGTGCGTTAAAGTAGGTTTGTTAACGTAAATATGTCAAACTAATGATTTGAAGCATTTCGATATCGATTGCTAAATGAGTATATGCAACAAAATCGACTTTATTCCTAAATATAAGATTACGTAAATCTTCTAAATGCACTGCCGTTATGCCGTTAAGGCTGATTAACTTATATTTAAGTTAATTAACCTTGTTTAACGTATTGAAGTTGATGTAAAGCCATGGCAGCATAACGACAATATATTTGGAAGAATTCCGTAGTCTTGTTTTTATGTATAAAGTTGATTTTCTTGTATATACCCATTTAGCAATCGATATCGAAATGCTTCAAATCATTACTTTAACATATTTAAGTTAATAAACCTTCTTTAACGAACGGAAGTTGGCTTAAAGCCATGGCGGCATAACGGCAGTGCATTTAGAAGAATCCCGTAATCTTATATGAGGTATAAGGTCGATTTTCTTGTATATACACATATAGCTATACATATCGAAATGCTTCAAATCATTAGTTTAACATATTTAAGTTAATTAACCTTATTTATCTTACTGAAGTTCACATAAAGCTATAACGGTATAACGGCAGTGCATTTGTGGGAATTTCGTTATCTTATATTTAGGTATAAAGTCGATTTTGTTTTATATACACATTTAGCAATCGATATCGAAATGCCTCAAATCATTAGTTTAACATATTTAAGTTAATTAACCTTCTTTAACAATTGAAGTTGATATAAGGCCATGGTGGCATAACGGCAGTACATTTGGAAGAATTCCGTAATCTTATATTTAGGTATAAAGAAGATTTTCTTGTATATATGAATAAAGCAATCGATTTCGAAAATCTTCAAATCATTAGTTTAACATACTTAAGTCAATAAACCTTCTTTAACGAACAGAAGTTAACATGAAGCCATAACTGCATAACGGCAGTGCATTTAAAAGAATTCCGTAATCTTATATTTAGGTATAAAGTCGATTTTCTTGTATATACACATATAGCAATCGATATCAAAATGCCTCAACTCATTAGTTTAACATATTTAAGTTAATTAACCCTCTTTATCTTACTGAAGTCTTCAAACGCCTTAACGGCATAACGGCAATGCAAGTAGAAGAATTCCGTATTCTTATATTTAGGTATAAAGTCGATTTTCTTGTATATACTCATTTGGCAATCGATATCGAAATGCTTCACATCATTAGTTTGACATATTTAAGTTAAAAAACCGACTTTAAACCGAAGATAACACAAAGCCATGGCGGCATAACGGCAGTGCATGTAGAAGAAATCCGTAATCTTATATTTAAGTATTAAGTCGAATTTTTTGTATATATGCATTTAGCAATCGATTTCGAAAATCTTTAAATCATTAGTTTAACATATTTAAGTTAATTAACCCTCTTTATCTTACTGAATTCTACATAAAGCCTTAACGGCATAACGGCAGTGCATTTGAAGAATTCCGTAATCTTATATTTAGGTATAAAGTCGATTTTTTTGTATATATGCATTTAGCAATCGATTTCGAAAATCTTCAAACATTAGTTTAACATATTTAAGTTAATTATCCTTCTATAACATATTGAAGTTGATAAAAAGCCATGGCGGCATAGCGACAGTACATTTGCAAGAATTCCGTAAACTTATATTTAGGTAGAAAGTCGATTTTCTTATATATATGAATTAAGCAATCGATTTCAAAATGCTTCAAATAACTGGTGTAACATATCTAAGTTAATAAAACTTCTTAAACGAACTGAAGTTAAAATGAAGCCATAACGGCATAACGGCAGTGCATTTAGAAGAATTCCGTAATCTTATATTTCGGTATAAAGTCGATTTTCTTGTATATACACATTTAGCAATCGATATCGAAATGCTTCAAATCATTAGTTTAACATATTTAAGTTAATTAACCCTCATTATCTTGCTGAAGTCGACAAACGCCTTAACGGCATAACGGCAGTGCATTTAGAAGAATTACGTTATCTTATATTTAGGTATAAAGTCGATTTCCTTGTATAAAACGCATTTAGCAATCGTTATCGACATGCTTCAAATCATTAGTTTAACATATTTAAGTTAATAAACCTTCTTTAACGTACTGAAATTTATATAAAGCCATAACGACATAACGGCAGTATATTTGGGTGAATTCCGTAATCTTTTACTTAGGTATAAAATCGATTTTCTTGTACATACACATTTAGCAATCGATATCGAAATGCTTCAAATCATTAGTTTAGCATATTTAAGTAAATTAACCTTCTTTAGCGAACTGAAATTTATATAAAGCCATAGCGGCGTAACGGGAGTGTATTTCGATGAATTCCGTTATCTTGTATTTAGATATAAAGTCGACTTTCTTGTATATACTCATTTAGCAATCGACATCGAAATGCTTCAAATCATAAGTTTAATATATTTAAGTTAGTAAAGCTTCTTTAACGTAATGAAGGTGATATAAAGCCATAACGGCATAACGGGAGTGTATTTCGATGAATTCCGTAATCTTATATTTAGGTATAAAGTCGACTTTCTTGTATTTACACATTTATCAATCGATATCGAAAATCTTCAAATCATTAGTTTAACATATTTAAGTTAATTAACCTTCTTTAACGTAATGAAGGTGATATAAAGCCATAACGGCATAAAGGGAGTGTATTTCGATGAATTCCGTAATCTTATATTTAGGTATAAAGTCGACTTTCTTGTATATACTCATTTAGCAATCGATATCGAAATGCTTCAAATCATTAGTTTAATATATTTGAGTTAATAAAGCTTCTTTAACGCACTGTAGTTAGCATAAAGCCATGGCGGCATAACGGCAGTGTATGTAGAAGAATTCCGAAATCTTATATTTAGGTATAAAGTCGATTTTGTTGTATATACATATTAAGCAATCGATATCGAGATGCTTCGACTCATTAGTTTAACATATTAAGTTAATAAACCTTCTTTAACGAACTGAAGTTGGCATAAAGATATGGCGGCATAACAGCAGTGCATTTAGAAGAATTCCGTAATCTGATATTAAGGTATAAAGTCGATTTTGTTGTATATACGCATTAAGCAATCAATATCGAAATGCTTCAAATAACCGGTTTAACATATTTAAGTTAATTAACCTTCTTTAACGTAATGAAGGTGATATAAAGCCATAACGGCATAAAGGGAGTGTATTTCGATGAATTCCGTAATCTTATATTTAGGTATAAAGTCGACTTTCTTGTATATACTCATTTAGCAATCTATATCGAAATGCTTCAAATCATTAGTTTAACATACTTAAGTCAATAAACCTTCTTTAACGCACTGAAGTTAACATAAAGCCATGGCGGCATAACGGCAGTGTATGTAGAAGAATTCCGTAATCTTATATTTAGGTATAAAGTCGATTTTATTGTATATATACATATAGCAATCGATATCAAAATGCCTCAACTCATTAGTTTAACATATTTAAGTTAATTAACCCTCTTTATCTTACTGAAGTCTTCAAACGCCTTAACGGCATAACGGCAATGCAAGTAGAAGAATTCCGTAATCTTATATTTAGGTATAAAGTCGATTTTCTTGTATATACTCATTTGGCAATCGATATCGAAATGCTTCACATCATTAGTTTGACATATTTAAGTTAATAACCTTTTTAAAACCGAAGTCACAAAGCCATGGCGGCATAACGGCAGTGCATGTAGAAAAAATTCCGTAATCTTATTTTTAAAGGTATTAAGTCGAATTTGTTGTATATATGCATTTAGCAATCGATTTCGAAAATCTTTAAATCATTAGTTTAACATATTTAAGTTAATTAACCTTCTTTATCTTACTGAATTTACATAAAGCCTTAACGGCATAACGGCAGTGCATTTGAAGAATTCCGTAATCTTATATTTAGGTATAAAGTCGATTTTTTTTGTATATATGCATTTAGCAATCGATTTCGAAAATCTTAAAAATCATTAGTTAACATATTTAATTTAAATTTAAATCCTTCTATTAACATATTGAAGTTGATAAAAAGCCATGGCGGCAAAAGCGACAGTGCATTTGAAGAATTCCGTAATCTTATATTTAGGTATAAAGTCGATTTTCTTGTATATATGAATTTAGCAATCGATTTCGAAATGCTTCAAATAACTGGTTTAACATATTTAAGTTAATAAACCTTCTTAAACGAACTGAAGTTAAAATGAAGCCATAACGGCATAACGGCAGTGCATTTAGAAGAATTCCGTAATCTTATATTTCGGTATAAAGTCGATTTTCTTGTATATACACATTTAGCAATCGATATCGAAATGCTTCAAATCATTAGTTTAACATATTTAAGTTAATTAACCCTCTTTATCTTGCTGAAGTCGACAAAACGCCTTAACGGCATAACGGCAGTGCATTTAGAAGAATTCCGTTATCTTATATTTAGGTATAAAGTCGATTTCCCTTGTATATACGCATTTAGCAATCGTTATCGAAAATGCTTCAAATCATTAGTTTAACATATTTAAGTTAATAAACCTTCTTTAACGTACTAAAAGTTTATATAAAGCCATAACGACATAACGGCAGTATATTTGGGTGAATTCCGTAATCTTTTATTAGGTATAAAGTCGATTTTCTTGTATATACGCATTTAGCAATCGATATCGAAATGCTTCAAATAAGGTTTAAAGCATATTTAAGTTAATTAACCTTTTTTAAAGCGAACTAAAAGTTTATATAAAGCCAAAAGCGGCGTAACGGGAGTGTATTTCGATGAATTCCGTTATCTTGTATTTAGGTATAAAGTCGACTTTCTTGTATATACTCATTTAGCAATCGATATCGAAATGCTTCAGATAACTGGTTTAGCATATTTAAGGTTAATTAACCTTCTTTATCTTACTGAAGTTTACATAAAGCCATAACGACATAACGGCAGTATATGTGGCAGAATTCCGTAATCTTATATTAAGGTATAAAGTCGATTTTGTTGTATATACGCATTAAGCAATCAATATCGAAATGCTTCAAATAACCGGTTTAACATATTTAAGTTAATTAACCTTCTTTAACGTAATGAAGGTGATATAAAGCCATAACGGCATAACGGGAGTGTATTTCGATGAATTCCGTTATCTTATATTTAGGTATAAAGTCGACTTTCTTGTATTTACACATTTAGCAATCGATATCGAAATGCTTCATCTCATAAGTTTAACATATTTAAGTTAATAAACCTTCTTTAACGTACTGAAATTTATATAAAGCCATAACGGCATAACGGCAGTGTATTTCGAAGAATTCCGTAATCTTATATTTAGATATAAAGCCGAATTTGTTGTATATACGCATTTAGCAATCGATATCGAAATTCTTCAAATCATAAGTTTAACATATTTAAAATAATTAACCTTCTTTAACGTAATGAAGGTGATATAAAGCCATGGCGGCCTAACGACAGTGCATTTAGAAGAATTCCGTAATCTTATATTTAGGTATAAATTCGATTTTGTTGTATATACGCATTTAGCAATCGATATCGAAATGCTTCAGATAACTGGTTTAGCATATTTAGGTTAATTAACCTTCTTTATCTTACTGAAGTTTACATAAAGCCATAACGGCATAACGGCAGTATATTTGGGTGAATTCCGTAATCTTTTACTTAGGTAAAAAATCGATTTTCTTGTACATACACAGTTAGCAATGGATATCGAAATGCTTCAAATCATTAGTTAAACATATTTAAGTAAATTAATCCTCTTTTTCTTACTGAAGTCTACAAAAGCCTTAACGGCATAACGGCAGTGGAAAAGTTTGGAAAAGTTCCGTAATCTTATATTTAGGTATTAATTCGATTTTGTTGTATATACGCATTCAGCAATCGACATCGAAATGCTTCAAATCATGAGTTTAACATATTTAAGATAATTAACCCTCTTTATCTTACTGAAGTCTACAAAAGCCTTAACGGCATAACGGCAGTGCATTTAGAAGAATTCCGTAATCCTCTATTTAGGTATAAAGTCGATTTTTTTTGTATGTACTCATTTAGCAATCCATACCGAAATGCTTCGAATCATTAGTTTAACTTATTTAAGTTAATTAACCCTCTTTATCTTACTGAAGTCTACAAAAGCCTTAACGGCATAACGGCAGTGCATTTCGAAGAATTCCGTAATCTTATATTTAGGTGTAAAGTCGATTTTCTTGTATATACTCATTTAGCAATCGATATCGAAATGCTTCAAATCATTAGTTTAAAATATTTAAGTTAATTAACCTTCTTTAACGTAATGAAGGTGATATAAAGCCATGGCAGCATAACGACAGTGCATTTAGAAGAATTTCGTAATCTTATATTTAGGTATATAGTCGATTTTCTTGTATTTACACATTTAGCAATCGATATCGAAAATCTTCAAATCATTAGTTTAACATATTTAAGTTAATTAACCTTCTTTAACGTAATGAAGGTGATATAAAGCCATGGCAGCATAACGGCAGTGCATTTCGAAGAATTCCGTAATCTTATATTTAGGTGTAAAGTCGATTTTCTTGTATATACTCATTTAGCAATCGATATCGAAATGCTTCAAATCATTAGTTTAACATATTTAAGTTAACTAACCTTCTTTATCTTACTGAAGTTTACATAAAGCCATAACGGTATAACGGCAGTGCATTTGGATGAATTCCGTAATCTTATATTAAGGTAAAAAGTCGATTTTGTTGTATATACACATTTAGCAATCGATATCGAAATGCTTCATATCATTAGTTTAATATATTTCAGTTAATAACGCTTCTTTAACGCACTGAAGTTAACATAAAGCCATGGCGGCATAACGGCAGTGTATGTAGAAGAATTACGTTATCTTATATTTAGGTATAAAGTCGATTTTCTTGTATATATACATATAGCAATCGATATCGAAATGGTTCAAATCATTAGTTTAAAATATTAAAGTTCATAAACCTTCTTTAACGAACTGAAGTTGGCATAAAGCAATGGCGGCATAACAGCAGTGCATTTAGAAGAATTCCGTAATCCTATATTTAGGTATAAAGTCGATTTTGTTGTATATACGCATTAAGCAATCGATATCGAAATGCTTCAAATAACTGGTTTAACATATTTAAGTTAATAAACCTTCTTTAACGAACTGAACATAAATCCATAACTGCATAACGGCAGTGCATTTAGAATAATTCCGTTATCTTATATTAATGTATAAAGTCGATTTTCTTGCATATACACATTTAGCAATCGATATCGAAATGCTTCAAATCATTAGTTTAACATATTTAAGTTAATAAGCCTTCTTTAACGAACGCAAGTTGGCTTAAAACCTTGGCGGCATAACGGCAGTGCATTTATAAAAATTCCGTAATCTTATATTTATGTATAAAGTCGATTTTCTTATATATACACATTTAGCAATCAATATCGAAATGCTTCAAATCATTAGTTTAACATATTTAAGATAATTAACCCTCTTTATCTTACTGAAGTCTTCAAACGCCTTAACGGCATAACGGCAATGCAAGTAGAAGAATTCCGTATTCTTATATTTAGGTATAAAGTCGATTTTCTTGTATATACTCATTTGGCAATCGATATCGAAATGCTTCACATCATTAGTTTGACATATTTAAGTTAAAAAACCGACTTTAAACCGAAGATAACACAAAGCCATGGCGGCATAACGGCAGTGCATGTAGAAGAAATCCGTAATCTTATATTTAAGTATTAAGTCGATTTTTTTGTATATATGCATTTAGCAATCGATTTCGAAAATCTTCAAAACATTAGTTTAACATATTTAAGTTAATTATCCTTCTATAACATATTGAAGTTGATAAAAAGCCATGGCGGCATAGCGACAGTACATTTGCAAGAATTCCGTAAACTTATATTTAGGTAGAAAGTCGATTTTCTTATATATATGAATTAAGCAATCGATTTCAAAATGCTTCAAATAACTGGTGTAACATATCTAAGTTAATAAAACTTCTTAAACGAACTGAAGTTAAAATGAAGCCATAACGGCATAACGGCAGTGCATTTAGAAGAATTCCGTAATCTTATATTTCGGTATAAAGTCGATTTTCTTGTATATACACATTTAGCAATCGATATCGAAATGCTTCAAATCATTAGTTTAACATATTTAAGTTAATTAACCCTCATTATCTTGCTGAAGTCGACAAACGCCTTAACGGCATAACGGCAGTGCATTTAGAAGAATTACGTTATCTTATATTTAGGTATAAAGTCGATTTCCTTGTATAGAAGCATTTAGCAATCGTTATCGACATGCTTCAAATCATTAGTTTAACATATTTAAGTTAATAAACCTTCTTTAACGTACTGAAATTTATATAAAGCCATAACGACATAACGGCAGTATATTTGGGTGAATTCCGTAATCTTTTACTTAGGTATAAAATCGATTTTCTTGTACATACACATTTAGCAATCGATATCGAAATGCTTCAAATCATTAGTTTAGCATATTTAAGTAAATTAACCTTCTTTAGCGAACTGAAATTTATATAAAGCCATAGCGGCGTAACGGGAGTGTATTTCGATGAATTCCGTTATCTTGTATTTAGATATAAAGTCGACTTTCTTGTATATACTCATTTAGCAATCGACATCGAAATGCTTCAAATCATAAGTTTAATATATTTAAGTTAGTAAAGCTTCTTTAACGTAATGAAGGTGATATAAAGCCATAACGGCATAACGGGAGTGTATTTCGATGAATTCCGTAATCTTATATTTAGGTATAAAGTCGACTTTCTTGTATTTACACATTTATCAATCGATATCGAAAATCTTCAAATCATTAGTTTAACATATTTAAGTTAATTAACCTTCTTTAACGTAATGAAGGTGATATAAAGCCATAACGGCATAAAGGGAGTGTATTTCGATGAATTCCGTAATCTTATATTTAGGTATAAAGTCGACTTTCTTGTATACACTCATTTAGCAATCGATATCGAAATGCTTCAAATCATTAGTTTAATATATTTGAGTTAATAAAGCTTCTTTAACGCACTGTAGTTAGCATAAAGCCATGGCGGCATAACGGCAGTGTATGTAGAAGAATTCCGAAATCTTATATTTAGGTATAAAGTCGATTTTGTTGTATATACATATTAAGCAATCGATATCGAGATGCTTCGACTCATTAGTTTAACATATTAAGTTAATAAACCTTCTTTAACGAACTGAAGTTGGCATAAAGATATGGCGGCATAACAGCAGTGCATTTAGAAGAATTCCGTAATCTGATATTAAGGTATAAAGTCGATTTTGTTGTATATACGCATTAAGCAATCAATATCGAAATGCTTCAAATAACCGGTTTAACATATTTAAGTTAATTAACCTTCTTTAACGTAATGAAGGTGATATAAAGCCATAACGGCATAAAGGGAGTGTATTTCGATGAATTCCGTAATCTTATATTTAGGTATAAAGTCGACTTTCTTGTATATACTCATTTAGCAATCTATATCGAAATGCTTCAAATCATTAGTTTAACATACTTAAGTCAATAAACCTTCTTTAACGCACTGAAGTTAACATAAAGCCATGGCGGCATAACGGCAGTGTATGTAGAAGAATTCCGTAATCTTATATTTAGGTATAAAGTCGATTTTATTGTATATATACATATAGCAATCGATATCAAAATGCCTCAACTCATTAGTTTAACATATTTAAGTTAATTAACCCTCTTTATCTTACTGAAGTCTTCAAACGCCTTAACGGCATAACGGCAATGCAAGTAGAAGAATTCCGTAATCTTATATTCAGGTATAAAGTCGATTTTCTTGTATATACTCATTTGGCAATCGATATCGAAATGCTTCACATCATTAGTTTGACATATTTAAGTTAAAAAACCGACTTTAAACCGAAGATAACACAAAGCCATGGCGGCATAACGGCAGTGCATGTAGAAGAAATCCGTAATCTTATATTTAAGTATTAAGTCGAATTTGTTGTATATATGCATTTAGCAATCGATTTCGAAAATCTTTAAATCATTAGTTTAACATATTTAAGTTAATTAACCCTCTTTATCTTACTGAATTCTACATAAAGCCTTAACGGCATAACGGCAGTGCATTTGAAGAATTCCGTAATCTTATATTTAGGTATAAAGTCGATTTTTTTGTATATATGCATTTAGCAATCGATTTCGAAAATCTTCAAAACATTAGTGTAACATATTTAAGTTAATTATCCTTCTATAACATATTGAAGTTGATAAAAAGCCATGGCGGCATAGCGACAGTACATTTGCAAGAATTCCGTAAACTTATATTTAGGTAGAAAGTCGATTTTCTTATATATATGAATTAAGCAATCGATTTCAAAATGCTTCAAATAACTGGTGTAACATATCTAAGTTAATAAAACTTCTTAAACGAACTGAAGTTAAAATGAAGCCATAACGGCATAACGGCAGTGCATTTAGAAGAATTCCGTAATCTTATATTTCGGTATAAAGTCGATTTTCTTGTATATACACATTTAGCAATCGATATCGAAATGCTTCAAATCATTAGTTTAACATATTTAAGTTAATAAACCTTCTTTAACGTACTGAAATTTATATAAAGCCATAACGACATAACGGCAGTATATTTGGGTGAATTCCGTAATCTTTTACTTAGGTATAAAATCGATTTTCTTGTACATACACATTTAGCAATCGATATCGAAATGCTTCAAATCATTAGTTTAGCATATTTAAGTAAATTAACCTTCTTTAGCGAACTGAAATTTATATAAAGCCATAGCGGCGTAACGGGAGTGTATTTCGATGAATTCCGTTATCTTGTATTTAGATATAAAGTCGACTTTCTTGTATATACTCATTTAGCAATCGATATCGAAATGCTTCAGATAACTGGTTTAGCATATTTAGGTTAATTAACCTTCTTTATCTTACTGAAGTTTACATAAAGCCATAACGACATAACGGCAGTATATGTGGCAGAATTCCGTAATCTTATATTAAGGTATAAAGTCGATTTTGTTGTATATACGCATTAAGCAATCAATATCGAAATGCTTCAAATAACCGGTTTAACATATTTAAGTTAATTAACCTTCTTTAACGTAATGAAGGTGATATAAAGCCATAACGGCATAACGGGAGTGTATTTCGATGAATTCCGTAATCTTATATTTAGGTATAAAGTCGACTTTCTTGTATTTACACATTTAGCAATCGATATCGAAATGCTTCATCTCATAAGTTTAACATATTTAAGTTAATAAACCTTCTTTAACGTACTGAAATTTATATAAAGCCATAACGGCATAACGGCAGTGTATTTCGAAGAATTCCGTAATCTTATATTTAGATATAAAGCCGAATTTGTTGTATATACGCATTTAGCAATCGATATCGAAATTCTTCAAATCATAAGTTTAACATATTTAAAATAATTAACCTTCTTTAACGTAGTGAAGGTGATATAAAGCCATGGCGGCCTAACGACAGTGCATTTAGAAGAATTCCGTAATCTTATATTTAGGTATAAATTCGATTTTGTTGTATATACGCATTTAGCAATCGATATCGAAATGCTTCAGATAACTGGTTTAGCATATTTAGGTTAATTAACCTTCTTTATCTTACTGAAGTTTACATAAAGCCATAACGGCATAACGGCAGTATATTTGGGTGAATTCCGTAATCTTTTACTTAGGTAAAAAATCGATTTTCTTGTACATACACAGTTAGCAATGGATATCGAAATGCTTCAAATCATTAGTTAAACATATTTAAGTAAATTAATCCTCTTTTTCTTACTGAAGTCTACAAAAGCCTTAACGGCATAACGGCAGTGGAAAAGTTTGGAAAAGTTCCGTAATCTTATATTTAGGTATTAATTCGATTTTGTTGTATATACGCATTCAGCAATCGACATCGAAATGCTTCAAATCATGAGTTTAACATATTTAAGATAATTAACCCTCTTTATCTTACTGAAGTCTACAAAAGCCTTAACGGCATAACGGCAGTGCATTTAGAAGAATTCCGTAATCCTCTATTTAGGTATAAAGTCGATTTTTTTTGTATGTACTCATTTAGCAATCCATACCGAAATGCTTCGAATCATTAGTTTAACTTATTTAAGTTAATTAACCCTCTTTATCTTACTGAAGTCTACAAAAGCCTTAACGGCATAACGGCAGTGCATTTCGAAGAACTCCGTAATCTTATATTTAGGTGTAAAGTCGATTTTCTTGTATATACTCATTTAGCAATCGATATCGAAATGCTTCAAATCATTAGTTTAAAATATTTAAGTTAATTAACCTTCTTAACGTAATGAAGGTGATATAAAGCCATGGCAGCATAACGACAGTGCATTTAGAAGAATTTCGTAATCTTATATTTAGGTATATAGTCGATTTTCTTGTATTTACACATTTAGCAATCGATATCGAAAATCTTCAAATCATTAGTTTAACATATTTAAGTTAATTAACCTTCTTTAACGTAATGAAGGTGATATAAAGCCATGGCAGCATAACGGCAGTGCATTTCGAAGAATTCCGTAATCTTATATTAGGTGTAAAGTCGATTTTCTTGTATATACTCATTTAGCAATCGATATCGAAATGCTTCAAATCATTAGTTTAACATATTTAAGTTAACTAACCTTCTTTATCTTACTGAAGTTTACATAAAGCCATAACGGTTATAACGGCAGTGCATTTGGATGAATTCCGTAATCTTATATTAAGGTAAAAAGTCGATTTTGTTGTATATACACATTTAGCAATCGATATCGAAAGGCTTCATATCATTAGTTTAATATATTTCAGTTAATAACGCTTCTTTAACGCACTGAAGTTAACATAAAGCCATGGCGGCATAACGGCAGTGTATGTAGAAGAATTACGTTATCTTATATTTAGGTATAAAGTCGATTTTCTTGTATATATACATATAGCAATCGATATCGAAATGGTTCAAATCATTAGTTTAAAATATTTAAGTTCATAAACCTTCTTTAACGAACTGAAGTTGGCATAAAGCAATGGCGGCATAACAGCAGTGCATTTAGAAGAATTCCGTAATCCTATATTTAGGTATAAAGTCGATTTTGTTGTATATACGCATTAAGCAATCGATATCGAAATGCTTCAAATAACTGGTTTAAACATATTTAAGTTAATAAACCTTCTTTAACGAACTGAACATAAATCCATAACTGCATAACGGCAGTGCATTTAGAATAATTCCGTTATCTTATATTAATGTATAAAGTCGATTTTCTTGCATATACACATTTAGCAATCGATATCGAAATGCTTCAAATCATTAGTTTAACATATTTAAGTTAATAAGCCTTCTTTAACGAACGCAAGTTGGCTTAAAACCTTGGCGGCATAACGGCAGTGCATTTATAAAAATTCCGTAATCTTATATTTATGTATAAAGTCGATTTTCTTATATATACACATTTAGCAATCAATATCGAAATGCTTCAAATCATTAGTTTAACATATTTAAGTTAATTAATCTTCTTTAACGAACAGAAATTTGCATATAGCCATGACGGCATAACGGCAGTGCATGTAGAAGAATTCCGTAATCTTATATTTAGGTATAAAGTCGATTTTCTTGTATATACATATTTAGCTATCGATATTGAAATGCTTCAAATCATTAGTTTAACATATTAAGTTAATAAGCATTTTTTAGCTTACTGAAGTCTACATAAAGCCTTAACGGTATAACGGCAGTGCATTTAGAAGAATTCCGTAATGTTATTATTTTATATTTAGGTATAACGTCGATTTTCTTGTATTTACACATTTAGCAATCGATATCGAAATGCTTCAAAACATTAGTTTAACATGTTTAAAATAATTTACCTTCTTTAACTTATTGAAGGTGATATAAAGCCATGGCGGCATAACGACAGTACATGTGGAAGAATTCCGTAATCTTATATTTAGGTATAAAGTCGATTTTCTTGTATATACACATTTTTCAATCGATATCAAAATGCTTTAAATAACTGGTTTAGCATATTTAAGTTAATTAACTTTCTTTATCTTACTGAAGTTTACATAGAGCCATAACGACATAACGGCAGTATATGTGGCAGAATTCCGTAATCTTATATTAACGTATAAAGTCGATTTTATTTTACATACA
Source organism: Bactrocera correcta (assembly GCA_027475135.1). Lineage (NCBI taxonomy): Eukaryota > Metazoa > Arthropoda > Insecta > Diptera > Tephritidae > Bactrocera > Bactrocera correcta. The sequence continues at coordinate 77,126,100 of CM050325.1, read as the reverse complement.
CATTAGCAATCGATATCGAAATGCTTCATCTCATAAGTTTAACATATTTAAGTTAATAAACCTTCTTTAACGTACTGAAATTTATATAAAGCCATAACGGCATAACGGCAGTGTATTTCGAAGAATTCCGTAATCTTATATTTAGATACAAAGCCGAATTTGTTGTATATACGCATTTAGCAATCGATATCGAAATTCTTCAAATCATAAGTTTAACATATTTAAAATAATTAACCTTCTTTAACGTAATGAAGGTGATATAAAGCCATGGCGGCCTAACGACAGTGCATTTAGAAGAATTCCGTAATCTTATATTTAGGTATAAATTCGATTTTGTTGTATATACGCATTTAGCAATCGATATCGAAATGCTTCAAATAACTGGTTTAGCATATTTAGGTTAATTAACCTTCTTTATCTTACTGAAGTTTACATAAAGCCATAACGGCATAACGGCAGTATATTTGGGTGAATTCCGTAATCTTTTACTTAGGTAAAAAATCGATTTTCTTGTATATACACATTTAGCAATGGATATCGAAATGCTTCAAATCATTAGTTAAACATATTTAAGTAAATTAATCCTCTTTTTCTTACTGAAGTCTACAAAAGCCTTAACGGCATAACGGCAGTGGAAAAGTTTGGAAAAGTTCCGTAATCTTATATTTAGGTATTAATTCGATTTTGTTGTATATACGCATTCAGCAATCGACATCGAAATGCTTCAAATCATGAGTTTAACATATTTAAGATAATTAACCCTCTTTATCTTACTGAAGTCTACAAAAGCCTTAACGGCATAACCGCAGTGCATTTAGAAGAATTCCGTAATCCTCTATTTAGGTATAAAGTCGATTTTTTTTGTAAATACTCATTTAGCAATCCATACCGAAATGCTTCGAATCATTAGTTTAACATATTTAAGTTAATTAACCCTCTTTATCTTACTGAAGTCTACAAAAGCCTTAACGGCATAACGGCAGTGCATTTCGAAGAATTCCGCAATCTTATATTTAGGTGTAAAGTCGATTTTCTTGTATATACTCATTTAGCAATCGATATCAAAATGCTTCAAATCATTAGTTTAAAATATTTAAGTTAATTAACCTTCTTAACGTAATGAAGGTGATATAAAGCCATGGCAGCATAACGACAGTGCATTTAGAAGAATTTCGTAATCTTATATTTAGGTATATAGTCGATTTTCTTGTATTTACACATTTAGCAATCGATATCGAAAATCTTCAAATCATTAGTTTAACATATTTAAGTTAATTAACCTTCTTTAACGTAATGAAGGTAATATAAAGCCATGGCGGCATAACGACAGAGCATTTAGAAGAATTCCGTAATCTTATATTTAGGTATAAAGTCGATTTTCTTGTATATACACATTAAGCAATCGATATCGATATGCCTCAAATCATTAGTTTAACATAGTTAAGTTAATTAACCCCCTTTATCTTACTGAAGTCTACAAACGCCTTAGCGACATAACGGCAGTGCATGTAGAAGAATTCCGTTATCATATATTTAGGTATAAAGTCGATTTTCTTGTATATACACATTTAGCAATCGATATCGAAATGCCTCAAATCATCAGTTTAACATATTTAAGTTAATTAACCCTCTTTATCTTACTGAAGTCTACAAACGCCTTAACGGCAAAGCATTTAGAAGAATTACGTAATCTTATATTTAGGTATAAAGTCGATTTTCTTGTATATACTCATTTAGCAATCGAAATCGAAATGCTTTAAATCATTAGTTTAAGATATTTAAGATAATTCACCCTCTTTATCTTACTGAAGTCTACAAACGACTTAACGGCATAACGGCAAAGCATTTAGAAGAATTACGTAATCTTATATTTAGGTATAAAGTCGATTTTCTTGTATATACACATTTAGCAATCGATATCGAAATGCCTCAAATCATTAGTTTAACATATTTAAGTTAATTAATCCTCTTTATCTTACTGCAGTCTACAAAAGCCTTAACGGCATAACGGCAAAGCATTTAGAAGAATTACGTAATCTTATATTTAGGTATAAAGTCGATTTTCTTGTATATACTCATTTAGCAATCGATATCGAAATGCTTCAATATAAGTTTAACATATTTAAGTTAACAAACCTATTTTAACGCACTGAAGTTAACACAAAGCCATGGCGGCATAGAGGCAGTGCATGTAGGAGAATGCCGTAATCTTATATTTAGGTATAAAGTCGATTTTCTTGTATATAAACATTTAGCAATCGATATCGAAATGCCTCAAATCATTAGTTTAACATATTTAAGTTAATTAACCCCCTTTATCTTACTGAAGTCTACAAACTCCTTAACGGCATAACGGCAATGCATGTAGAAGAATTCCGATATCATATATTTAGGTAAAAAGTCGGATTTCTTGTATATACACATTTAGCAATCGATATCGAAATGCTTCAAATCATTAGTTTAACATATTAAAGTTAATAGACCTTCTTTAACGAACTGAAGTTGGCATAAAGCCATGGCGGCATAACGGCAGTGCATTTATAATAATTCCGTAATCTTATATTTAGGTATAAAGTCGATTTTCTTGTATATACACATTTAGCAATCGATATCGAAATGTTTCAAACCATTAGTTTAACATATTTAAGTTAATTAACCTTCTTTATCTTACTGAAGTTTACATAAAGCCATAACGGTATAACGGCAGTGCATTTGGGAAAATTTCGTAATCTTATATTTAGGAATAAAGTCGATTTTGTTGTATATACACATTTAGCAATCGATATCGAAATGCATCAAATCATTAGTTTAACATATTTAAGTTAATTAACCTTCTTTAACATATTGAAGTTGATATAAAGCCATGGCGGCATAACGACAGTACATTTGGAAGAATTCCGTAATCTAATATTTAGGTATAAAGTCGATTTTCTTGTATAAATGCTTTAAGCAATCGATATCGAAATGCCTCAAATCATTAGTTTAACATATTTAAGTTAATTAACCCTCTTTATCTTACTGAAGTCTACAAACACCTTAACGGCATAACGGCAAAGCATTTAGAAGAATTACGTAATCTTATATTTAGGTATAAAGTGGATTTTCTTGTATATACGCAATTAGCAATCGATATCGAAATGCTTCAAATCATTAGTTTAACATATTTAAGTTAATAAACTTTCTTCAACGATCTGAAGTTGGCATATAGTAGTGGCGGCATAACGGCAGTGCATGTAGAAGAATTCCGTAATCTTATATTTAGGTATAAAGTCGATTTTCTTGTATATACACATTTAGCTATCGATATCGAAATGCTTCAAATCATTCGTTTAACATATTTAAGTTAATTATCCTTCTATAACATATTGAAGTTGATATAAAGCCATGGCGGCATAACGACAGTACATTTAGAAGTATTCCGTAATCTTATATTTAGGTATAAAGTCGATTTTCTTTTATATACACATTTAGGTATCGATATCTAAATGCTTCAAATCATTATTTTAACATATTTAAGTTAATTAAACTTTTTTAACGTATTGGAGTTGATATAAAGCCATGGTGGTATAACGACAGTACATATAGAAGAATTCCGTGATCTTATATTTAGGTATAAAGTCGATTTTCTTGTATATATGCATTAAGCAATCGAAATGCTTCAAATAACTGGTTTAACATATTTAAGTTAATAAACCTCCTTAAACGAACTGAAGTTAACATAAAGCCATAACGGAATAACGGCAGTGCATTTGGAAGTATCCGGTAATCTTATATTTAGGTATAAAGTCGATTTTGTTGTGTATATGCATTTAGCAATCGATTTCGAAAATCTTCAAATCATTAGTTTAACATATTTAAGTTAATAAAGCTTCTTTAACGCACTGAAGTTAACATAAAGCCATGGCGGCATATTGCAGTGCATTTAGAAGAATTCCGTGAGCTTATATTTAGGTATAAAGTCGATTTTGTTGTATATACACATTTAGCAATCGATATCGAAATGCTTCAAATCATTAGTTTAACATATTTAAGTTAATTATCCTCCTATAACATATTGAAGTTGATATAAAGCCATGGCGGCATAACGACAGTACATTTGAAAGAATTCCCTAATCTTATATTTAGGTAGAAAGTCGATTTTCTTGAATATATGCATTAAGCAATCGATTTCGAAATGCTTCAAATAACTAGTGTAACATATCTAAGTTAATAAATCTTCTGAAGTTAACATAAAGCCATAACGGCATAACGGCAGTGCATTTAGAAGAATTCCGTAAGCTTATATTTAAGTATAAAGTCGATTTTGGTGTATATACACATTTAGCAATCGATATCGAAATGCTTCAAATCATTAGTTTAACATATTTAAGTTAATTCTTCTTCTTCTTGCTTCTATAACATATTGAAGTTGATAAAAAGCCATGGCGGCATAACGACAGTACAATTGGAAGAATTTCGTAATCTTATATTTAGGTATAAAGTCGATTTTCTTGTATATACTCATTTAGCAATCGATATCGAAATGCTTCAAATCATTAGTTTAACATATTTATGTTAGTTAAACTTCTTTAACGTATTGAAGTTGATATAAAGCCATGGCGGCATAACGACAGTAGATTTGGAAGAAACCCGTAATCTTATATTTAGGTGTAAAGTCGATTTTCTTTTATAAATGCTTTAAGCAATCGATTTCGAAATGCTTCAAATAACTGGTGTAAACATATCTAAGTTAATAAACCTCCTTTAACGAACTGAAGTTAACATAAAGCCATAACGGCATAACGGCAGTGCATTTAGAAGAATTCCGTAAGCTTATCTTTAGGTATAAAGTCGATTTTTTTGTATATAAACATTTAGCAATCGATATCGAAATGCTTCAAATCATTAGTTTAACATATTCAAGTTAATTAACCCTCTTTATCTTACTGAAGTCTACAAACACCTTAACGGCATAACGGCAAAGAATTTAGAAGAATTACGTAATCTTATATTTAGGTATAAAGTCGATTTCTTGTATATACTCATTTAGCAATCGATATCGAAATGCTTCAAATCATTAGTTTAACATATTTAAGTTAATAAACTTTCATCAACGATCTGAAGTTGGCATATAGTCGTGGCGGCATAACAACAGTGCATGTAGAAGAATTCCGTAATCTTATATTTAGGTATAAATTCGATTTTCCTTGTATACACACATTTTGCTATCGATATCGAAATGCTTCAAATCATTAGTTTAACATATTTAAGTTAATTATCCTTCTAGAACACATTGAAGTTGATATAAAGCCATGGCGGCATAACAACAGTACATTTGGAAGTATTCCGTAATCTTATATTTAGGTATAAAGTCGATTTTCTTTATATACACATTTAGATATCGATATCTAAATGCTTCAAATCATTATTTTAACATATTTAAGTTAATTAACCTTTTTTAACGTATTGGAGTTGATATAAAGCCATGGTGGAATAACGACAGTACATTTGGAAGAATTCCGTGATCTTATATTTAGGTATAAAGTCGATTTTCTTGTATATATGCATTAAGCAATCGAAATGCTTCAAATAACTGGTTTAACATATTTAAGTTAATAAACCTTCTTAAACGAACTGAAGTTAACATAAAGCCATAACGGAATAACGGCAGTGCATTTGGAAGAATTCCGTAATCTTATATTTAGGTATAAAGTCGATTTTGTTGTGTATATGCATTAAGCAATCGATCTCGAAAATCCTTAAATCATTAGTTTAACATATTTAAGTTAATAAAGCTTCTTTAACGCACTGAAGTTAACATAAAGCCATGGCGGCATAACGGCAGTGCATTTAGAAGAATTACGTTATCTTATATTTAGGTATAAAGTCGATTTTGTTGTATATACGCATTTAGCAATCGATATCGAAATGCTTCAAATCATTAGTTTAACATATTTAAGTTAATTATCCTTCTATACCATATTGAAGTTGATACAAAGCCATGGCGGCATAACGGCAGTGCATTTGGAAGTATTCCGTAATCTTATATTTAGGTATAAAGTCGATTTTCTTTTATATACACATTTAGATATCGATATCTAAATGCTTCAAATCATTATTTTAACATATTAAGTTAATTAACCTTTTTTAACGTATTGGAGTTGATATAAAGCCATGGTGGAATAACGACAGTACATTTGGAAGAATTCCGTGATCTTATATTTAGGTATAAAGTCGATTTTCTTGTATATATGCATTAAGCAATCGAAATGCTTCAAATAACTGTTTAACATATTTAAGTTAATAAAGCTTCTTTAACGCACTGAAGTTAACATAAAGCCACGGCGGCATAACGGCAGTGCATGTAGAAGAATTCCGTAATGTTATATTTAAGTGCAAAGTCGATTCTGTTGTATATACACATTTAGCAATCGATATCGAAATGCTTCAAATCATTCGTTCAACATATTTAAGTTAATTAAACTTCTTTAACGTATTGAAGTTGATGTGAAGCCATGGCAGCATAACGACAATACATTTGGAAGAATTCCGTAGTCTTATATTTAGGTATAAAGTTTATTTTCTTGTATATACACATTTAGCAATCGATATCGAAATGCTTCAAATCATTAGTTTAACATATTTAAGTTAATAAACCTTCTTTAACGAACGGAAGTTTGCTTAAAGCCATGGCGGCATAACGGCAGTGCATTTAGAAGAATTCCGTAATCTTATATTTAGGTATATACGCATTTAGCAATCGATATCGAAATGCTTCAAATCATTAGTTTAACATATTAAAGTTAATTAACCTTCTTTAACGTATTGAAGTTGATATAAAGCCATGGCGGCATAACGACAGTAGATTTGGAAGAAACCCGTAATCTTGTATTTAGGTATAAAGTCGATTTTGTTGTATATACACATTAAGCAATCGATATCGAAATGCTTCAAATCATTATTTTAACATATTTAAGTTAATTAACCTTCTTTATCTTACTGCAGTTTACATAACGCCAAAACGGTATAACGGCAGTGCAATTGGAAGAATTTCGTGATCTTATATTCAGGTAAAAAGTCGATTTTCTTGTCTATACACATTTATCTATCGATATCGAAATTCTTCGAATTATTCGTTTAACATATTTAAGTTAGTTAACCTTCTTTAGCGATCTGAAGTTGGCATATAGCCATGGCGGCATAACGGCAGTGCATGTAGAAGAATTCCGTAATCTTATATTTAGGTATAAAGTCGATTTCTTGTATATACACTTTAGCTAACGATATCGAAATGCTTCTTATCATTAGTTTAACATATTAAGTTAATAAACGCTTTTTAGCTTACTAAAGTCTACATAAAGCCTTAACGGTATAACGGCAGTGCAGTTAGAAGAATTCCGTAATGTTACAATTTATATTTAGGTATAAAGTGGATTTTCTTGTATTTACACATTTAGCAATCGATATCGAAATGCTTCAGATAACTGGTTTAGCATACTTAAGTTAATTAACCTTCTTTATCTTACTGAAGTTTACATAAAGCCATAACGGCATAACGGCAGTATATTTATATGAATTCCGTAGTCTTATATTTAGGTATAAAGTCGATTTTGTTGTATATACGCATTTAGCAATCGATATCGAAATGCTTCAAATCATTAGTTTAACATATTTAAGTTAATTAACCTTCTTTAACGTATTGAAGTTGATATAAAGCCATGGCGGCATAACGGCAGTACATTTGGAAGAATTCCGTAGTCTTATATTTACGTAAAAAGTCGATTTTCTTGTATATACACATTTAGCGATCGATATCGAGATGCTTCAACTCATTAGTTTAACATATTTATTTTAATAAACCTCCTTTAACGATCTGAAGTTGGCATAAAGCTATGGCGGCATAACGGCAGTGCAAGTAGAAGAATTCCGTTATCTTATATTTAGGTATAAAGTCGATTTTCTTGACAGTTATTCGAAGCATTTCGATATCGATTTCTTAATGCATATATACCAGAAAATCGACTTTATACCTAAATATAAGATTACGGAATTCTTCTACATGCACTGCCGTTATGCCGCCATGGCTATATGCCAACTTCAGATCGTTAAAGAAAGTTTATTAACATAAATATGTTAAACGAATGATTTGAAGCATCTCGATATCGATAGCTAAATATGTATATACAAGAAAATCGACTTTATACCTAAATATAAGATTACGGAATTCTTCTACATGCACTGCCGTTATGCCGCCATGGCTATATGCCAACTTCAGATCGCTAAAGAAGGTTAATTAACTTAGATATGTTAAACTAATGATTTGAAGCATTTCGTTATCGATTGCTTAATGTTTATATACAAGAAAATTGACTTTATACCTAAATATAAATCTGCGGAATTCTTCCAAATGTACTGTCGTTACGCCGCTATGGTTTTATATCAACTTCAATACGTTAAAGAAGGTTAATTAACTTAAATATGTTAACCTAATGCTTTGGAGCATTTCGATATCGATTGCTAAATGCGTATATACAACAAAATCGACTTTATACCTAAATATAAGATAACGGAATTCTTCTAAATGCACTGTCGTTATGCCGCCATGGCTTTATATCACCTTCATTACGTTAAGGAAGGTTAACTAACTTAAATATGTTAAACTAATGATTTGAAGATTTTCGATATCGATTGCAAATGTGTAAATACAACAAAATCGACTTTATACCTAAATATAAGATAACGGAATTCTTCTAAATGCACTGTCGTTATGCCGCCATGGCTTTATATCACCTTCATTACGTTAAGGAAGGTTAACTAACTTAAATATGTTAAACTAATGATTTGAAGATTTTCGATATCGATTGCTAAATGTGTAAATACAAGAACATCGACTATATACCTAAATATAAGATTACGAATCTCTTCTTCCTGCACTGTCGTTATGCCGCCATGGCTTTATATCACCTTCATTACGTTAAGGAAGGTTAACTAACTTAAATATGTTAAACTAATGATTTGAAGATTTTCGATATCGATTGCTAAATGTGTAAATACAAGAAAATCGACTATATACCTAAATATAAGATTACGAAACTCTTCTACCTGCACTGTCGTTATGCCGCCATGGCTTTATATCACCTTCATTACGTTAAGGAAGGTTAACTAACTTAAATATGTTAAACTAATGATTTGAAGATTTTCGATATCGATTGCTAAATGCGTATATACAACAAAATCGACTTTATACCTAAATATAAGATAACGGAATTCTTCTAAATGCACTGTCGTTATGCCGCCATGGCTTTATATCACCTTCATTACGTTAAGGAAGGTTAACTAACTTAAATATGTTAAACTAATGATTTGAAGATTTTCGATATCGATTGCTAAATGTGTAAGTACAACAAAATCGACTTTATACCTAAATATAAGATAACGGAATTCTTCTAAATGCACTGTCGTTTTTGAAGCATTTCGGTATCGATTGCTAAATGTGTATATACAAGAAAGTCGACTTTATACCTTAGTATAAACTAACGGAGTTCTTCTAAAGAAGCTTTATTAACTTAAATATGTTAAACTAATGATTTAAAGCATTTCGATATCGATTGCTAAATGAGTATTTACAAGAAAATCGACTTTATACCTAAATATAAGATTACATAATTCTTCCAAGTGCACTGCCGTTATACCGTTATGGCTTTATGTATACTTCAGTAAGATAAAGAAGGTTAATTAACTTAAATATGTTAAACTAATGACTTGAAGCATTTCGTTATCGATTGCTAAATATGTAAATACAAGAAAATCGACTTTATACCTAAATATAAAATTACGGAATTCTTGTAAATGCACTGCCGTTATGCCGCCATGGCTTTATATTAACTTCAATACGTTAAAGAAGGTTAATTAACTTAAATATGTTAAACTAATGATTTGAAGCATTTCGCTATCGATTGCTATATGTATATATACAAGGAAATCGACTTTATACCTAAATATAAGAATACGGAATTCTTCTAAATGCACTGCAGTTATACCGTTAAGGCTTTACATAAATTTCAGTACGTTAAAGAAGTTTAATTTACTTAAATATGCTAAACTAATGATTTGAAGCATTTCGATATCGATTGCTAAATGTGTATGTACAAGAAAATCGATTTTATACCTAAGTAAAAGATTACAGAATTCACCCAAATATATACTGCAGTTATGCCGTTATGGCTTTATGTAAACTTCAGTAAGATAAAAAGGTTAATTAACTTAAATATGTAAAACTAATGATTTGAAGCATTTCGATATCGATTGCCAAATGTGTATATAC
>CM050325.1:77019856-77115297 GCA_027475135.1 Bactrocera correcta | reverse complement strand
CAAAACATCCTTCAAAATGGTATTGGCTGAGCCTTTCAATATGCCAACTTCATCAGCAAGGTCTCTAATTCACGGTTTTTCAACACCAAATCTTTGATTTGTAGAACGTGAGCTTCGTCGGTTGAGGTTGATGGTCGCCCTGGACGCTCTTCGTCTTCGACACGTTCACGACCGGCTTGGAACTCACTATAGCGCTTGTTAACATTTTTTTATACATAGCCTCATCACCAATGGCTTTCTGCACTATCCTAAATGTATCCGCAGCAGAAAATTGATTCCGTAAACAAAATTTAATGCAAATTCTTTGCCCAACAAATTTCGACATCGCAAAAATCGGAAAACTCACTTTTAGCAGCTCACAAAACGGGACGTATCTCAAACACTAATTTATATAAATATTTTGACATATAAATGTGACTGGCAGTACTACTAACCTAAACAAAAAATAATTCTCAAAATCCGCGCGCGTAGTTTAAATTCAAATGTCACCTTATTTTTTAGGACGCGATCCGTCCTGTTAGAACCGCTTATTGTCCAAGTCCATATCGTCCAATTCGGGCTAAAGATATTCGGTTATCATTGAGCTGTAGCGATTCCCATTCACAGTAACGAGCCGGTCTTTATCATCACAGAAGAAGTACGGCCCAATGACACCGCAAGCCCATAAATCGCACCAAACCGTAATATTTTCCGGATACAATGGTTACAATGAAGGAGTACGTGTGAACTGTTGCCTGACCAAAAGCGCATATTTTGCTTATTGACGAAGCCTTTCAGCCAAAAATGAGCCTCATCGCTAAAGATGATTTTTCGATAAAAATTCGGATCATTTTCAAGTTGTTGCTCAGCTCAATTCACGAACGTACGACAATTTTGGTGGTCAAGCGGCTTCAGTTCTTGTGTCAATGTGATCTTGTAGGGATGTGGATCAAGATCTTTTCGCAAAATTCGCAACAATGAGGTCACAGAGATGCCCAACGCCTGAGAATGATGTGTGAGAGACTGATTTGGGTTTTCCTCAATTGATGCACTAGCGGCAGCAATATTCTCAACACTACGGACACTTCTTTGTCTTATTGATACATGAACACTTTGTAATGTATCTGTGGATTCAAATTTTTCCATTAGACGCTCAATTGTTGGTCTAACAGGACGATTTTGACGACCATAAGTTGAATATAGCGCCCCTAAAGTTGAGGCCACTGACACCGAATTTCGGTAGTATTTTTATACTTTCAATTCGTTTTTGGATCGTATATACTTCCATTATTAAATGGCAAAGCTTACTGAAAAAAATCTCAAAAGAGCGGAAAAAAAATATGGCGTCGTTTGTTGTCCTTATCGGTTTACTTTTGTAGCGTCGTTTTGAAAAACCCCTTATATAAATGAAACAAATCTTAGAATAATCAAAGAAGTTAACTGCGTTTTTAGAAAATCTTACAAAAGTCTGATTGGCATTTTTGATGAGTTGATTCCATTTGTTTAGAAAATTTTCAAGGAATTTTTACTCCGATTCCTTATAACTGATCTCTCAGTCATATACATACATTTGTCATTTGAATATAATATATTGACAAATATAATTACCAACTTTTATTCTACATATATTAACATTATTATATGTATAGGTATATATTTTAACATTATTAAGTAGTGCGTTAAATTTGCTCAAGGCTTGTGGTTTGTAGACTATTGCTTGCTCATATACAATCGTAATAATTGATTTAATGTATTTGCATATTTATCGAACAAAAAACTTAAATAACTGTGTGAGCGGAAATTAAAGTGAAAGCTTAATTGCTTATGTACATAAATATTTTCACACACATTTTTTCTGATAATAACAGTAGGCTACAGTTAAATGGAATTATATAATATTCTCTACATAAACAAACTGACGGAGTAACAATCGATCAGCGAAGTCGTGAATTTTAAAAACTGTTAAGATGTTAGACTAGTTAAGAGCGCTGAAAAAACTTTTTTTGACACTTACCCTCGAGGAAAGTAAAAAAGAAACTGTTTTTGTCTACCAATAGGGATGTCATGTTATTGACAGCTCGTGCCGGCAATTTTTTTTTGTTTTTACTTTCTTCCAAAGATGCTGCCGCTGTAGACTTTATTACGGTCGGGTATATTAATCCTTCCATGGTAGTCCTCTGCACTACATATCTCGAACCGCAGAAATATATATGCTCCGCGTTTTCATCGGCACTGCTGCAGAATGAACAGTTTGTGTCGTCATCGTGGCCGAATCTGTGGAGGTACTCCTTGAAACAGCCATGACACATCAAGAATTGCATTAAATAAAAGTCTGTCTTCCCGTGTTGTCCTCCCAATGCAGGTTGGTACGTCCTTAATGAGCCAATGTGTGTTTACTGAAAATTTGTCAGTGTGTTCAGTAAGTTTTGCTAATTCAACAACTAATGTTTCACGTTGGTACAATGTTTAGAAATTGTCCAAGATTGTTACACAAATTCATAACCTCTAATAAATTTTCAAATTCGCTTTGATCGAAAAATAATCTTCTCAGATGAGGCTCATTTCTTGCTTAATAGCTTCGCCATATTACAAAATTGTCAGTATTGGGGTGAGTATAACCCTCGCCTGGTTCAGGAAACGCAATTGCATCCACAAAAATTGATCCCTTGGTGCTAATTGTGGTATGGCTCTTTCGAAATGAGGCAGATAACGCCGTTACCATGATGTTGATAGTTATAACACGATATTGACCGACTTTATTTTCGAACTTTGATCGTCGCGAACGAACCCTATTTTCAACAAGACGGTGTACCACCTCAGGTTTCACATTCGAACGTCGAAAATATATATGACAGTTATATGCTATAATTGTCTCATCTGAATGATACTATACTCGGAGATTGTTGGGTTGCTATGGATAATAATTCAAGTTCGTTTTGATATCTTGTCAAATAAGACAGTTTTCCCTCCAAGGATGGGGGTTGGATTGGTTAGATTGTTTGGGCACTATATGCTAATTGGTTCGATATCGCCTATTCCAACAATTGGGCTGCTTATTGGGAAGAAAAGAACGCAAAATCGTCGAACGACATCTCAGAAACTGAGGGACTGGACCGTGTAACACAGAACGCTTCGGCACTATATATTAATCTTGACTGGCTTTACTCACTCTCAAGCGAGTAATACTGTACTAATCAAGAGGCTATGAGAGCTTTTATAATGAAATTTATGTATATATGTATAAATAAAAATTTTAATTGTCAATAAAAATAAATATGCCTGCTTGAGCACACCCTCACCACCCCAGCACTACACTTCAAATTGTACGAAAAGGCTTCAATAACAGTGAAGCCCAGCAAAAAAAAGGTAAAAACTCATAAATGCCCTTCCAATAGCGCATATTGCCACGGCGGCCACCAACAGCCGTGGCGCAACCGAAAGTTGGTAATTATAAAGCTGACAAAATTTCAATTTGTGCCTTGACACACGCTACATTGGAATAGCGGTGCATAGCCGTTGTCGGATTTGCCAACTGACAGCGCAGACAAGTAACGAGCGACGCGGCAGTGTCGCCAACGTACCATACCGCACGCCTGACAGAATCAAGTGCGCGTTAACAACGCCTAAAATGCATAAAAATCGAGGCGTGAACATGCCACAAAATACCAGCACACATACATGCATGTAACACATACCTATGTAATATAAATGTGTGTGGTGCTGTGTGTGTTTTTTATATGGAGACGTGCTTGTCCCTCGCAAGTGCAGGGGGCCGGCTGAGTTTCGAAAAGCCATATCGAGAATTGAAAAGCGTGGCTGATACAACGACAGTTGCCCTTTGCCTTTTACTTACACACATGTGGAGTTGCATGCCTACATATACAAAATTTACGCGGCGTTTCGTGTTGGTGTCAGCGCGTCAATTTTATAAAGTGTGTCAGTAATGACACCATTCGTCAGAATTTTGGCGCCCGAAAAATGCGCAGCATTTCGAATACCAAATGTAGCGCTCGGGAAAGTACATGCACGCACGCATATACATATGCACAAACATGAATATACATATTTGTACATATGTAAGTACAATGTGTAGAAGATTGTGCAATGTTGCATACTAAATACACAGCATATTTATTTATGGACTTAAGTAGGCCTTAAGCCGACACTAAATTAATTTTGATACCCATAGAAACAAACTCATTGACATGTGTGTATACACAACATATGTATATTTGTGTGCCCAAACGCACTTGCTGTACGCCCTTTGATGTCTGAAAGCATACGTGTCTACATGCAGCATTTCAAGGCCAACTATTGTCGGTTTCTATTACACATTCGACTTCCATTTCGACTTCAAACCGGCAACTAATTCGAAACTGAGTGAATCAAAAAAAAAACTTGTTTCATTTCGCAACAAAGCCATTTGACCTTAACAGCCTCCCGGAATAATCGTGATGCTCAGCCACAATGCCGGATTAGGCTGTGTGTGTTTGGTTTCATGTCAGCATGGCAGACTCGTTAACAGGTTCATTTCAATGATATTCAATAGCAAGTGTTTGAACTGTGAAGTGGATGCACATATGTACATACATACTTACATAAGTACATTTTTTTGTTGTAGTTACATGTATGAATATACAGTATGTTATTTATATATGTATGTATATATGTTATAGATATATGTATTTGCGGCTTAGTTGCCGAAAATAACTCTAATCAGCTTACGAATAATTGAGTTATTTCACAGCTTTTGTCTTATCACATTAGGAAATCTACAGTGATGGTCATGTAAATGTTATAATAGCCGTCTTCGATTCGTCACCTCTTTGTTCGCTTTATACGTGGCCTACTCGCTTATTGAAAAGAAATTATGAAAAATAGAAATAAAGTTTTACAGTTAAATACAATAGCAAATCTATGCAAATACCTAATTGTACGAAATGGCCGCTGGACATTCCGTCTAATCCCTAAAATAGAACTATGGCTTAATAGATCGCACAGAGAAGTAGATTTTTACCTCACTCAAGTTCTCACTGGACCCGGCTGTTTTTAATCATATTTGAAGCGATTCAAATATGAGGACAATGATGTATGCGATTATTGCGGAGGCGAGAGCATCGAGAATGTGGAGCACACAATGTTCCAATGTGCGAAATACGACGAAGAAAGGCAATTTTTAAAAAGCGCATTCGGGAAAGACCCAACCCCAGAAAATCTAGTGTCCCAAATGGTAGAATCACTAGATAAGTGGAAAGCCGTGTCCGAAGTGGCAGCAAAAATCATGAAACGTCAAAGATCTGGAGAACAACAACGTGGAAGATTACTACAAATTCCAATGAACAACTAAGACGCGACACACAAACCATGACTGGAGCAGATAAGGAGGTTTTGGTGACAATCACTAGGGGGGTATAAGACAAACCGAGGTGGGGCCAAGTAAATGCAGCTTGCTACTGAATGAATTAGGACCATCACGTACGTATGAGTAATACTCAACCTTCCTCCCGACGTAATACTTGACGGTGGTACCGGGCGGTTTGGTACAAGACAGTAGGAGGTTTAGTTCGGATTAAAGTTCCACACTGACTTGGGTCAGGCTTTCGATGCTTCCTCCTCGTAAAAAAAAAAAGAAAAACCGAATTGAGACTTTTTGTCGCCTTCAAAGTAATCGCTTCCTGCTATAGATAATACACTTATGTTTACGATTTTTCCAGTCCTCGAAACACTTTTCATTTTGGGTTGGCCTTCTTCTTCTTCAGCAAAATTTGGTTTTATCTCTTCGATCGACTGAAAATGGGTTCCACGAAACGGCAATTTAAGTCTGGGGAACAAGAAAAAATCTCACGGAGCGCAATCTGGAGAAAATGGCGCTTGATCAATTATCCATGATTTGTTCTTCTCCAATTCCGTCCGTTTTTGACGGATGTTCTCACGCAAACGCCTCAACACGGTCAAGTAGAGCTCCTTATTGAACGCCTGTTCCTCCGAAATTGACTTTTGAGCGGCTTTGCCGTGTTTGTTTATTCGTTTCGCTTCGTTTCGCTTCGTTTTTTTCCTTCATTTCGACGATTGATTTGTTCGCATGTAAAACTCATAAACCAATGTATCATTATCAGTTTCAATGCTCTCCATGAATGCGGGATCGGAGTTCGCATGATCAACCATGTCTAAAGAGACCTGTTATTCTTTACTCTTTTTGAAAAAAAAAATCAGCTTTATCGGGACGAGTCGAGGAAAGACCCGTTTCATACACAATTCACCAAAATCATTCGAACGGACTCACGAGAGATATCGAATTCTCCTGCCGGTTCTTTAATACTTGTCCTGCGATTTACAAGACTTTTTTATTTTCAAAAGTTGAAGAGGTCGAAGGTTGTCCAGAATGAGGCATATCTGTAACGATCTCTCGAACGTTTTTGTTAAAGGTGTATCACTGTATTACATAATATGGGTATAAATATAGTACTTTGTTGAACTAGAAAGAAAGTATGAAATATTTACGAAGAGCAATGTATTGGATTATCGGGTATTACGTTATTTATCAAACAAGGAAAAATGTCAAATTATGCTAGATTAGATTATTGTTAGTCGACTAAAGCCATATTCTAAAATTAGGCTTCACTTATTTGAGGTTTCTATAAATACAACCCTCGACTAACAAATCGATGACTAGTTCAGAGATTATTGGAAAGGTTGAAATTTATTAATGAGAGCGTAGGAACTAATAAAAAAAGAGCTTGAAGAATAGAATATTTGAAACTATCATATATAAAAAAATAATTTTCAAAATGACATACATATGTACATATATATAGTTAGCCGAAGACGAAAACTAAGCATTAGCGCTGGCTTTACAAAGACGTTGTTTCGACCAAAGCATATTTTTCGATAGAATAAATCTTAAGTAAAAAAGTAACTTTCAAAGCAAAGCAAAAGCAAAATATTTGCCTTCGATGTTCGAAATGAAGCTTATTATAGAAATTATTATAACTTACAAAAAAATGCTATGTCTGGTCACACTCTGGCGAGAACTTTTAAAATAGACCATATCATCTTCATATCATAATTTTTTTCGAAGGTTCGACTTTCATTCCTTATAGCAACGGTTATATGTATAAGTTTCACTGAAACTGTCATAATAAGAGGGAAACATGAATATTATCAATGTTTTTAATTTTTAAGAAAATTTTGATTTATAATTGATACAAATATTTTTCATTAAGCCTGATTTTGAACAGCGAAGGCAAATTTTTCGATTCTTGAGACTAACTTCCAAAAACAAAATTTTACTTATGACTGAAATGTTGGATCCAATATCAGCCTTCTCTTCACTTTCAAGCAAAGAAGCAGAAGATGGCATGCAGATATTTTTTATGTGCCGTGCATGGAATTTAACTGTACCGTTTATCAAAGGAAACATTCTAATTAAACATGGCTACGATTTCTTCACCATCTCGGCCAATGCTTGCCGCATTATATCAGAATAAATGTTCCAATACTCGTATGTAAGGTTATATTTCAAACTTGTCAAAATCGAAACACCTTTATAAATATTCAGATATATGTATGAAATGATTAATGAATTTTTTGCTTCAGAGTTTTCAGCTTCCGCTTGTACCCACACTTACGAGTGCTAAATTTTTAATAATTTCCTCCTTTGGAATTAAACAAAACCATATGTATATTATTTTTAGTCTTTATATACTTTTAGTAGTTCAGATAAATCTGCATGTGCAACTAGTAACTACCTTGTTTTTGCAATCCATCAAAAAGTTCCAGGGTCCACCAGGACATTGTTATTTGCAAAAAAGATTTTGCATGGCCCTAAGTAAAGTCATTTTTCACAGGAGCGCTATCGCTCTTAAGCACATACATACACGTGTAACACTTCATATGTACACATATATATATATATATATGCATAAATATTGGTGTTAAAAGTCAAAGTTATCACTGAGACCACCATTCCTTTGGCGTGCTCGAAGCTGACTTTGTCATCGCGACGCTCATTTATCTTCTGTCCAGTTTTTGCACAAAGTTTCCTGCTATAACCTCAATATACACTACTTCATCAGTTACATACATACATATGTACATGTGGTATGTACTATCGGATATAATAAGCACTTGCTTGCTGGTTTCATCAATTTGTGTAACTCATCATATTTGTTTTTGTTCTTTCAAAAGTAGTTGTGAAGGATATGCTGTAATCTGAAATAAAGCTCATTTAATGAAGTATCCTTCAACTGGAATGGAAGAGGGTATGTACTACATATGTATGTAAATATGTGTGCACAAATAAAGAGCGAATGCAGGAAATAAAATATTTTATTTTCCGTTTACCAGATTTTTGGGTCATCACTCCCACAGCCCGTTCAAAAGTCTCAATCAGAGTGAAGGAGTGAAATTTATTTGGAATAAATGCTATATATGTAGAAATATGAAAAAAGATTAAGCTAAAAAATAATATAACAAGAAAAAACTTTAATTTTTGCACCTTTACAGGTTCAAATTTTTCTTACAGGAAATTGACTTTGAACGCTCAATTTTTTGGAAGATTGTACCGTCGTCTTGGATTATCATGCATGCTAATTTTCGTCAAGTTATCTCGTTGAATGAAAAAGCTTTCCATACAAAGACTTGAGTTTGGTCGTTCAATTTGTATGACAGATATATGCTACATTCGTTCGATCTAAAGAATATGTTCGAACATTGAAACGATACCTTGAGCAATAATATTTTCCAAAATTGGTGAAATTAATTTGTCGAATAAAAAAGTTTTCCATTTAGGAGCTTGAGTTTGACCGTTCAACTATATGTTATAATGATCCGATATCGCTGGTTCCAAATGAGCAGCCTTTTTGAAAAAAAAGTGAAACATTTTGGATTGATATCTCAAAATGTGAGGAATTGCTCACTTACTATACATACAGATGGACAGATCGACGGACATGGATAAATCGACTCAGCTCATCGCGCTGATCATATACTTATATAGATGTATATATACTTTATAGGAGTTCCAACGTTTCCTTATGGTTACAAACTTCGTAGCAAATTTAATATATTATACTTTGTTCAGGACACAAGGCGAGTGCTATGTTTGAACTAAAGAGTGATCCAGTTCGAGTTTCCTACTTTGTGGAAAAAAATACACAAACTTTAAATTTAATGGAGAATGTTATTTCTTATGCGAAAGAACACTCTTTGGCATTTATTTTTTGAAAATTATATCTTTCAAATGCACGGCTACGTTTCATCCATCCGTTAAATCCAATTTCGAATGATTCGTTCCAGCATTTTGTCTGGAATCTGGTGAAAGACACGTGTGATGTTTTGTTCCAAGACCTAAATCGGGGCGATATTTTCCGCATAGACTTTAACGATGTGATATCACACGATGTTGGTGGCCAATCGACCGGCCCAAAACATGAAATATGACGGCTTGACACGACTCACGCGTGATCTGTCAAAAAAAAAAAAAAGCTATTGAAAAAAGTACGTCCACTTGGATTATCCCTTATCTACGAACATTTCCACTTTTAATAAATAAAACGCTGTTATGACCTTGACATAACTGACGTTATTTGTTTACTTGTAACTTTTGACTATTTTCACTTTTTTTCTGAATATCTTCAACTTAGGACACAATTTGAAAGTTAATAACTACTTGTAGAGTCGTGATTCATCGATAAAACAAAGTGCATGATTTCAAGGTCAACGGAAGGGAAAAGAAGGTGATTTGAAGGGTTTTTTTCCGGAAAGTAATAAGATTGATTTTCTTCAGAGCGTCCTACTGGAATCGGTAAAGGGCATTCCTAGCTAACGAATGAGCCGCCTCTCCGAGCACCTGGAGAGTCAGGACAAACATTTTCGTGCGACGTGTTTCTGTGAGTGGTGCGAGCCGAAAATGCAGCGTTCGTTAGAGCAGAGGTACGCGATTAAATTCTGTGTGAAACTCGGAAAATCTGCGACAGAGACGTTTGATATTATCAATCAGGCTTACTCAGATGTTGCTTTAGCAAGAAGTGGTGTGTTTCAGTGGCACCAGGCCTTTTTGGAGGGCCTGATGAAGACTCAAAGAATGAGCAAATCCATTGCGAAAACTATGCTCATTATCTTTGTTGACATAAAAGGCTTCGTCCACCATGAATTTGTTCTTCCTGGACTAACCGTCAACGCCAAGTTTTGCGCGGAAGTCCTCAAAAGACTCAAAATCAACATCGCAACCGATTGGAAGTTTAAAATTGTTTAGAAGATTTTCGACCGTTTTATTAAAACTTTACAGCATTATTTTCTTCACAATTTTAATAAAATGGTGGCGGAATAATGCGACCATTGTAAGTCTTAAGACTTTTTTATAATAAAGATTTTCCTGCATTATTGGCCTTGGATTTCATTTATTTTATTTAAATAAAAAAGCAAGTCAAATAGTAAATTATTTTTGTTAAGCCACTTTTCGCAAAAAGTGATGGAGATTTTGAAAACCAAAAATCAATTGATTAATTACAGATCATCTTGTTTGAAAAACACTGTACAAATTTTAGCGAATTAAATTTTTGAAAAAGTAAGTTTTGAGAAAAGCGTGTTCTAATCTGTGTACCTGTTCCGATCGGACTGCACACGAATCCGATTGTGAATAAAATACGGACATTATATATCTATATAAATAAATGTTGGAATCATATCCAAGTATCCAAAGAAATACTAACGAGAAGGTATTTAAACAGGTGAAGCAAGTTTGTAGCAATTATCTTAGTTATTTCAGATTGGCGCATTGAGTTCTCGAAAATGTAAAAATATATGTATGGGTCTCTGTGTACTTATATGTCTATATACATCTACCTACCTACTATGCGCACGTTTTTAGGAAATCACGTTTTTGCAGGAATTTGCGGCAGCAGCAGTGCCTAGTGAAAGGAATGGTGAAGTAGTTTCGGATATTTGCAATTGTTTCTTCAGTGCCAAGTGTGTAATAAATATTTGTTTATTTGCGGGGTCTGTAGGAAATTTAAAAATTTAATGCTTATTTATTTAAAAATGAATGATTTTCGAAAATCCTTCAAAACTAAAGAAAGTTGTATGAGACATAGACGGTACTATGAGCTACTGGTAATAATAAAATCAGTATTTCCTGAATAATAAATATCATTTGTCTACTAAAAATCTCAAAGCCTTATACATATATTTCTTACAGAGCTATCGCTTCACTCACGAAGCGTGCTTTAAAGTCGCACTTTTTGTGTTTTTTTTTTAATTTTTTTCTTTTTTTAATTTTTTGTTGAATTTTTTTTTTTATTATTTTTATCCACTCTGACCACCACCCAAGCCGCTGTGCTTGTCATTGTATGTGCGTATGTATCACGCTTTCAACGTGTTGTTCAATAAATAGTTGCACTTCAAGTGTCACTTTGAGAATTTGGCACTTTGGTTTAAGCCACGCTTTGCGCAAGTTGAACAGTGCGCGGCTCAAGCGCTATTGACAGTTAACAATTCGGCATGCCTGTCGCGTGATTATACATACGTTTTTATATGCCATGCATATGAGTGTATGTGTGTGTGTATGTAGAAAGTGCATTTGCCAGCGCGTTGCATTGGTGACTAACTAGCGTTTTTTGCTGCTCCACACGCTGCCGTGGCTTGCTAATTTTCAAGCACGAAACCAATGCACGGAAAGTATGCTCCAGCAGTTGGTCGATTAAAGTGTGGCACTCCACAGTTTTTGCTTTTTATTTGGCTTATAAAAATTTGCCTAAGATAACTCTTTAAATACCAACGGTTGTCTTATGCTTGTTATTTAGCTATCTGGTTAAACGGGTGAGCAAAGCAGTGAGGAATTCCTATCTATTTTTTTATAGACACTAACAACTCTTTCCTACGGTTTAGTGCTGTGATAAGATAAAGAGATCTTATTTACATAGTTAAGATAAGCTCTTTGACAGCTTTCCGCTGTAATCATGTAGCCGTCAATGTTAAATAGAGCTGAATCTTATACGTGTATCTTCGAAGAATATATAGTTATCTTCACATAATTCTACATCGGTTTGTTTGCCACAAATCAACTGGGTTGTAATAAAACTTTTGTTTGCGATTGTTATGGCAGAGAGAAGAGTTCGATAGCGATAAGGCTTTTACAGCCAGTCTTTCTTTCGGACGAAAGTAATTTGTTTGCAGTTTTTTTTTATGATATATTTTCAAAATTAAGCTATTTTGTTAAGATATTAGGGACATCCTAAGTGATAAATCTAAACGAATAATATGAGGGCGGACCATTAAACACCTTATGACACCACTAGAAAATAGTAAATTTATTATGGCATGTTCTCGTAGGCAGATATGGTTATGGTCCAGACGAATCGAACTTCTAAGGGAAATAAAGCATTTTATTTGTTTATTGCTTTTGAAACAGAAATGACTGAGTGATATAAAATACTGTTTTGTTAAAAATTGGTTTAAGGAGTTTCAGCAAGGTCGCACGTCGGCTTTTGATGAGCCATGATGGTCAGTTGCATTGAAAACCATGAAGGATAGGTGAAAAAAGTTCACCATCTCTTGTATATAAAATATCAACGGAGTGTTTGATGCTGTATAAGGGGTTAGGAGTAGTTAGAATTTTCAAAAAATTATTACTTTTTGCATTTTTAAGTGTAATATTTTAAAAACATTCCCTGAAAATTTCACGTTGATCCGATAATTAGTTTTTGAGTTATTCGATAAATAAGAAAGAGAGCTCGGGCACTTCAAAGCGCTAGTGTGAAACTTGAAACGCGTTTTTCTCAAAACTATGTTTTTTGAATCGACGACCACTGTAACTCGAAAACCGCCCCGTAGATTTTAATGAAATTTATGCAGCTTTTAGAATACATAATAAACTCAGGCCTGATTGAAGGATTTTTATTTCTTCGAAAATTTCGATTTTTTAAGACCAATTACCTGTTGATTTTTTCGCAAAAATTTAGAAAAAAATTTCCTGAGCAAAAAAAAATTACTGAAAAATTGAGTTAGGCGATCTCCAGCCAGCCTACCAAGCCTAGACGCTATCTCTTAATTCACTTACTATGTCAATGTCGTCATATATGTCGTACAACCCATCCTTCCATCGACTGCGGAATTGCCGTTGCCAATACGCAAGGACCATAAACTTCTCGCAGAACCTTTGTCTCGAAAACTCGTAACGTCGACTCATCAGATTTGTCATCGTCCATACGTCTGCACCATATAGCAGGACGGGGATGATGAGGTACTTGTAGAATTTGGTCTTTACTGCTCGATTGCCTTCTTAGTCCGAATTGGTAAGAGTTATTCCGCATTGGAGGCTGACGTTGTTATTGATTGCTCTACAATATACATATGAAAATTCGAGACAGAGGCAAAAAAGTATTCATTTTTGTAAGTTCGCAAGTGGACTTAAGCACATTACGGAGGAGTTTTTACGTCCATGCGTGATCGTTTATGAAACATGAATTTTTTAGTACACACCAGAGTCAAATCAAGAGACGCAACAATGATTTTACATTACCTCCTCTCTCGGGCGGAGAGGTAATAATCATTGTTTTCTATGCAAAACAAGGTGTGATCTAAAAGCTTTTTTAAACATGAGGTTTTTAAAAAGGAACTAAATCCATAAAATTTAATGTTATGACCAAGAATTTCATTTTATTATAGAGATAAAGGTATTTCATCATATTCTAAAAACGATTTCTGCAAGTGACTCCCGCTGGCTTGAATAAATTACAGCCCATAGGACCACTTTTTGACCACTTTTTACAACAATTGGAGCCGTGTATCAACAAAAGCGCGCTGAATATTCTCTTCTAGGGCTTCAATCGTATCGGCCTTATCTGTGTAGACAACCAACTTCACATAATCCCACAAAAACTAGTCAAGCAGTATTAAATCACACGATCTTAAGGCTTGTAACGTCGTATTGTTAAAATAAAAAAAGTCGAAATCAACAATTAATTCAGACAAAAAACATTCATTAATCATGGCACTATAGCGTTCTCCATTGACTATAACGTCATGGCCGGCTTCATTTTTGAACAAATATGGACTAATGACTCGCACTGCCCACAGAGCACACATTACAGTGATTATTTGGGGATGTAACGGCGTCTCCACAATTGCTTAAGTAATGTACCTGTTCAACCAAAATTGAGCTTAATTGATCAAAAAATTTTTTTGTGAAAGTTGGGATCGTTGGCCATCTTGTTTTGTGCACATTTATCGAACGTGCCTCGCGGCTGATGATCGTTCGGATTCACTTCCTGCACGGGTAAACGTGGTGCGAAAAGGATCGAGGGTTGCACGAATTACTGACACTGTCCAAGTGGCCTCATAGAAAATCATTCGTCTAAAAATAAACAACAGACCTTTTCATTGGAAGGGTTTT
Organism: Bactrocera correcta; assembly: GCA_027475135.1. Classification (NCBI taxonomy): domain Eukaryota; kingdom Metazoa; phylum Arthropoda; class Insecta; order Diptera; family Tephritidae; genus Bactrocera; species Bactrocera correcta. Next base: position 77,100,926 of record CM050325.1, on the reverse strand, counting down.
TTACGTAGCGGGTGCCAAACTCAGCGCACAACAATAATTGGGTGGGATGGTTCGCTTACTCACTTTAGCTTGCCATTCAAACGCATGCATTTTGTCTACCCAGTGGATGCTTGGTCTAAGATCGAAAGTCGTGAGCTGCTGAACCATGTGTTAAAAAAAAAAAAACGTTTCCGGGAACTCCCAAGTGAATGGCGCTCAGTAAACTTTCCGTACGTGAATAAACTTCTACACATTGCTCCATCCTACAGAGGTATGGACGATGACAACATCTGATAAGACGGCGTTACGAGTTTTCGAGACAAAGGTTCTACGAAGATTTACGTTTCTTTGCGTATTGGCAATGACGAATACCGCAGTCAATGGAACCGTGAGCTGTACGAGATATACGATCATGCGGGCCGAATGGATGAAACACTCTAGCTGTTAAGTATGCGATGTAGTACCCTCCGGGAAAAGCAGAGGAGGAGGAAGACCCCCACTCCGTTGGAGAGATCAGGTGGAGAAGAACTTGGTATTTCAAATTAGCGCCAAATTGCTAGAAAAAGAAACGACTTGCGCGTTGCTGTATACCAATAGACCTCCGGAAAAAGCATTTTCAGTCAGAACAAAGTTTTCAATTTACTATTTTAAGTGATTAAGTTTAATTATTATCGAAGAATACTAAAATAAATAAACAATTGAAAGTAGATTTATGTCCGCGATTGTATGTATATGAGCTATGTTCTATTTTGCTCAAATTTTAAACGCCTTCGCCGCTCCAATGTCAAATACCATTTAGGCTTATCTCCCCACAAAATAAAATTACATATTCAACATCTATTAAAACTAAAATATATGGGCGGAAAAATAAAATTAAGAGCAGCTTTTGTCAAGCCGAAACCGAAAAATACCAAAATACTTAGCTAACGTTTCTATTTTCAAATGACCAAGTTCTTCCGCTTTGCTGCAGCCGCCTAAAAGCGCAACCAATATAAAAGATTTATTATTCAAGCTTAACGAGCGCTTTGAGAAGCGCATATTTCCTGCCAATAATAAATGCAATAAACAGCAACAACATTAAGTACATATATGGTAAAAGTACGAGTGAAAATGAAGACAAGTTTTTCGGTTTTCATTTTCTTTTGAAAGATATGTGTGTGTGTGTGTAACGAATTCGGAATTGTTAATGGAATGCAATTTTAAGCAAAACTACAACAATATTTTAAAATCAAGATTTATTATTATTGTCGCAACTGTCGCATGGCAGGCCAAATACGAGCATGCCGCCCAATGTAAACATGAGCACACATTCACTTTCAAAAGCAAACACACACACTCGTATGCATACAATATTTATTTAGTAAGCTAGCATAAAGCTAAACACGTTTGGTCAACGGGGCGTTCGAGTGCACATAAATTAGTAAAGCAATTAAATTACTATGGCAATAAAGCGTAGCGTCTTCGAACAATACCGAAACAGCATTTATCGTCAATTGACGCCGCTAACGCCCAACAACAGCGGCGGCAGCAGCGCCCTTTGTGCTGTGTCTATTTACATATTGACCGCCATATGCATCTAAGTACATTGTATATATATATATGTATGTGTGTGTATATATGTTTGTGTGTGCGTTTATGTAAATAGTGCACGCAAACATCGCATCCACCGACGCTGATTTAGTGCCGTTTTGGGCAGCGCAAATGGTCCGAATTGAAACAATGCCAATTCTGTGCTGCCAGCTGGGCTCGAAAGCGCCACGCTGCCAAACGCCCTTCTGTAAACATTTTTGGAGCACTCGTGTGTAGGGTTGTGTGTGTGCGGTTTTGCGGGGACTAAACAGTAGCTAACACGCTTACAAGCACTTGCTCTTGTTCAGCTTAAGTACAAGTGTGTACAATTGTGGTGGAAATTATAGCAGTGTGGTGGCACTTCATCTTGTAAATGTGAAATAATTGTTGAATGAGAAAGAAATGGACATTATTCTTGCTCTTAGAAAATGAGCACAAATGGACTTTTTTACGTTGTGGAAAAGAATTTAAAAGAAAATATAATGCAAATTTTTGATATATATTTTTGAGGTTAGCAACTTTTTAAGAGGTTAGGTCCGTTTTGGAATTTTCAAAAAATCTGTAAGCAATAGAATGACTTAATGTAGACTTTAATATTAAAGAGAAGGAACGAAAGAATTGAGCATTGAAAACTGCGAATATTTTTAAAATATATTTGAGGTTAGAAATTTTTAAAGGGACTAGCTGAGTAGTGCATTAAAAAATTTCTAATTGTTTTCTGATGTATAGGGTTACATGTGTTTCCTCGGGTATTTTTTTAAAGAATTTTTTCTCATATTAAAAATGAAATATTTTACTAGATTTTTTTTACAAACATACACTATTAACAAAGAAATTCTGAAATTTTTGGAAAAAATTATTTTAAACTCGGGCGTTGCGATGCTATCCTGCCAACGAGGGGGTATATTTTTGCCGAGGCATCACCATAAATATAGCTCGGAAAAAATATACGTCCCCGTTGGCAGGATAGCTCCTTACAGGAATATCTAAACTGTAAAAAATACATGTTCTAGTCAAAAGCTTAACTTAGAACTTGGATGAAGCAAATAACACTAAAAATTGAATTTTTGGCGGATATTTTTACGAAAAAAAAATAAAATTTTATTTTTTTTTCCATATAATTGTAATCGAAAAAAATTTATCTCAAAGACCTCCGTAAAATTTCATGAAGATCGGTTGAGTAGTTGTCGAGAAATCTTGCTATCTGACTTCAAGTTTCGAGAAAAACGCGTTTGAAGACGGCTCACTTAGCCAGCTAGCCTCGAGCGCACAAGTTCCGAAACTATTACTCCGATTAACTTGAAAATTTGGAACAAATATTCTATAGGTGTTGCAGAATTTAATAAGAAAAATCGATTTTTTGAAACCCGTCAGCCCATGCGACCCCGTAAAGTATAGTATAGAGTCTCAAAAACATGATTTAATTGATAGATTAGTAAACACAGATGATTTCTGATCTAGTCCGCTTTAGTGTCAAAGGGTTCGAATCTTTCAGCTGCTGGACCTTAAACTCTAAAAACATTTTTCTCGCAACTTCATTTCTGAAACCTTGCGACAAGAGTTTTTAAAGAATATTTCGCGTATCTATTAGAAATTTTAACAGCAATTTCTTAGTAATTTGGTAAAATATCCATCTGTAATTTGTTTGCTATTATTTCAACTTTTTTTAACACTTTTCTTTTTTTTTAATATGTATGCCATTTTGTAAAAAATTTCTGTAAATCTAATAAGTATACTCTGGGTTATAAGATCTAGATTTAGACATAGGTGCAGGTGTTGTAACAAACCGCGTAACAAATTTTCCATATCTACGGGAGGTTTTTCGAGCTTTGCAGCTTCTACCAGGACGGTAGGACCAGAGCCCTACATTGCGGTTGGTCTTCATACCATAAAAAATCTGCTGCACAAGGAGGCGCCGGGCAAAGTTGTAATGGGTGGTTACAAATTAACTTGATTTAAAAGTGAAGTTAACCTCCCGAGAAACAAATTCCGGTTACTTGTTGCATTTCACATTGGGCACCGTTAGAGCCTCCTGTGCAAATGGCCGGTTTTGCGACATAAAAACAGAAGCTGCCGAGCACCGGATGCTAAATAGACGGAAATATATAGACGCCAGAGCGGGGGCCCTTGGACCCATGTATTCGAATAGGGATCGCAGCGCCTCACCACGCCCGAGAAGAATACTGGAATTTATCAGTGTGTTAGGCCTATTTGAATCTGTCAGAGATAAGGTCACTCTAGCAAATCTCAATTTATTTCTACCTATCTATCTATGGCACGAGTTCCTGGAACAACTGTCACCCGCAGAAGCCCTTCTGAAAAGGTAATCGTTGAGTAACTGCTTTGTATAAAAATGTCAATTTGATTCCTTATTTACTGACATAATAAATCAAACGCGTTTGAGTGCTCTAGACTGGTCTAACCCTTTAAAAAAAAAAAAAAAAAAACTTTATTGACCATATTATGTATATATTAATATCTTATAATAAATAATTTAAATACTCTGTCAGTAAATATATATACACATAAGTGTTTATACCAGCAAATTAATAACCGCACACCTTCACATTGGCGCAGCAGCATCTCCAATTACTCAGCATCTTCTCATAACAATACTCATTCGAGTGGCTACTAAACGCTACTCAAGCAGAAATTATTCACCTGCGTACACATATACATATGTATAGCATATGGATAGGTATGTATATACATATGCAGGCCTGTGTGTATAACTGTTTAAACGGATGTGCTTTTATTATTTTTGTGAATGACATTAATGGCTTAAACACCTTTTGGATAATCGTTAAGTTCATTTGTTTATGTTGGATGCTGTTGCCGTTACCTATTAAAAGCCCATTAAACTGGGTTAATCGCAGTACGGGCCCATGACCACTCCGCATGCACAGTGGGGCGCTTTTAACAAACAAGTATCTGTATAAAAACGATATTTTATAAATTAAGGAAGTGACTAATTGGATCGGGGAGATTATGCTTGCCTATTATAAACGCCAGTTTTATTCCAGTTGTATTAGTACTTTACAACAAGTTACACGGTTGAGCTGCCTACCTAAATACTTTTTTGTTGCTCCGAAAATGTTTATGATAAATAGTGATATATCTCGTCTTAGGTGGAGCAAAGAAATATCGTTGGATTTATGTGTAAAAGAAAAACCTTTTGATTGTCGTTCGATCAAATTAACATTAACTTAAGATTAGTCGATTTCGGATGGGATCTGGGTGAAAAAAAAACAGTAAAAGAAGTTATATATTTATTAAAAACTAAATAAATTACTTGTAACAATTTTTCATTTCATTTCATGGCTTGTATATATTTTAATTACTTGATTAATGTTTGAATGAATTCGGAAATACCATCAGTTTGACTGTACTCTCTAAGTTTTTTACTAATCTAGGTAGAAAGAGTCGACGTTTGACGACGTACCTTGAACTGTGGAAACCACAGGCACTAAAATCCACTAATTCTCTTATGCCCTCTATAAATCATCCCGTATTTCTGATTAAGTTCATCAGTACCAAAAGTTGTCTCTGTACAACGTCCGAAACACCGGCAATAAACCCTTGACCGATAATTAAGATACTCTTCCTTTACAAAGGTTTTTATACGCCGAGAAGATGTTATAAAGACTTCTCTTTATATACCTTTTGACAGCTTCTACAATAGTCATTGTGTGGTATTCCCAGTTTGTTGGCAAGTCTGTCAAATAGACAGCGACTTCTTAGTACTCCTACTAGAATTTTTATCTCATTCCTTTTGAATTTTAATAGCCGGCATGTGCGGCCCATATGTATTTTATTCGTGTTACATTTGTCTCCTTGTTGAGCAAGTCCGGGGTTATTTCCACCGTGACTTAGCTGTATCTATAAACGGTTTGTCGATTAAATAAATATCTACAAGTAGCCAGTGGTATATAATTTCCCTCTTTTCTGGACTACAATTATAGGATGGTGCCTGGTTAGTTCATCTAATTCACATGGCTGGGATCCCATTGCAGGTTTATCTTGAAACTGAATGTTAGATCCACTAAACCACGATTTTAGTGATTTCAAAACCGCTTGGCTATACAAGTATGTAGTCTTTACTTATGTGAACTCTGGTATTTCCAAGATCCCTCAACAAAGTTATCCTATTTTCGTATCATTGCAGGGTTCTTAGTGAGCTATTAATAACTTAACCCAGGAGTTTTAATAAAAATCAAACGGTTGTCTTAAAAAAAATCAAAAAATTTGCTGAAAATAAGATATTTAAGATAAATTAGACTTCAAAATATATATTTTCAAGGAGTGTTGCCCAGTAAAATGTATTGATATTTTATATTAAAAAAAAAAAAAAAACACTAAAAAGGATAGGATTAGAAGAATTGTTTGAACCGAAGACACGTCGTGATAATTCCACCACTGCGATCGTGTCTTACAGAACCTTTCATCCCCACTTATATCACCATAGCCGACCTTTTTTGCCGATTAATCACTATAAACCATTGACATGTCGTATTTCTACCAAAAAATAGTGTAAGTATCGCTCATTAATGACGGTTATTTTGATTCTGTAATGACGAATCGGCATGCTATATAAACCACATGAAGGAGTTATCTTTTCTGGAAGCAACGTAGTCTGGAATACATAATTCGCACTTAAGGGGTTTACGGGATTCAAAAATCGATTTTTTTATTGTCTTATTTAATACAACAATTCTAGAATATTTTCCTAAATTTTCAAGTTGATCCGAGTAATAGTTTCAGAGCCCCAGGAACTTGTGCGCTCGAGGCTAGCTAAGCCATCTTTAAACGCGTTTTCTCGGAACTTTGTGTTGGAAGTCGGTTGGCATGATTTCTTGAAAACTACTCAACCGATCTTCATGAAATTTTACACTGGTCTTTGAGATCCAATCTTAAAGATTTGGAATGTCACGAACTTTTCACTGATATTTTAATTTTTTTCTAAAAATGTCTGCCAAAAATTTTAGAATTTAGAATTCTAATAAAATATTTGATTTTTTTCATTAGAAAAAATTGTTGAAAAAGGCGGTTTCTAGCCGAAACCCACCTGAAGACATAAAAAATAAATTTTACTCTCATTTCCAAATCTGTCGTGCCATAGTGCACAGTTAGCTGCTGACCCGCTGTGTCCGCATCGTTGTGCGATTATTTTGCTTTTGCCTGTCCTTGAGATTCGCCTTTTCCAAACCGGTTAAGGTTTGTTGATTACTCCGAAGAGGTGGGCGCAACCGCTTAATTGGATGGTTTTTATTTGTAATTTGTCTTATCTTTTGTTAAATGTGTTATACAATACGAAATATATTTTTTATATTTTTTTTCATATTTATGCCCTTTGATTTTGTTGTGCGCACAACGGTACACTGAAACTTAAAAATAGAAGTATATTTGCGCCGCATACCGCATTGCTTTGTTGTCTTCGACTGCTGCATGTCAGTCATGCGGACTTTGGATTTAATTGTTCATTCACAAATAATAAAAAATAATATGCCAACAATAAGCAATTGCAGCAAGTCAGGGCTTTTCTTTAACATCGATTGCATACTCAAGATTAAACCTTTGACTTGGCTGGTTGTTCAAACTATTGTGTTCCAATTACAAGCAGCAGTTTTGTTGCTTATGGTTTATGAGAAGACAATTACTTGCCACCAAGCATATAATTATGCACTTAAAAAACAGAATAAAAGATCACACACACACACACACGCATGCATATGAAGACATGCTTTCGTGTGGAACATTATGACAGCGCTGATATTCATGCTGTGGTGAATGGTGGCGATAAAGTGCCATATGAGGCGCGAAACATATTCAATCATTAGTGAAATTGAGCGCACTAATTTGCATGTTGACACCAGGCACCGAGCACCAGGCTTTTACCGCCACCGTTAAACCGCAATTGCCGCAACAGTGGGGACACCGCACGTTTGCTCTACATAAACACACACACATGCACACTTACACACTTATATTGGCATTTCATGTCACTGTGTATGCAGCATCAGACACCATCGATCGCTGCAGCTGGAGTTGCCTGCTATCTGGCTGCGTGTTGCATGTCGCATGTTGCAGCGTGCACAAATTTTAATGTGTGTCTCACAACATGAACACTTCACGCTCCAATAAAAATATTAAATGCTGTAATTGGTAAAGATATTTCAATTATTTATGCATCACCACTGCAGCAATGAAATATTAAAAGAAGCAAATAAGTCAAATTGGAGTTTGGATGACAGCGTAATTTTATACCCACGCATATCTTAAGCTGTATACATAAGTACCTATCAAAGAATGTCTGGCAGAATGCGAAGTGTGAAATGGTGACAGCCGCCCAAAGTATGAGCAATTTATGGAGCCCATTAGCAAATATGATGGAGCACGAAGAGCAATATGGAGGCTGAATGACAGAAAAAATGTTGTTGAGATAAGAGAGTCGTTATATAGTATTAAGCATGGGTAGTTGATGAAGAACATGCTGGTCTAGACCAAAAAATCGAAAAACTTTTAGCTTAAAGTACATTTAAGTGTTTTGAAAATACTATAGGATAGGTTAGTTATGATCTGGATCTAGTAGGCCAATGAGCCAAGCATAGACTAGTTTCGGTCCTTTGCGATACTGGATGGAAATCTGTTACTAGGTCCGTGAGGAGTAGTCATCTTCTAGGATGTCTGCGCTTGACGCTAATTTTAACAGATTTTGTGGCTTCACTATCGATGCAGATGCTTACAGCGTAGTCTTGCCAATACGGGACAAGATGTTCCATTGTCTCCCTGATGCCTCGCTCTAGGCATTTTCTGCAGCCTTCTCGACGTGTCAGCCCCATCCTGCGGACTTGTGTCGCCACCATACAGTGACCTATTATGCTCTGCAGTCTCTTTTATCGAGTGCCAAAATGAATCTTGTGTACTTCCGATATACCAACGCACCTGTTTTGGAGTTTTGCACCCAGGTAGCTTGTTCCATCGGGTATTGCAGCTTTCGCGATAACAAAGACCTCAGCTTGTAATATACTGCAGTGGTCCAGTAACTTAAAACGATTCCAAGAGTGACTGTTAGATATAGCAACCATCCAATATATGAAGATATTGGATTTCATGGATTTTTTCTTGATCAACAGGACAAATTTAGAGTAGGTGCAGGGTTCAAGGGGTTCAAAGGGCAATTTTTTCTTGTTTTAAGAGTGATATTTCGAAAACTATATTTTAATATTTGCGGGGTCTTACATATAAAAAAGTAGTGGTGATTTTCAAGAAGTATATCACATTTGTACAATTATTTGATGGTAACAATATCTCATAAGATCAAGAAAACGTTTCCGATCAATTGCAAACTGGCTTAGGCAAGGATGACTAAACACATGAGCTCTAAAAATAATTTCTTACGTCAGTTCAGTTCACTGCCATTGAAATCAATTTAGCCGCGAATACTCATAAATATTTTTAACACCAAATATTTCCTCGCATTCGCCAGCTTCCCATGATCATCAAGCAAACATTGCATTGTGGAAAATTCCGGTGACCCTTCACCAAACATAGGGTGGCGTATCAAACTGCAACTCATGAATCATCGAATGACGCTTAAATTGCTTGCCACTCGCGTTGCTGATGTGTGGTTTTCCTATTGTTACCCGCATGTAATCGTATGCAGCAATTAATTTAGGCATAGCAATTGCCCTGAAATTTGACACCAATTGCCGTCACCACTATTTGGTTAGTTAGAAATAATTATTTAATTTGTGGTCAATAGCCCTAACCACAATTGGCGTTGATCTGCCCACATATTTACATCTAATACCACTGTGTTTTTGAGTAATGCTAACCAAAGCTGTCAGTACGTAATCACAGTACTTACTCATTGCTCATTTACTGAGAGAAAAGAAATCAATTACTTGCCTAAAGTTAGTTGATAAGTTGATCACTTTTAAATCACTCTAAAGTAAATGGTGACAGCAAAAATAAAGTTGTCTCTGTATAGTTGAATGGACTTTACACAATATCTTGATATATACGTGTCACCCTGTGCATAGTATTTGAAGTTTGTACACAATAGATACATATATACTTACTTGCTACTTTTCTGAAGTTATAAAATGGTATTAATTGAGGCAATTTTTTTGGAAAATTTTCTTAATAAATTAGATGATTAAAGATATCAAACAAAATTTTCTAAAAAAAAATTGCCCGCTAATTGAAAATTTTAAATATAAAAAATTAAACAATAATTAAAATGAAAAAAATAAATAAAAAATAATAATTTTAGGAAATTCGAATATAATTTCTAGGTTATGTTGCCACCTGTTTTAAATATTTTTAGACCACTTACATTAATTGGAAGTATTATATAAAAAAATGCCAAGCGATTATCCAAAAAATACTGACATTTTTTGAAAATATTTTTTTTTTTTTAAAGTGATGCCACCTGTATTGGTATTAAAATTTAAAAATCCATTTTAAATATCAATTAGTTATTGGACTATAATAATTTTAAAAAAGATCTCTGTTGAAAAATTTTTTAGAAGGGTTGCCACCTTTTCGAAATTTTTTAGTCATTTGAATTACTTAGAAATATGTGAGAAACGTTAAAAAATTAAATGAAAAGAGAACTGACATTTCGCGAAAATATTTTGTGATTAGTGTTGCCACCAGTTTAATCAGTTAAATTGAATAAAATGTCTATATCTATCAAATAATTACTACTTCAAAGTTCTCTAGATAAATAATTTTTAAAAGGACTCCTGTCGAAAATATTGTGAGCAATGTTGCCACCTATTTTAAAAGTTTTAGTCAATCTGGTTTATTTAGAAATATCTGAAAAAAAGTGCAATAATTAAATTATAAAAATAGACGTTTCGGGAAGATACCTTCTGTTTAGTGTTGCCACCTACTTAAGGATTTGAACTGAATATCTATATCTATCAAATAACTACTCCTTTAAAGGTCTCCAAAAAATAATTTTAAAACGGATTCTTGTCGAAAAAATGTGGGAAGTGTTGCCACTTGCTTGAAAAATTTTAGTCATCTAATTAACTTAGAAATATGCATGTGAAAAACGCGCAACAATTAAATTTAAAATACTGGCATTTCGCGAAAATATTTTTTGTTTAGTGTTGCCACCAGTTTAATGATTTAAATTAAATAAAATGTCTAAATAACTAAATTAACGCTTTAAAGATCGCTAAATAAATAATTTTAAAACGGATTCCTGTTGAAAAAATTTGGAACAAAACTTGAAAAATTTTAGTCAATCTAGTTTATTACATTACAATACATGAAGAAACGCTAAAAATTAAATTAAATAAAATGACATTTCGGGAAAATATTTTTTGATTAGTGTTGCCACTGTTTGAAAAATTGAATTGAATAAAATGCCTATATTTATCAAATAATTACTGCTTTAAAGGTTTCTAAATAAATAATTTTAAAAACGCTTACTTTTGAAAATACTTTGAAAGGTGCTGCCACCTGTTTGAAAAATTTCAGTCTTCTAGTAGTTTGAAATATATGAAAAAGCGCTGAAAAAATAATTTAAAATTAAAAAAATGAAATTTCATTTTTTTTATAAGTGTTGCCACCTGTTTTGACATTAAAATTTCAAAAAAATTTACAATATTGATTAATTATTGGCCTATAGCTATTAATCTAAATAATTTTAAAAATGATTGTTTCTGAAAATATTTTGAGAAGTGTTGCCACCTGTTATACAATTTCTAGTCAATCGAGTTTATTTAGAATTTGCCACCTTTTTGAATACTGTTTTGAAAGCAATTTATAAGAATGAGAAATAAAACGATATAGCAAGAAAATTAACTGCTGAAAAACGAAATTGATTCTTTTATTAATTTGATCTCCTTAGACGTCATTCCGGGAGAAAAATTGTTATACATCGATATGTTTGTCATATACTCTAAAATTAAGAATTTAATATCAGTTTCTTCATTAAAGTAGAAATGAATGATATGTAAATAAAGTATTTAATATCTTAGCTTAAGTTGAACTTTGATCCACGAGCTGGATATCACACTTCGGCAGTGTTTGTGTAACCATAATCCCGCAACAAATCAGCAACTTTTTAGAGTGGCCGACTTTATAATAAATAGTTAGCTAACTCACTCACTTATAACAAGAAATTAAACGTTTTCTGAATTCCACACTTTCCACTAATTTTTCCGGGTTTACGATCAGCCAGTTAAAAACTCATTCAACGTATAAAAATAATAAATACCTACATACGTATATATGCATGCATATGAAGAAAAATTGAAGCATTTATCTTACATAAATCAATATTGCCTAACTGAAAAATTATATGTTATGTTATATGATTCGGGTAAAAGTGATCGAACAACATTCAATACTTTCCAATGAACATTGCCGCGCATAAATTGTGTTGAGCCTCCAATCTGTCGGTGCGCCGCCTACACAAGATTGATAATGTTTTCTTTCGCTTGACGTATACATACATACCCTACATACATTTGTACAAATGTATTTCAATACGCTCGTTGTCGCTTCATTGCAGTAAATAATTGTTTTTGATTTTCTTTGTTCACGCAACTGTTTGGATTGCCCCATCCTTCAATTACGGACCACCAATGCATTGGCTTGTGACCGGCTACATGCCGGCAATATTGACAGCAAAATGCGGGTTCAATCATTGGGCCATACAATCAATCATGCACATTTGACGTTTTCTTCGGTAGAGAAACAGTTTTTGTTGATGCCACAGCAAATCAACACCACTTTCAATTTCATTTATTACAAGCCCAAGATCAATCAATTGCACTATCTTTGACATCTTCAATATTATCGGAAATTTTCTACATAAGAATGTGTACATTTTTACCACATGGTGAATTAGATTGTCTTATAGAGAGTGTATTAGTAGTTGATGATGGGGTTTAGTCCACATTAAATTCGGAAAAGAATGATCCACCGCTGGATTATAATCACAGGTAGCAGTTAGGTTAATCTAAGCTCGACGAAAAGTTACTTCAGATCGCTCTGATGAAAGCCTAATTCATGTATTATTCCGAATAATGAAGCGGAGTACTTCTCATTCGTTTTTCACCAGTTCAAATGCGCTAATGAAACCTCTCTCGTTTCTGCAGGCACTAGTCATTCTATTTCGACACATCTGTGCCCTTTCGCAAGTGTTCTTTCGAAGCGTGCAATCACATGGCATTTAAATGATATCTCGTGCACGCAGCAGGTGTTTCGCCCGCGCACGAATTCCTAAGTAAACAGCAGGCCATCTTACACGAATGGTCGCAATAAAGAACTTTGCTTCATAAATCTTTTTTTATACCCAAAGCTTGGCAATTGAGTAACACGTGCTATTTTCGTCAATTAGTGAGCATAACTATTAAACACGAATGTTTGCTAACAATAGAAGACGCTTGATTCAAGAACGAATCATAAGTAACAGGTCTGTTTGAGACGTGTGATTTTCACTAGGCAATACATTGCTCGAAGATGGTCTTTTAGAGAAATGGCCTGTATAAAGCCCCATAACTGGGCAGAGGCTCGCCTTACCGTGGGCAAAGAGATCAACGCATATGCCGATAGTAGCCCAGCGCTGGCTAAGCTCCCGCGAGGCTCAGCTATCTAGTAGTAGAACACCAGAGTGTACGGGAGCACCAACCCGATTCCATTCTGCTGACAGCGGTTCTAGGTTGCTATTTCTTGCCATCTCATCAGCTTTACAGTTTCATGCGATTCGGCTGTGGCCTGCTTTCCATACCAATCCTATCACAAAGACACTCAATGCTTTTGAAAGCGAGGTTACGCACTCCTTGACCAACACTGAACGCACTGCTAATGAGTTCAAGGCTACTATCGCCGCTCTGCTAGCTGAGTGGATGGTCACTTCTCTGAAGGAGTCTGCACAGTGGGGCAGTAAATCTACTGCTACCTCAATGATTGTATCCTCGGATTGGAAGACAATGCAATCGTCAAGAAGTCTGAAGTTGTAGTTGATGGAAATCTCTTGACAGTAAACCTCTCTACCAACCTTCCCCCAAGCTTTGATCCATGTGTAAAGAAGCTCACTGCCCTTCTCTTACAACGGCTTCCTCCCACCCACAACTCTCTCGCTGGTATTTGGGCAGAGAAGGAGCCACTAGAGTTCGATTTGTTACTCCATGATCCGGTATGAAATTAAAATGTGTGAGTATTTTCGAGTGCTCAGACATGTGTTCTTTTAGGAACTCAGATTCTCTGAGTCTGATAGCAACTTTTTTTGCTCGCTCTCGAATTTCTTTGCAAGTGTGGTGTTTTCTAGAGCCCTCCACTACATAAAGACTTCATAGAACATGGTGTCCTAGAGCCAGAGGACCATTTTTGGTGAGATACCCAATATTTTGCCAATAGCTCTGCTGCAGAAGTATAAGACAAACGATGCTTTCTTACTCTCTCTGATTCACCACTTCTCTACGCACTAAATTTAAGTTCTCTTGTCACATAATCTACATGTAAAAGCAACAACAAAGTTATCTAGTTGAATAAAAGTGAGTGTGTGAATACTTCATTAACACAGTTCAAATTCTTTCTATTACATCTCTATTAGATTATGCCAGTCTATTTGACTTATGCCAGTTCCTTATTCGTTTTATCACTCTGAAAATATTGAGGAATCAAAGGCAGCTACAAAACCATATGTACATATTTTCGCAAAATAATGACTTCACTAAGTGCAGTGACTCTGTGTGACTCTGACATCGGTGTATTTTTGCCTGTGCATATTTAGATTGAAATGCAAATCCGAAAGTGTTCATGAATTTCCGCATTCGATATGAATTTGCCTGCCTTCCGTATGTGCATGAGTATGAGTATGAGGATAAAAGCATGCATGCACCCAGATTAATTCTGTGGGATGACCTATTTTAATTGGCTCTGTGGCCTGATTGGTCATTTCATTCAATTAGACTAAAGCAATCAATTTGTGGGAATAGTGTTTGAAATATTTTGCGATTTTGTATTCAATTGAATTTTCCCACATTATTTTTTTTATTTCTATTTTGATTTCGATTTAGCAGTGGAGTGTGGTTTAATAACTCAGTGCTTGTGTGTCCTTTGAAAGTGTTGTTTGTGTTTTTGTAAAATACGCATGTATTTGTATTTTTGCATAGATAAATACATGCGGGTAAATATATTAAAATAGATAAGAGACAAGATAAATAAATATAATATTTTCCGCTCACTAAAATCTATAACAATTCAGCATGAAACAGTGTTATTTTATGCAGGCTCTTTATTAGCAAATATGAAAATATTTTTCTGAATATTTATATATTTTTTCAAATAGTAATTACTAATAAAGTTGTCACAAAGTTGTTTTCACCAGAACGTTTCTATTATTCAGCCATGTGTTAAATTAAATATTTAATTTTTTTCCAATCAGGCTTTTTGCCAGTTAGACGAAGCACTGGTGTTAGAAATATATGACTGCATTGAGCAGGTGACTTGGTAGTAATGGAATTTCGTTTACAACTCCATAGTTGAACATTTGTACGGCTTTCGTTTGTAGAGGTACAACTATGACTTTACAATAGCTGGCTGCTTATTTCCGAGCAACATCAGAAAGATCTTTATAACAATGATGGCTCTTAGGTAGACCATGTTATACATTCAATAATAGTTTTGCTACGAAGAAGCCTTCAGATTTCTTAAAGTGACTTAAAGACTTCCCTAACAATCGTGGAAAGAAATCATAGCAAACAGTAGTTGTTTTTATAAATTTCTGCCTCTAGTGGAATAACATACACTGTACTTAGAACAACGTAACCGGAGCCTTACACATTAATGACTTAACAACTACTGAACAATATAGATTAATTATTGAAATTTTACGATTTTTCCAGACCTTCACCGAATTTTATTCTATCTTTTCGATCGATTAAAAACATGTACCACGGAGCGGTAAATTCACCTTGGGTAACAAGAAAAAATCACACAGAGCCAAATCTGGTGAACACGGAGGTTGATCGATGGTATCCAATATTAATAGGGCTAAATGGAACTCCTTATAGACAGTCTATTCCTATGGAACTAATTCATGATGCACCAAACCACAAATATAAAAAAAAAAAACAATGAGAATCACCTTGATTTTTGAGCGACTTTAGTTTTTTCCCTCCATTCCGATGATTGTTGATTTGTTTGCATGACAAACTCATAAACCCATGTCTCATCGGCTTTAGATTTTGTAAATTATGTCATTTCTTTCTTCTTTTCTTCAGTCAAAATTTGATCAATAGTTGCCCAGGTAAGCGCACACAAAAGCTACCTAGTTTTACTGACCACGCTTTGCCCTCCATATGTGTTGGGTGTTTTAAGGGTTTTTTCAAAAAGTAATAGGACTGAGTCGATTTAAAAAAATTAATTGAACCAATCGTTGCAATTCTTTAAAAACTTTCAAAATAGGCTTCTTCTGCGTTGATGCATCGCTGCCAGTGCGATTTTCAATCATTGAAGGCGTCACGGAAGATATTCTCCGAAATAGCTTTAAGAGCCGTGGCCCGTCTCAAAATGCTTGCCTTTCATCAGCCTTTTCAGGCATGGAAACAATTTCGTTATTCATGAATATTCTGTGATAACGTTATTCAAAAGTTGGGGGTCACTTTCACACATGTTCAAATTTTCTTGACACACTTCCACTCCCCGCAATTTCTGGTCGTCAGTGAGCACTTTTGTCCAAGTCGCAGGCCTTCCAGTACGGTCATCATCTGAGAGCTCTTCCCGACCCTTCAAAAAGGCCTGGAGACATCGAGACACACTACTTCTTGCTAAAGTAGCATCTGGGTAAGTCGGCTTGATGATATCAAATGTCTCTGTCACAGATTTACTGAGTTTCACACAGAATTAAACGCAATTTCCCGAATCCAGTCGCTGAGACCACGCTTTGAAGACCATCAGGCAGGAAGAAATCAGTGCTATTACTTTTTACGGTTCTTGCGCTCCTTTATATGGCCGCTGAAGTAATTGTTACAAGGACCTACTCCTCCCCGTCCTTGTCCTGTTCATCTCATTTCTTCGACGGCGATGATTTCTGCCTTTACTTTTGCGAGGAAAATAACCAGTTGGGCAGCGGCACTTTCTTAATTTAGGAGCTGGTCATTCCAAGTGTATGCCCTTAAGTCTTGATGTTTCGCCTTTTTTCTTAGCTCCCCTCTCGCTGTTTTCAACTGTTTTCTTCACTTGCGTTAAACTCTGTATGACTCCATACTTTACTGACAGACGCCTATTAGACAGTAAAAAACTTGATTTTTAAAATTGTGTGGCTACTTTGCAGCTTTTGCTTCTCTTTGTGCTGTCCGTCTTGATTTTATCCAATAAATTGAATGACGTATTAGTCTGATACCACTTCAGAATGGCTGTTGAATCTTTATGAGGAACTTTTCCATGGCACAAATAAGTATTATTGTGGGTGGGCTGTCGCTTGACGAGGTGCGGTCGCTATTAGAAAAGCTTTGATTCTTTTTTGAAGCTGACGTATGCTGGAAACCAATCGAAGTTCTTTACATATTCTATATCACAGCGATCGCCATTTAGTTTATGAGTTCTAAAATTTCATAGGTAGCCACCTCCATGCTTTGCAGATAAGCATCTCAATTAAAGTGTTCATGCAATTAGCGCAGTTATAATTAACTGTTATTCCATACACAAATATAAGTTACCAACAACTAGATTTAAGCGGATTAAAACAAATAACTGTTTTTATTTCATATTTCATAAATATATTAGGTGTGGCTAAGTCGACTTTGCTTTGCTTTGTTTTTGTTGCAAGTCATTCGTTAGCCGAGTTTCGCACATTCCCGCTGAGTTATGTGTGAACACAAAAACAACAAAACAACTATGTGGAAGTTGTTGAGGGATTATTTAAGCACTGACGGGCAATTCAACTTCCAGCTGCAATAGCAAAGCCATGACCAACTGTGCCACACACCAACGCTGCCACCAAATGTTGCACTTCATTACGGATTCTTTCAACGATGGCAATTGCAATGTCAACGTTTACAGTGTTGATTTTTACGGAAAAATGCACATTTCACAGATACTTTTTGCTATTTTCTCTATTTTTTTCGTGTGTTTTTTTTTTTTTTTGCTGCTCCGTTTCTAATGAATAATTTATTTATGCAGCAATTTGTTGAATTATTTCGCGTGAAAGTTTCCACAGCGTCAACCGCAACTTTGTTGCACTTACTTAGATTGACTAGTCGACGAGTCGTCGTAGTTCGGTCGTTTGTGAGTTTACTTTTTGATTTTTTATATTGATTAAATTTGTGTTGAAATTACTGACTGTGGCGTTGCACAGCGAAAGGGGGAAATTCCTGCTGGAATATGTATGCTATTGATTGTTTTAATTAAGTGGACTTGTTGTGTTGCTGTGTTGTTGGGAGTGCAACATGCTTAGTGTCAAGCGCAGCAGCAGTATGAGCCGAGCTGAGCTCCGCTTACATACCGCACACACACGTTTCCTCTCTACCTTGCCGCCTCACCTGCCACAAGTGCCTCCTTAGCGTAGCTGAACACCATCGGGAAACCATCAATGTTGGAAAACTCTTTGTATGCGCATTTTAATTTCACCGCATTTCGTAATTACGCGTCTTTGTTTGCGCTCTGGGGGATTCGCATTTCGTAATTGTATTGATTGACAATTAAAATATACAACCAAAAACAACAGCAACAAGCATGTTGTACGTAATTTTTTATGTGCGTGTTTCGCCAGAAAAGTAGTGCATTTCTCTATTTTGTATGCGTTTTTATGAAAAGCGTTTTAATGCTGAAATTTATAGTGGGAAAAGCAAATGTCATATGAGTTAATCCCACGATACTTCAAAAGACAAATTCCGAAAATGTAGAGAAAGTGTTTACCACACGAAAATTGCATCATCTTGACATTTCAAATTTGAAACCGTTTCCCACGAAAAGAAAAAGACAAAAACTTCAAATTTAATGGCGAATGTTTTTATCATTCGAAACATCATTCTTTGACATTTATTTTTTGAAGACTATCTATTTTTCAGTTTTAGATGACTTGTTCGAGTATTTAGACTGGTAACTGGTAAATGATGGCATGGTGTGTTGCTCCAAGGCCTGAATCGAAGCAAAATTGTTTTCATAGACCTTAGACCTTACATATCCCTTCAGGAAAAAGTCTAACAGTGTGATATTACACGATCTTGGTGGCCCATCATCTCAAAACGTGAACTTATCTGCTTACCGAAGTGTTCTCTTAATAAATCCATTGATTGATGCGATGTGTGTGAAGTGGCTCCGTCTTGTTGAGACGAAATGTCGTCGAGATCCCGACCTTTAATTTCAGGCATCACAAGATACTATACTTTTTGTTCGATAACTTGTGGCCATTTTGAGGGTAACTTCACGATATTACTCTCATGGACATCCACACACTAGAAACAGACAATCTTCACAAGTTTTTCCCCAATAAAATCTTTCGTCGTAGAAAGGAACAGTTACTTATCACTTCATGCCTGGTCTGTACTATGAAATAGTTGCATAAGCACTTCCCAATCAAACTTTCGGATCTTTTATGACGAGTCATTATCGATGTGTGCGGCCTGGCGTTGTGCTGTTGAAATATAAGTCCCTCCCTATTGGCCAAAGCTCTCTGCTTCAGGCCGCTTGCTTCCTTCAGGTTGTTGACAGTACGAATATATAAACGATTTAAGAGCTTGGCCTTAGAGAGCAGTTCAAAGTTGACTATACTCTGTCAGAAAATTCATTCTGAAACTCAACGCGATTTGATTACGACCAATTGCATTTAAAGTTATGGCAAGTAACCAGCTTTTCATCGCCTGCTTCTTAAATGACTCGATAGTGTTGAGCGATTAGCAGAAATTCGGTCGAATAAAATGTTTTAAGTTAATTCGCCGTTATTGAGCGGTTATAAAATACAAATTTGGAATTAAACATTTCGAAGCTGACATTGTGGCAAATGCTGAAATGAAGCTGATTTTTTGCCGTTTTATTTGAATAACTCGGCCGGAAATCAATCGGCTCCCGCCGCTTTGTTATTCTTCAGACGGGTGCTGACATTATCTAATCTATATACATATGTAAATAAAAATGAATCGTCAAAATGTATGTACGCTCATAACTTTCATACGACTAAACCAAATTTGATAATTCTTTTTTTAATATGTTCGTTGAGGTTCAGAGATGGTTTATGCGGAGGAAAAATTTCGAATATATGCCGGAAACCCCCTAAAAACGGGCCTTTTCTTTTTCTCATACAAACGAATGAACGTTTGTTCATTACTAACGCTAAGAGAACGGCTGAACCAATATTGAAGAAATTTTAAGAGGTTGTTCGTTGTGGATCAAGGAAGGTTTAGAAATAAAAATATCTTATACTTTTCATGAAAAGTCAGCAAATTGGATAATTCCAAAAAGTAACTTTTTTCTATAAACATTTTTTTTTTTCAATTTTTCTTTGCTTTGTTTTTCAATATTTTGATTTGTAAATTATTTGAATAGTTCAATTTCGGTCGCTTGCATTTTTATTCCGGCTATTCAAAAGAAAAATTATTGAAAATTATTCAGTGAAAACTTTACGTGTGTTCCAAACAAAGAGGTCAATTGCGGATTGAAATTTGTGACGAAGCCACCAAGAGGTCGCCCTAATATCGGTCGGTGCTCTTTTTGCCATCAAAGTATGGCAGCCCAAGGCAAGGCAAGGCAAGAAGTTCTCCCAAGTTGCGACATACGTGCGGAATTATGGATCGCGGTTAATCAGCAAGCGATCGTCACGATGTCAACAGTTACGATGTTTGATTGACTTTATCTTGAAGCAATGTATATGTGGTGCTGTTGGATGCTAGATGTACTCTGTTGAGTGGCGAAATTGAGGTTTTCCGAACGCACTTATTCTTCTTTGGATGATGGTTACACCAGATCAAATTGATAAAATCATTTCTCCGGAAATTCCTGATGTAGAGAAAGATCCAGTATTATATGAAGTGGTGGAAACCAATATGGTGCATGGACCTTGCGGACACTACAATCCCTTTTCGGTTTGTATGTCTGACAATAAATGCACGAAACACTATCCACGTGCTTTTCTTTCGGAAACACAAACTGGAAATGATAGATATCAACTCTATCGGCGTCGCCCACCAGATAACAGAACATTCAGCATTCAACTTAGAAGAGTAAATATTGAAGTTGACAATGACATGGAGCGTACTATATTCACCATTATTGTGTTAATTCATATTCAAAACTCATATCAGTGTTTAGTATTGCAGTTTGGTGAAATCGATAAAATACGTTTGAAAGTACGTTACCAAAGGAAGCAATATGGCGGTTATTGGTCTTAAACGATACGGTCGATACGTGAACTGCAATAAAGCGCTTCAACGGATATTTACTTTTGCAATTCATGAACGTTTTCCGACTGTTGTGCGTCTCGCAGTCAACTTGGAGAATAGCCAAAGAGTGTATTTCAACCCAGTGAATACAGTATAGCCAGTTGAAACATCGCCAGCAACAAAATTAACATTGACGAGTTTTTTCTCAACTTTCGTCAGTCATCTGTTTTTGAGAACATTGCTCTATTCGGAAATACCTTGACATTATGCATGAAATGCATCGTCGAAGAAATAGTTACTCAAAAAGCAATGCCAACCAGTAGATTGACATCCAGGTATCTTATCAACTAATGGATTAGGACGAATTTATACAATCCACCCGAAAAACGACGATTGTTTCTACCTTCGGTTGCTATTGATTAATGTACGCGGTTCAACTTTATTTGAGTCATTGCGTACTGTGAATGGTTCGATGTGTGCAAGTTTTGGAGAAGTAAACCAGCAATTACAATTCCTGGAACACGTTAATCACTGGAATGAAAATGAAGTTCATAACTTTTCGCGATAATCATTTCGACATATCAGCCTTCAAATACGTGTCTATTATGAGATACGAACAAAAATGAAATTGCCGAAGACAGTTTACATCGTCTTCGCTAAAAATTGGAAATGGTAAAATTTCGGTTGATACTTCCGATGGTTCGATATCAATTCCATCTTCCCTTTATCAATTCACGAAAGATGAACTCATCACAAATGTTCGGACATTAGCCAAATTATCGTAACTACGATTACTTAAGTGCACGCGCAATGTCAGCTGCCAAAAATACCGATGTTGTTGACTTAAACTGGAAGTTTCGAAGTCAAATTCCGGGAGACTTGCGCTCATACAAATCGAGCGATCGTCTTGACAATGAAAATGACGCCGTGAATTATCCAGTGGTATTTCTAAATTCTTTGGACAGGCTTGGTATGCCACCGCATCATTTGCGTCTTAAAGTTGGATCCGTCGTTATTATGATTCGCAATCTTCAAGCGCCGAAACTGTGTTATGGAACCCGACTGATCGGGACGCACCTATCGAATACAAGGGGGAGAATGCTTGGTTCTACGAGTTCCTATAAGTTCTAACGATTTCCCATTTCAGTTCAAACGTATTCCGTTCCCTGTGAAAATTGCATTTGAGATGACAATCAACAGGACCTAAAGATAGTCGCATAGTGTAAGGCATAAATTTGGAAATGCTATGTTTTTCACACGGCCGTGGCGTACTCAAGAGTTGGAAACCCATCTTTTCTGTACACCTTAACAGAAACCCAAAAATGATGTTTATAAAGCTGCGTTACATTGAAAATAAAACAAAAAAAAAAAAAAAAAAACACCAAAATTAAATGATGAATTTAACTTTCTTTTCTTTTCATTTCAAAATACATCACGCAGGACAACGGCTGCGGGGTCAGCTAGTAATTTTATATTTTTCTATAGCCAGAACATGAACTCACGCATCACAGCAATATTAGCCTGATAATTTATTTTGTTTGCTACAGGTTAGAACTGAGAATACATCAAACACGAAAACTTCGGTGTGGATGTAGTGCCTTATACTGAGTGTCTCGAGCTCAGTTCGCCTCAGCTTCCTTTCTGTGAAAGGTCTCATTGACTTATAAAAAAATCTAGAAATACCTAAGAATCAAGCTTCAAAGCAGCTTAAATCTCCAGATATCACATTATTGCTTTGTGCAAGCTAATGTTCTAGACTGAACTGCTCTGCTTCGCGAAATCAACCCATGCGCGGTTTGTATTGACAAATTCATTATGCTTTTCTTAGAGAGATTACTTTTAATTTAAATTTTTGTGGCATTCGTAGTAATTCCATTAGAGTATATAATAATTATTAATAATAGACGACCAATCTTCATTAGTATTCTTTCTTTAAAAGTCACTTGCGAGTATGTGACCTATGAATATGATTCGTAAAATATAAGTACATCGATTTTTAAGTAAGTTAATACTTCCTAAAATAGTTTTGGAAGTATTCATTAAAATTCTAGGTGTTTACTCAAGTTTTCTTATTAAAAGCATTATCGGCACCCCGAAATTATGAGTGTCCTATTGTCTAGCATCAAATCTATCAAGCATCGAACATTACGCGGACATTGTCACATTGTTGGAGCTATTTTATTTTGACAGCCAGTTATAGCTTGAAGTTGGCTGCTGACTCAGTTAGAAAAAGGAATATTTCCAATTCCATTTAACTTCGCATCTTTGCTTTCACTGCACGCCATCAAAAGTAAATTTCAAGCGAAAGACAAATCTTCGTAAAAATTGGGCGCTTTTATTTGTGTCTGGCGCGCCTTGACACTCATTAGGAGTGGTTAAAGTTTATTAGTATTCATTTTAGGCAGGACAGTACTCACAGCATTGTTCGTTAACCTTAAGGTCTTTTTAAGCTTGGCTATTAAACATTTTTTTGATGGAAACTACTTCTGGTATGGTGTAGCGGAAATTTAGACTTTCAGCTAAAAGTTTGGCGGCTAAACGTTAATCGATGTAGGAGTATTCCTCACTATCATTGCGAGTATTTAGTCTAGAAATTTGCTCAGAACTATAAAATGTTAATATATGATATTAAATTTTTTAAAATTTAATTTAAATGTTAAATATAACTTATTTCTTGAGGTATTGACCGAAGATGAAACGCGAAGAGTTCTGAAAGAGCCCAAAACATATATTGCTCATACTGAAGTATATATTTAAAAATATACATTTCTATCATTATATTGTATATACACCCAGAATATAGTAAATAAATACAAAGTACTTAAGACATTAAATCAGCAATCATGCAAGAATACCACTTTGTCCAGCAACAACGCTCGCTGCTTATCGGTTGCATAAGAAATAACAAAAATGTGTTTGACTCCGCCGAATCTCGCCGATAGGGGCTGCGTAAATAGGAATTTCATTAAATTTTTTATGTTCCTCGGAAACTTCTATGAGGTTCATAAAAATGTTGCATTTGGCGGCTAACGTTACATAATAAAATGCTGTTGGCTGCCTCGGCGAAGGTGTATTTGATAGCTTTGTCTTCATAAATGTAGACGCATATGGACAAATACAAAACACTTACATTTGTGCAATATAAACATACTTAAGTCTGGCAACATTGATTTTATACAATTGACGGCCGAATTGTATTTTTTGTGTGAAGCGCGTGTGGTCCACCAAATGGATTTGCAACATTTTACTGCCGATTGATTTGGTCTTTTGGGTGTAGTTTATCAAAGTGGTTTCGCCTACATTAGCCAAAGTGTATATCGCTTAATTTAATGTTTCGTCATTTGTAAATTTAAAGGCTTACTTTTCGTTTATTACTCGAATGTTAAGCATCGAGTGAGTTATGTGTTTACTTTGTGGAAATTGCTATAAACCTTGAACCGACTGGCTTTAATAAATGTCAGTATGCTTGTTTTTACTCTAACAAATGGGTAAGCAATTTAGAATACGCCCTCAAAGCTTCATTTAGTGGAAAAGATGAAGCTAAGATTGCGTACTTAAGGTCTCCGAAGCGAGCTTCAAGGTCAAGTCAACAATAAATTTCCTCACTATCAATTGAAATAATAAAAGCAAGCTCTTCGGTTATCTTATCAGTCACAAATTGACATATGGGTCGCTCAATTAGCTGAGGAAATAGTGATGTGTTTGACCTTCTGTATAATATACGTTATTTATATAGCCCACAGAGCAGCTCACAATTGCTGATAGGCAAATGAAAACATCTTAGCACTGTCATTTGGCCACAGACAAGACCTTTTCAATATTATAAACCTAATTGTTAATGATAACGATACTTGTATAATTGAGATAAATTAAGTAGAGTGATTTAAAAAGTATTATATTATATATAAATATACATACATCGAAACAAAAATTATAAATTTTAGGTTAGGATAGTAAGTGAAAAATATATACATATTTACTGAAATTATCGGAGTATTTTGATAATGGGAAGCTTAAGGAACTTCTTTATAAAATATTCGAAAATACTGTGATAATGAATTGGTTTGCAAAACAGCCTTTAAAATTTTCCAAAATTTCAGAAAACTTTTCGAAAATGGCACCGAAATTTTTTGTTTTTATTATTTTCGAATAAATTGTTCCAAAAATATATTTCTATAATTTGCAAATGCGGACAATTGAACTTCGGTGAGTAAGGGATTTTTTTCCTTTCTTCGTATGAGATGTGATTTTGAGAGACATGAAATATTTTCAAAAGAATAATTTTTGAAACTAAAATATTTTAGGGGAAATAAAAGAAAAGTCGTCTTAGGATTTTGAGCATCTCAAAAATATTGATATAGTATATCCCCTGATAATAAGAAAAAATAGAAAACTGTATGTAGCAGGACCTTTCCGTTACAATTAAGAACTCATGCTTGGAGAGGCTTTCTTAGTGGTGTCTAGGAACCTATTTTTCCGAGTACCAAACGAAAAAAAAAATTTCTTTTGTATCACCCTACTGATCCTCTTAGCCTATTGATCACACTTAGCCTATTATGTACCGTGCTTTGTGAAGTCATACAAAAAAGTCTTGTAGTTGGATATCAGTTACCGGCAAAGACGTCCTGGAGCTATCACAAATCTGCTGAGGACTTTTATTTATGTTTCCATTATTTCACCTGGATGACTGAAAATATGTCTGGCAAAATAAATTCGAGAAGAAAGTGCTGT
Organism: Bactrocera correcta; assembly: GCA_027475135.1. Lineage (NCBI taxonomy): Eukaryota > Metazoa > Arthropoda > Insecta > Diptera > Tephritidae > Bactrocera > Bactrocera correcta. The sequence goes on along the minus strand of CM050325.1, from coordinate 77,075,301 downwards.
GATTATTCTATCTCATTCTCTTCCCAATAGCTGATGCAGCTGAATCTTACCGCATGAATCCTGATCACACAGTGTTCAGTTAGAACTTCTACAACCAATGAAAGGTGAACCTTGCTGAGAGTGAAGTGTTTTCTGGACCTCTTACGGCAGAAAAACCTTGCGACTGTTTAGCTGCTTGCAGTTGACTAACGTTTGCTGAGTTGGTCTTAGACCCAACAATCCAGTAGTTAACCACAAAAAGTCAACAGAGCTCCTATGCTTTTCCGCAGTGAATAAGACTGAAGTACCTGTCCTAGTCAGCTCATCAGCTTTACAGTTTTCTGCAATATCGCTTTAGCTCGATGCTAAAGGTAAAGAGTCCAGACATTCTTTCATTAGTCTTGAGCGCACAGACAGGGGACTCAAGGCTAATATTTCTGCAATAAGGCAGCTATTATATGTAGAAGTGGATAGATATATCCTGCTGTTCGGAGCAATAGATCTACTGCTACGTTTATGGCAGCCGCCTTCACTTGGAAGACGCTGCAGTAATCAGGAAGTCTAAAACTGATGGAAAGTTCCTGAGAATAAACTCATCCACAAACCCTCCTCGCAAGCTTTGATCCAAACGTAAAAAAGCTCACCGCCCGTCCCCGTAAATGAGCAGAGAAGCGACAGCCATTGTTAAGCTTATCGATCTGGTCATCCAAGTATTTTAGAATGAAATGAAAGTGTGCGGGAATCTCAGAGTATTCAGCCACGCAGTTATATAGATTTTCTGAGGGCAGCCTTGCGACACCATTCGGCTAAAGTTTGCATAAGTATTTAATTTTAGTACATTTCTCTAAATTTTCCATGAAATTGAAGGAATTTTCTTTTGTATTAGTATTGCACGATGAGGATACGGTTTTTAGTGCCAACTTCATAAGAGATAATTAAGTTTCAACACCGATTCCTTTTAACTAAATAATATTCATATTTGTTCCGTGGATTTAATCGCGTAAGCGGTGTCTACGCCAGTAAAGAAGGATATTTATTCCGTGGATCCCGATCTCTATTACCGAAAAATTTCAGACTATTCTCCTATAATACACTTCGGAATAGCAGTCTTAAAAATAAATCCAAACTAGATATCGGTTTGGGGGCCGGAATTGAGTATTTATTGTCGCTTGTAAGTCTAATAATTCTTACTATTCTAAAATCAGTATAGTGGTTAAAAAACTCACACAAAGACATCACAAAACGGCATTCGAATTAGTCTATTTTCCTTTGCATTCGAAAATTAAAGCATATACCATAGTAACCCTGATTTTATCCAACAGATATATGTATGCAAGTATGAATAAAATCGGCCCCTTATCCTGTTTCACTTCAATATACGAAATATTCTTAAGTTTTGCTCTAAATATGTTTGTAAAAGCTGTTTCCAATTCGTCAAGCGTAACAGAGTAGCGAATCGAACATACATCACTGAAAAAAATTTGGTATTATAAATCGTCTTCAAATTAATTATAGAAACCACTAACATTGAAAGGTAGTTTTGGTTATAAAATGGTTATATATTGGATATGTTGGGCAGGGAAGCTTACAAGTTCATGATTCCTCTCTCTCTTCCATCTTGGTTTTTTTTTTTTTTTTTGCAATAATAAATTTTGTACCCGCTTTTTGACAGTTCGTAATTTTTGTCATTCGCAATAGTAAAACTATTCTAAATCTTTTGACAAGAGAGCAGCGCTAAAAGTTCGTGGGCAGTGGAATGACGAATCGATGACGGTTAATAATGGTTCTGACAAAGTTCGGTGGGGTATTGTAATAAATTTTGGTGTGCACAATTACATCACAAGACGCTTTGAAGTAACGTTGTTACTTATTTATTAAATTTTGCACAAACAAATTGCTGCTACAATATTTACTTACAATTTCTTGACCAATTATGATTTTTAATTAATTTCTAATTTAGCAAATATCTTCCTTCTCAACTCTTTATTGAGACTTCGGCATCTTTCAGTCAACGCTTCCTGTGCGATTGCTGGTTACTCTCAAGCAATGAAAATGGTCTTATAATTTTGTGGAGCGGTTAACTAGGGTTTCTTGTAAAAACGTACGTAATTAGACTTATTACCCTTAACTGAGTGAATAAGGCAACGGCACCGACAACGGCACCTTTGAGTGACTTTCAATTGCCTTCGCTCGCCACCAACGACTGCTCCATCAGAACCCTAGGCGCTGCTTTTTACCAGAACACAATAGCGCGCTTATTTTATCGTTTTACTTCTTCCTTTCCATGAAATATTATTAACACACAAAATTTAGTGCCGAGTGAAAAAACAAAAAAAACGAAGCGAAACAAAACGAGCGAGCTCGGTGGGAAGTATTTGTATGCGTTTGTGTGGCGGCCTTATAATAAAATGCTAAATGGAAAATCATAAAGTATTTAGGTATAAATGTATGTATGCATGTACATGTGTATGTATGTATGTATGTATGAATGTGTGTGTGTTCGCTTACACCGACACGCAGAAAAAGACTTCACAGATACACCAAAGAAATACTTTTGGCGAAGGGGGCTACATAGCACAGGATGATAGCACTACAAATACAGATGGACTGAGATGAGTGTACCAACCATGGTTGGGGTCTGCGGCGGTGGTATTGGAGTGCATCTGTGTGTGTGCGTGCGCGTTTGTGTAAGTGCGCTGTGTACGAGTGGTAATTAGAGTAGTTGGAAATTAATTAAAGGTGCAGCTGGCAACAGGCCAGAAAATAAGGCAACAAGAAAATAGCAGCAGTATTGTTGTGGTTGTTGTTGTTGTTGTAACTGTTGTTGATGAATCCCTCTAACGCGGCTGCCGGCAACAATCAACTAGCGGCGCTTTTGTGTGTTTATCCTTTTGGAAATTTTATAATGAATTTTAAAATGCTCCGATAAACACGGCGAAAAACTAATTTTTTGGTGAATGTGCGGCGGTGCGATATTATCACTTACATACCGATAGACATACATACATATATATGTACAAAAATACACACATACCCATATAGAAATATACATACATACACGTATAGAAATATATGAACATACACATTCTCAAGTTGAGGTTAATGCGGCGCTGGTGGTGTCTGAGATTGCCGAGTTGTTGCTACGCTGCTGTTTTCTACGAGTAACAAGTGTGCGCTTAACTCTTGTCGGCAGCAAAAGGAATCTTTGAAGTCGCTGGTTTTTGTGGTGTTGATGGGTGATGGCGAGGAAAAGACAGCCAAATACGTATGTACATATGTATGTATGTATGTATTGTGTTGGCAAAGCCGGTGGGTGTTTTTTCGCTCGTTGCTCAACAGAAAACCGACACTGATAACGGTGTTGCGTTGATCGCATCTATCATCTTTAAGAGCACAGCGCACGTGCAGCGACTCAGCGAACCGCACATGTGTGCCTCTACATGTTTTATATACATATACATTTATATATATTTGTATTTTCCTAGACATGCTGTTCTTCTTTTGTGGGCTGTTACAGCAAAGAAAGCGTCTTTGAAATTTTAATCCACTTATAGACACGTCTCTACGCTGTGGAAATGCGCTTGCTCATACACACCCATATTTCCACGCGGTAATGAAAACTAATTAGGGGGCAGAGATCAATTTTCAAACAACGATATGCATTACATTGTGTTGCCATAAAGGCCTAGAAATTTAGCGAAGAGTGTAGTATATTGTCCTTTTATATTAAGAAGAATGAAGATCAAGTTCGGTGAACTTGCGTGTGATATTATTTGCAATATAAGGTTCACAATTTTATATATTTTAGGCTTTGTTTGGCATATAAACATTAGGGTGATTCAAAAAAAATTTATTTTTTTTTTTCGTTTGGTACTCGGAAAAATAGGTTCCTAGACACCTCTTAGAAAGTCTCTCCCAAAACCTATGTTTCATCATTTATAATGATTTTTTTTTTCATTGAGTTATAAAATTCATAATAAATAAAAAAATTTCGCAAAAATAATCAAACTTTTACTGTTAATATCTTTTAAACGGTTGGGTTTACGAAAAAATTATACAAGACCTTTTTTTAGAGCAATAAATTTCCTACAAAATCTAAGGAACAAGATATTTTTTCAAGTAGTTAGAAGCGAGATATAAATTTTTCTATCTGATAATAAAAAATAGAAAACTGCAAGTAGGAGGACCTTCCCATTACAATTAAGAACTCATGCTAGGATAGGCTTTCTTTGAGTTGTCTGGGAACCTATTTTTTCGAGTACCAAACGAAAAATTTTTTTTTTTTTTTGAATTACCCTAACATACATATTTTATATTGCTGTCAGAACCTTTCTATCAACTCCAGCTTCAGACTTCCCAACTTCTGCAGTGTCTTTCAAAACAAGACGGAAAGCAGCCTCTCTCAGATAAGCGACCATTCACTCAGATAGCAGAGCGGCGATACTCGCCTTGAACTCACATAAAGTGCGTTCTGGGTTGGTCAAAGAGTGCCTAACCTTGCTATCAATAGTATTCAGTATCTTTCTGATAAGACTGATATGGGTGCCAAGCCACAGCGGAATCGCAGAAAGCTGATAAGCTAGCAAGGAAAGGCACCCTAGAACCGCTATGGGTAAAATAGGAGCGGGTGGGTGCTCCCATATCCTTTTGAATTTTCCTAATAGTGCGGAAGCTCGGGCAGTGTTGGACCACTATTGGTACATGCGCTGTCACAAAAACCTTTTGGATCAAGATCGAGCTCACGCCAGTTCGCTTGCCCGCTGTCCACCCAGGGTCTCGAGGTCGACGGGGCCTTTTCGCTGCAGCATCATCTTCCATGCGAACGACATAGCCTAACTAGCGCATTCGTTGAATTTGAGTGCGCTTAACTATATCTGCCTCTCAATTGCCTATCGATCCCAAAGTAGCAGCTGTTGGCAAGAGTTATTCTGTGCTTGATCTCCAATCATATACAATATTATTGGTGGGATTTAAGCTGATTCAGAGATATATAAAGTCTTGGAGGTTCAAATTTTTAGGTACCAACAGTGACGTAATTTCCATTAAGCGAGGAATCTTTGTACGTGACCTCCACGGACTTTGTCTTGCTCTTGTTCACCGCAAGGCCAACCTTCTTCGCTTCTTTTTCTGCTTACCCCAATAGCACTGTACTTTTAGAGTAGATAGTGCCACTGTGATGCAAACATCTTTCCCTTTTTGCATTGAAAAAGACGCCCGAGACAGAAACAGCCTCTCTAAAACATCGTTTGGTGTCGAAATCGAACGGCCTGAAGAAGTCCTTATGCTCAACGTCATGTTGCATAGCCGTATGAGTTTCGCAGCGATACCAAATTTATACTATATGTGGCGTCGAATAGGCAGCTCATTTTCGTGCTTTCAAAAGCAGCTTTGAAATCGACAAAAAAGTGAATGATGTCCATTTGTTTGCCAGTGGTGTTCACCAGGATTTTACATATTATGAAAATCTGGTCTATCGGATTTGCCAGGCTTAAAGCTACACTTATGAGAACCAATCAGTTTATTTATATTTGGACTTAAGTCTTTCAAGCAATACTGACGAAAGAATCTTATATGCGATATTAAGAATACTGATTCCGCGATAATTAGCGCCGACTGCGGGATCTCCCATCTTGTGCATAGAGCACAGTATACTCTTACTCCAATCATTGTGTATGTATTCATCCACTCAAATTATGTTTAGCATTCCATCTGCGCCTTTCTACCTCCTCTCCAACGGCTTTAAACGGCGCAGCCGGTAATTCATCGGCCTATGCAGCTTTGTTGTTCTTAAGCTGCCTTAGTACTGTTTTCACCTCGTCTTGGTCGAATGGCAGGATAACAATGTTGTCGCGGCAGATTGTTGGTGCGAATCAACCTTTATCCGTCGTAGCACTTCTACTACCATTAAGAGGTTCGAGAAGAGAGACCAATTCTTATTATTGGATATTTGGTAGCTAGATTTCGCGTGGTCTCGGTGAAAACTGATCACACAGCTGCAATGTGCGATTGCAAGATTCTTCTGACTCAGAAATGACCGCAAGAGGTCCACTAAGCCACTAGCATTCAGTAAGTTTCATCTTGCACTAGCTGTGGTGGTGTTAAACGAAATTTTCTTATAGGTATCCATGCGGTTATGCTGTACATTTTGCCAGTCTAACGATGGTCAAAACTTTTTTTTTTTGTATTTTTCTTTTAGCATTTTTCCATTGTCAAGATTGCCTGGAAGAAGCCGAGTTAGATTGTCTCAACACTTTCTTCTAGACTTTCGGAAAATTAAGGTTGAAACATTGTTAATTTCGTACTCTAGGTCATCGATGCGATTTGGATGCAATCGTAAACCGTCGCCTCAGCAGACTTGGTGTTCACAGTGTTTTGTTGATATGTGAGAGCTTTGAACCACATTTAGAAGTTATGTGGTGTCATGAAGCATCGGTGCACACTGAACAAGTGTGATTCACCCAAAGTGATCATAACTTTTGATGAAAGTTAGTTAGATATTTTCTAAGAATTCGAGTCATAGTTTCTGCTTTCTTGATACTTTAAAATATATATATGGGACACCAATTTCTGATGTACTTACATCATATGCAATATATACAAAACTTCTATTAGCTTGCATAAATTGTTACAATTTTAACAAACCACTGTAATAAGCGTTTGGGGAAAAGCATATGTACTTCACTCACTAGCACCAACAATTTAGGTGTACATACATTTATGAGAAATGGCAAAAGTTTTCATTAGTTATGATTTATGTATATATGTATATATATAGGGAACAAAGTTTTCGACCGACGACCATTCCTAGTCAGCCCTCTAACGCTTGCTACTAAATAAAAGCTATACAACCATTTTCTGTTTTTGTATTGCACTCTAACCGAATTCTCGTGCATAGAAAGGACCCAACGCGCCATGGCGCTTTCGCAGCTTTTATAGCGGCCATTTTTATTCAATTGAAATTTACAGTATGGCGCGTTAGTTGCAAGGATCTGGCTGCAAATGCGCTCATAAAGAACATTCATAAATATATATGTAAATGCATGATATATTTATTTATAGAAGAGGTGTCTGTATACATACATCTATAACTGTCTGCTTTCGTGAGCTTCCACAACCACTTCATCAAAGTTATTTTCAAGGAAGTAGCACCAATTCTATTACAAAATATTGTATTTTCTCATAAATTAAAAATATTGAAAGCTATTTGCATAGATAAAGTTAAAGTTTTATCTACTACTAACGGCTTGAGGAAACCAAATTTTAGTCAAATGCAGTCTTTAAGCTTTTTGCTTTGCAATGACCACGACTGCAACTGTAGCCTCGTTGAGAGGCTTTTATACAAAATTTTATTTTTAAGCGATACTTTAGAAATGGCTTAAACCCAGCACCCAAGTATGTATGTATCAATATGTATGTGAATATGTGGTTAAGTGCATGAACATTGTATCCAAATGATTTGGTGTTTCATGTGGATGAATAATAACCAACTAGGGGCGTACTTTAGGGTGACTCGGTGGGTTAAAAAAAATTTAAAATTGATGGATTTCGGTCATTGGGTCTGCAACCATGGACCTGTTCTTTTGCAAGCGAGTGGAATAGTAGTGCAAAACTCAGCGAAAATTTCCCAAAATATTGTTTGGAGAAGTTTGCTGTGGTTGCTTTAAATTTCCTGAAACTGAACTTGGGCTCACTTACTTTTCAATGAACGAGAACAAGACTAAATTATATTTGAGAATAGTACAATGACGTAAAATACTTCTTAAGCATCTTCTTTGGATTTCGGACCGTTGTCTTGGATAATAACTCTTGCCAAATTTCTTGAAGATATCTCTTCAAATGCAAAAGTTGTCCATACAAGATCTTGACTCCGTTAGCTCAGTTTATGTGACAGCTAAACTTATGATATGGGGATCCGATCTGAACGATTTCTTCGCAGATTGCACCGTTGTCTTGGTTAGGTTAGCGCTGAACCGCGCCATTTAGATACTTGCCAATCGATGGGTAATTCGAATCGGCTTATTATGTAGATCATTTATGAGAACAGAATTTCTTCGACGATTCATGGTCAGAAGTATTACACAATCGTACAACTGTTAAAGTTGAGGTCACTAACTCCGAATTTCAGTAAATTTTTTTTATTAATTTCTACTTGTTTGCAGGATCGTATATCTTTCCATGATGAAATGGCAAACTTTATTGAACAGAAATGTGAGAAAAGCGGAGAAAAATATGGCGTCGTTTGCTGTCCCTATCAGTCTACTTTTGTAGCGTCCCTATTGAAAAACCCGTTACATATTTTTGCTTGGTCTGGCTAAGTTGGTTCAGTTGATTCCAGTAGAACCTGGATTTTGTTGAACACATCATTTGGCTACAGTTTAGATGAAGCAGGTATAACATATAAGCTCTCAGGTGAGACGAAATTACACTTTAATTTAACGCAGCAGTCTTTATTGCCGCTTGGCTATCTGCGAGAATTTCAATATAATTACTGTTCGCCTTCTGTTAGTCCTGAAAACTTGGCCTAAAAACTGAGACGTAGACGCAGTCGCTTAGTTTTAAGCTAATGTTTGAGTGGCGACTGGCATAGAATCACAATTTTGTGCTGCTTTTTTCTTCTCTGTTAAGAAAAGACGTAGCGGGTTTCCCTCCAAAGATCTCTTTGCTCCGGATGCCTTGCCAATCCAAACCGTGTTTTGTAACAAGTTCGAGTAGGATCATGTGTCCGTAGGGACGTTGAGCCTGAAACCAATGACCTAAAGCCTCTTCCAGGCAGGCTGGCAGCGCTTCCTCATATAAGAACAAATAAAGGAATATCTTTTTTCGTAACTATGGTTCACCCTAATGTTTTAACAAATATAGACCCCAAACATAAATCCCTACATATGTATATTCTAATGCCGTTACGTTGGCGTTGCAATCTTATGGTGTGGAAAAACGGGTGTATGCAGATTTTTATTAAAATACTGCGAGGGAGGAATTCACAAATTTCCCGTGTAAAAGTTAGAAAGGAAGCGTTGTGGAATCACATGCCGTTGGTAAAAGTTTTTCATATTTAACAAAGTTATTGCAATATGTTGTTGCTGGAATGCATTTGCCGTGTTACATTTCACTACACAGCCATTTATTTTTCGTTTCTTTTTTTTGTTTGTGTAAAGCCAATATGGTTTTCGGTTTGTGCAAATTGGTCCTGCTGGTATTGGTTTGTTTGGTCGGTATCAGTGCTGAATTTATGTAACGACCGCCTGCGCGCCAATCTCCTATTGCTCACTTTCCACCGGCATTCCGGCACCGTCTGTTGGCCCTGCGGTGAGTTTAAAAAATGGCAAACGGCTTCCGTTTGTTATTGTTTTTTCTTTTCTTTTTGTAAAATATAGGACGCGGATAAGCACCCTGTAGAGAAAACTTCCTCCTGTTTGGAGCTGCGTGGGTGGCTTGCTGGTGATGTTTGGGGTTGTTAGCAGTGTACTTATTGATAAATGTAATGAGCTCAAGTTGGTTTAATGAAATGTGTGTTTGAAAGAAGTTGTTGATGCCACACTATATTATTTTACTAAGGATTTATGAGTTGTTTGGTTTCTGTTCAGATCAAATCAGCTCCACGTCATTGTTGACAGTCATAACTTTGAAGTTCGTCTAACTTGGAACCAGCATTAACACTAAGAACAACCTCAGACTCGAAATCCAACGCAGAATAACTCCTGCCACTAGGTGCTACTTCGGACTGAGTGAGCAATTGAGAAGTAAACCCCTCTATCGATGAACAAAGACCAAATTCTATAAGTCACTCATTATCCCCGTCTTGCTATATGGTGCAGAAAAACGGACGATGATAACGTCTGATGAGTCGGCGCTACGAGTTCGAGATAAAGGTTCTGCGGAGGACTTATCAACCTTTTCGCATTGGCATGGAATGGATGAAAACACTATAGCTCTGAGAATATTCAACGCAGTACCCGCCAGGAGAAGGACAGTAAGAGGAAGACCTCCTCTCGTTGGAAGTTTTCATCCAAGAGGACTCCAATTTTTGCAGATTTTTTTAGCTGTTCCAAAAGATATTTCACAAATCTGGTCCGACCGGGAAACTTAAGGTCCTCACATATATGCTTACCTAGCTGCAGTATATGTATTTGCATATTCGCAGTATATACTTATACAGTATAAATATGTAACGGTGCCGCGCGAACGCGTAGACGCAAATAAAATAAAATTTGCATGAATATTTACAATTGAAAATTTTTACCATGGCCAAAAGAACACTTTGTTCCACACCATACACCTGAAGCGCCAAGGGGTTGACAGTTTTTCAGCATTTTTCTGCCGGAAACCGAAAGCAAAGTAAAGCAAAAATTCAGTTGTTCTCCGTTGGGCGTTCCTCATCCGTCGCCCGAAGAAAAATTTCCACAATTTCAATTGGAGAGTCGTAAACGTGATTCCATGCTTCCACATTTAGGTGAAGGTTGTGTGGTTATTTCGTATACCAAGTGACTAAGTGTAAGCATTAGCAATGTAGAAAGGAAAATTTGGAACAATACTATGCAAAAAGACGAGAAATAAAGCAAAGCAGTAAAATAAGGGGAATTATTTTACAAATCAGTACTAGTTGCACTGGGACCTCTGCGGTTCAGTTTAGAAATTATTAGTTAAATAACATTGATCAACAATTTGTGAAGCATCTCGATTAGTAATCTGAACTGAGTGTATTATGTCTTTGTCCATCACTGATATTCCAGTTATGGACTTCTGCAACATTTTCTTTGTGGTTAAAATTTAGATGACGGTTTTGTAGCTGGTAAATGTAGTTTCGGATTAGGCGGTTTATTATTTTTGTTATCTAATTTTGAAAAATCTAGCCTATATGATACATTGGACGACGACGAGTTCACAGTAGTATTTGTGTTCAAAAAATGAAGTGAGTTGGGGGCTAAATTTTCAACAGTTGTTGTTTATATTAACGTTCCGCATCTACCGTATTCGCTGGATTTGACTACGTGTGATTTCTGGCTATTCAGCAAACTCAAAAAGCTAATGTGCGGACGGAGTTTTGATACTATTAAGGTGATAAGAACCGAAAAACTCGTCTTCTTCTGACGGTTATACCAGAAAAAATTGTAGTCCGACTGTTTAAAGGACTGGAAGGGATATCTAGGGAGCAGGAGCCTTTCAGAGACTTCAGATTTTGTCTGAGTCTGGGTTTTCTGCTTCAGGAGTGTGGGCCTTGAATGCATTTTTGCATCAGAGGTATTTATCTGATAGGTCGGATTGTTTTTTGTGGGGTAGTCTATCGGACTGGGATTACATTAATGCGAATGAAATTGATTAAGAAGAATAAATAAAAAATTTATGTTTTATGAACAAACTAACCTTTCGTTCACAGTAGTATTTCCTGTCGTCGAATGAAGCTATTGTATGTGGATACTATTGAAACTAGTGAAATCAATAACAGCCGTAAACGTAATATCAGGCTTCGAACTTGTAATCACCTGATAGAACATGGTCTCCAGGTGTTCTTTCTTTTTTGTTTAAAACTCACACGCTAATAGTTCCAATTCTGAAATCATCGCTTTCGTTTATTTTTTTTCGTGGAAAGTTCATTAAGATAAAGTAGTTTTGTAAGTTCGGAAATTTTTCTTTTCTGGCTGATTCGCATAAAACGTTTGCTTCGCTTTGCTTCGGACATTTGCTTTGACAGATAAGTTCGATATATGCTTTTGTGTGTGTTCGAGTCGAGGCAAAGCGAATCAAAATTCTGTGTAACACTTTTTACGCTTTACCGAGCAACAGACGTCATTTTTATTAGAAAGAAACACGGAAAGGAAAACAATTATTCTAGCATACGATTGATATCTTTGTTGTTAATTGACAATTCATACTCAAGCAAAGCGTGAAAAGTTGTCTGTGAATCGGTCATTAGCCCTGGATCAAAAACAATTGTGGCGAAGGCGAGTTTTCGAAATTAATTCCGACAATTTTAAACGTTGCTCTACTGATAGTCGTTGCATTTTCATTTTTCAAACTGTACTGAGCATAAATGTCAAGCACATACGTTTAGTTTGACAGCTAGTGGCACAGCTAACCCTCTAGGAAATTCGTTACATAGAGTATAAAACACCTTTCATTTTTATTGAACTATTATTTGTTTCTCAAAAATATAAGAAGCTTTTAGACATGTATGTAAACTTCTTCCTGTTTGTCAAGCCATGAGATTGCAAATGGAGAAGAAAAAAGTTGAGGTAAGCGGATAAGATTCACTTTCTCTTTTTATGAGTGCTTAAAAAGCTGACTTAAAACTTTTCCATGTTGTTGTAATAATCTCCTACACTTACGTATATTGATTGTAATATTGCAACATTGCCAATTTTTTGTTGTTGACGTCACATTTTTTGTAATTTTTGACTAGCTAGAGGTTAGACATTTGTCGCCACTTATTTGCGGTTATGTTTTGATGCAAAAACTGTCAACGCTTGGTTGTTGCAATCGAAATATTACTCGCACACACACACACTTACACACTACTTTAGCAGAAAGCCCGAATTGTGGCAGGCTGCTAATGCAACATGGCACTGCAACACTCAGCGGCTTTGTGTCAACTCAACGTTCAGCATTTTGTTCATGAAGATTATTAATACATTTCGAGTGCAGCGCTTTTGAAGGTCGTTGTCGCAGCCAAGTGCATTTTGTGCGTGACTATTGCTTGGGAAGTCGTGGGTGCGAAACTTGGTTGCAACAAAATGAAAAATTTCATGCAGCTTATATTTCTCAGTAAGCAATGGTTGACTGCTCTATATGTTTTTGTTAGAATGCGAGCAAATCAAACACTCTCAATGACATTTCTGAACCAAAAGCGCCCCTCTATTTGTAATATCTTTCAAAAGCTCGGCCAGTTGTCTGTCGTTTGAACTTTTCATACGCTCATAAATACCATTTTATAAGAAGTCTTTAGCGCTGCCGCTCATGCAGAGCAGTTATATTAATATCCGCCCACATTGCATAAGCTTTCTGTTAGCCCAAAAGCGTTTTGTTGGACTCGAAATCATGCCTTGAAGTAGCGAATTTCCATGCATTTAAATTATTTGTAAACTTAATTATTTTAGTGTCAACAGCATTGCCGCATTTGGTTGCATATACTTTATTTAAAGTTGTTGCGGTTTACAAGTTGAAAGCAAAGTGTTTTTGCCAAACATGTGGCGTTTCCACTTAAGCGCACGATTGAAGTTCATAAGCTCAGATTTCGATTTAAGTTGATATGTATGTATGTAGGTGTGTGTGAGTGTGCACATGTGTTGCACAGCGTCTTAATTAATTTGAAATTTTGTCAACTGATTATAATCCGTGCATTGTCTTTTGGCCACTAAATAATTGTATACATATATCATATAGATATACATGAGAGCGGGTCGATTTTTTTTTTTTCAACTATAAATTCATGTATGCGGAAAATGTTCTACGAATCATTCTGAACAACTTTGCTAAGAAACTATTGTTCTGAACTCATTTACGAACCAGCGACTCTTAAGGCGAAATTTAAAAATCGGAAATTTAAAAATGTATGGGAGGTATATGATTTAGTTGTGCGATTCCGACAAATAATCAATAGAATATCAAAATATACCTTTGTATTAAATTTCATTCGGATATCTCAAAAACTGATTAATAAATTATTCCCTAATAACTAATCCCTAAAAACTTCGCCTTCGATATTGGTTTGATACCCATAGTCTCTCAGGAAAAGTTGTTAAGAACGATCCCTAGAATATTTTCCGCACATTTTTCCGTTTCTTTAACTCCTACAGGAAGATTTACAGAATCGATCCGCCCTAATCTATATACATATACAAATATGAGAACTTATGTATATACCATTATATACTTTTAAACTTATTTTTTTCTGGAGGCCATCTATCGTATCAAATAAGTCTGTATATATAATTATCATTTAAAACCGATTACCGTTATCTCCTTAAGCTTAATTATATTCTGATTTGCACAACAAAATTTAATTAAGAGATTTTTAAACTTGATATATAAACATTTTTTCCAATCATCGAAACAGTTGTTAAAGTCAGTTTCCGGAAATGCCTTCAATACGAAGAGCGATTCACTTTTAATGTCTTCAATTGACTCAAAACGGTGTCCCGGAGAGGTCGTTTGAGTTTCCTGAATAGCCACAAGTAATACGGAACTAAATACGGTTATTGCAACACAACATTTGTTGAAAATTTGGCAAAAACTCACAAAGAATTTATGCAGTATGCGACGATACATTATCGTGATGCAAAAACCAGGAGTTGTCGGCCCATAATACCGGTCCTTTTTTACGAATAGTATTTCTTGTAGACAGTTTAGCCGGTCCAAAGGAAATCGGAGTGCATCACACCTCGATTATCGAAGAAAACTGCCAACATAACCATGATTTTTGATCTGCTTTGACGTGGTTTCTTTTGGCTTCTGTTCACCTTTGCCAGGATATTCGGCCAATTGATCGCCTATTTCGGGTCATAAGCACAGATCCAAGATAGATCGTCAGTAATAATACCTTTCATATCATCCTGGTAGTCGGAAAGCATTGTTTAACAGAAATTATCGCGACACTGTTTTTCGAATAAATTTTGTGATTTTGGCACCAATCGTGCTTTCACTTTTCTAGGGCCCGAATGATCTTTCAAAGTGGTTTTCATTGATTCTTCTACATTCGAATGATGCTAGTAAACCTCTGACTGTTAATCGTCGACTGTCAAACACCGATCCCATTCTTTTATTGAGGTGATGATCATCAGTTGATATTGATGGCTATCCTTGACGTGGTTCGTCGTCAACGCGTTCTCGACCCTCTTTGAATAATTTATATCAAACAAAAACACTTACTCACGACAAACAATACCCTTTCCAACATTCTGGACTTTTGGGCATCAGAAAACTGATTCTGCACACAAAATTTCACTTTATGTATTTCAGAAAGACAAGCGTAAACTAAACACTAGTTATTATTTTGTTGTGAGATTTTGTACAGATGTCACTGACGGTAATACCAGCCTAGGAAATAAATATTTCGGCTAATGGGTTTTCGTGCGAAATTTAAATTTGAATGTCTTACTATTTTTTGCCCATATTATTCCGATGGTTATTCATTTAGGTAGGTAGTAGGTATTTCAAAATATTTAATTAAATGGCAATTTTATTTCAAAATCTGGCAAAATAATGACTCGAAGAAGATATATATATGGCAACTCTGTCCCTAACTCTCTTTATATTTTATGGAATACTTAATATATTATAATATTTTTAGTTTTGTGTACTTTTATCGATAGACGGCTACTATTTTATTTAAAAAGTTTTTTAATTAAATTTTGCTACATTTCCGCCTTATATTGCATATTGAACTAATCCACAAAAGATGCTGGAATTTTATTCATTGACCACTTTCTCATACAGAAGGAAATGTACTTAAGTTTTAGCTAATTCTGATAGCCTCTTTGATGGGTTTCTGAATATAAAAAAATTCCGAAAATAAGAATTTTTATTAAAAAAATTATAGCCATATACATATATATAAAAGAAAGTTGTTTGGCTGAAAATTGGTGGAGAGGTAGCTTAGAACCAGGGTAAGGACATAGGATACATTTTATCTCTTTATGACAAAATTTAATGCAAGTCATAAATACAAAAACTATATTTCAAATAATAAGCATTTGTTCAAAATTCATTATTGTAGGAATCATTTGAATATATGCGTACAATTTTAAACAGAGTCTTCTCAAAAACTAATACAATTGCTAAGTATTTGGAATAGAAGGAATGAACTGCAAGCAAATACGCAGTGAAATAGATTATAACTGGCTCAGTAATCAGTCGTTGAGTATGTATTATACCACGTGCATCCCAAAAGACTGATGTCATAACATTTCCAGCCGACTTTTTAGTTTTTCTACGGCTGAGAACCGGTTCATCATGTGCAGTCCACTGGAATGACTGTCGATTGGACTCCAGTTGGAAATGATGGAGCTATGTTTCTATCACGGACGATTCGGCTTTATTCCAATTAGAGAGCACTTAAATACTTCTCAGAATGAGTTATTCGTTGTTTTTGTTGGATTATGAACTTGCGAGACACCTACTTTGCTCATTTCGCCTGTTTCCGATTTAGCAAATATCTTTTCAACGGTGGATTTCTCTAAGCCAAAATTCAACATTATTTTCCCCCAAAAAGCAATGCCTTATTAACATACGAATTGCTTTATGATCCATTTCTTTGTAAAATAACACAAGTTGCTTCACAAAAATGCATTATCTCATTAACTAGGAGTTATAATCCAACTAATAGAAATCATATTGATGGTAGTATTAGTATTGTCTATGTATCAGTCACAGTGAAGCGTGGACGGGTCCTCTAGTAAATATATAAATATAATTTAATAACAAATAATATATAAATAACAGTAATTTGATGAGTTTCTGTTATTCATGATTCCGAAAATACCCAAATTACTTACTTCGTCCAACCTTCCATCTATATCGTTATACTTGGTTCAAACTTCTACGGATCTTAAAGGAAAAATTATAGGGCGGTTGTATAAAGACTGTTTAGCTAACTCAATAGGGGTAAAATAGTATAATTAGCATTCATCTGGACTTTTCGTGTAATCTGGCAAAAGAAAAGTCCTCCACCGAACCCTCCCTGTGTCAACTGGTAATATATACCGCAGTATCACGACAATGGCAGGGACCGGCTGGTAACAGTTCGCTAACGTCTGTCTTTATAATTTAGTGTTTTTGCTCCTCTATAGCACAACATTCAAATAAGCAGTCTTACTATAGTTGAAGGTGCAAAAAGACCTGAATCCAGCTGTCATGCGACCCATACCGGGGATTAGCCTGGCTTCAAATAATCCAATCTTGAACGAAGCTCCATAATAAGAAAGCCTTACTTGCGTAGCGGGTGCTATGCGCTAGCGGACCTAACATCTCTTACACTCGCGAGTCCAAAATATGAGCCAAAACAACAAAAATAACATATAACGGAGTCCGGTTTCCCCTGGAAAAAAGCCAGAAGAAACTGGCAATGTATCTGCTCAGTTGTTAGTACTGTTTATGGTCTAAGACAAAATCACACATTTTTTTCTCAGCTCTATCTTTTTCTCTTAATCTATCACCGTTTTACAATATTATTTATGACGCTTTCTTTTATGCAAATAAAGTAATTTTATTGCCGATAATTAAGTGACATTTTCATTGCAAAAAAATAATAAATTGAAACGTACTAAAATTCAATATTCCGCGTCACACAAGCGCTCTCAACATAAAATAGTTGTCACATAACTGTTGACAGTTGCGCAACACATAAATTTTCTGGCTGGGAAATTCAATGCATTATTGACTTGCTAAACTGTTTTTGTCTTAATTGCATATAAAAGCGAATAAATGCAAAATCAAACACAGGCCTTCAGCTCCAAGCAACTTCATTGAGTATAACATAAAAATAGTTTTTAATTGAAAATGTCCAAAAAAAAAAACAATATTTGTATGGCTAATTAATGCAATTTTGTATTTAAATTTTTAGTAAACAAAAAATATAAATCCTTGTTTGTACAACTGTTATGAAATCTCCAGCAAAGTGACCTTTCTTGCTTTGGTTTCAATGTTCACTTTTACATTTCTTTCATTTATTTGCAATGCTCCCAGCTGCAGCTTTGCTTTTTGTCCTCCTGCTGTCTATATATGAAAAGAGAGATACATCCTCTGTGGCTCACTTGAAAATGCAAAGGTGAAATTCTGTTTAATCTGCTCCAGTGACATTCACTTTAGCTACCATACGAGTGTACTTTATTTGTATAGCTTTGCTTGTACTCCATTGTGTCATCCTGTTGCTGCACAGCATAAAGTTCCATTTCGCATTGCTTTTAGGCATGTTAGTGTTGCTTTGGGTTTATTATCAAACTTTCCAACTTCAGAGTTGACATTTGTTTGTGGTTGAGCAAGTAGATGTTTGCTCAAACGCCTCAGCTCATATTGACATCGAAATTTGCATCCTTTTGCCTTGCCATATGCGCCGTTGTGTTAGTGCATACGAAACAACGGAAGTGTCGAGACTCGAGACTACTCAATGGCTTCTCAAAAGCGAGATGACATTTAAGCTCCAATGCTGTGCACACACACATGCTATCTGTATGTTGATATTGAGAGGGCCGATTGAAAAGTTCATACGAAAGTATAGAACCAGGGGCGAGGAGCCTTTTACAGTGAACACATCTCCACTGGTTATTGGAATGGTATACACCCATACTATATATTCTACTGTGTATTGGAAAACTGTTTATAATATGTATCTGATTACAGACTCTAGCATTACGTTATAGCAAATGCTCTGGCATATTGAGAAAAAGTTCGACAAAGAATTAACAAAAATGTGAAAACTGATCTCATAGGTTGGACTTATATTTTGGGATAATTATATGTTAGTTAAGTAGTCTTGAACTAATGAACAGTGCGTTCAGTGATGGTCAAAGAGTGCCTAACGTCGCTATCAATACCATCGAGTGTCTTTGTGATAAGGCTGGTATGGGCGCCAGGCTACAGCGGAATCGCCGAAAACTGTAAAACTGATAAGTTAGCAAGAAAAGGCACCCTACAACCGATATCGGTAAAATGGTAGCGAATAGAGGCTTATCTTGTGTTCTACTACTAGATAGCTGGGATTCGCGAAAGCTTGGGCCATCATTGGTTCAAGATCGATCGCAAGAGATCTAGGGATCTCTTTACACTCATTAAGGCTAACATCACCCTAGTTTTGGATCTTTTAACAGGCAATGAACTGCTGTCATCCACATAGTAACGCTGGGAATCCTACCAGACGCCATCTGCGGAAGTTGTATGTAAGAAGCTGAGTTGGAAACAACTCAACACTTCCTTCTAGACTGTCACGCATTTGAGAGGTCAAGGTTTAAAATTTGGGAGCCAAACTGACGGAAGTGGAAATTAAATTCCTGTGTAAATTTTTATTAAGCGGTTTCCTATCTTGTAAGTTTTAACAAATAAGTTTTTCTATGGCCTCACGAAGGACTACATATGTATAATAGTCCACGTGCGATCTTTGATTAGCCATCTAACTATACTAAAAGTAAAAAAAAAAATAAAATTATTAAAGTTTCGTTCGAGCAATCTCGGCATGAGCCAGTTAATCATAGGATACATGAAGAATCGTTTAGGTCGAAAGCAAAAAGTCACAGTTTCCAACTAATTTTATGACCTTAAAGATTAAAATAATCTATCTTAAATGTTTCAACTGGAAGTAAAATGTATCATTTGTTTTCCATATGTGCCGTAGTAAAGGTATGCCTATCAAAAATTAACTGAAATACATTCAAATGTGTGATAGTTGACATAATTCCTCTCCTTCTCCATTTCCTCGTATCAATTTAAAGGTGTGAATAGTCACAACACTAGTCGACAGCACATTTCAGTTTTTTTATATGTCATTTTTGCACTCTTTTATGAATAGCTTAACAATATCCAATACTACCATCTAGCCCTAGAAGATTTTATAGTATAATGGAGTCAAATGAGCCAAGCAAGCTTAGCTAGCATTACATCAATTCTTCATACAAGATTTTGTTCTCTTACTAGAACTTAATCCATATGATTTTTATTGGCCATAACCTTCAAAAGGCGCGCGCATAAATTTGACAGCTGTTGGATCATTAGTTCGTTAATTATGTCATTGTGAGTGAAACAATATTTGTTATTGTGAAAAACTGGATAAAAAATAATTTCGTATGTTTATAAAACTCTTCCTTTTGAAGGAAAAAAAGTTGAAGCAAAAACTTGGCTTGATATCGAGATTCCGAATACTGCTTCAGGGACTATCAACTACAGCAGTGTGTGGAGATGCTCAAGCGTAATAAACCGGAGCTTTTGCATCTAAATGTGACAATGGATAAAACATGACTCTATCACTTCACTCCGAAGTCCAATCGACAGTCAAATGAGTGAACTTCAAAACGTGAATAAACAGTCCGCAGGCGAGGTTCTGACGTCTATATTTTAGGATGCGCATGAAATAACTTGAATTGCCTTCCTTGAAAAAGAAGGACGATCAACAGCAACTATAAAATAGTGGATAAATTGAAGCACGAAATCGCCTAAAAACGACTGTAGTTGAAGAAAAAGTAAGTGCTGTTTCACTAAGGCAATGCACCGTGCCACAAGTCAGTGAAAACGATGGCAAAAATTCATTAATTGGGCTTCGAGTTGCTTCCGCATCTACCGTTGTCTCCACATGTGAGCCGCAGCGACTTTTTCCTGTTCTCAAATCTGCAAAGAATGCTTGGTGGGAAGAAATATATGTACATCGAATGAACAGGTGATTGGCGAAATTGAGGTCTATCTTGAAGCCAAGGCCAAATCGTACTACAAAAATTGTTTGAGGGTCGCTATAATAGGTGTGTCAATTTTGATATTGAACAAAGTATTTGTTTAAAATTTTGTTTTTGTAACCAAATTTTGTGTGCGGAATCGTTGCGAATGTTCTATAAGGCTTATTTTGATTCTGTTTTATCAAATACACAATTCTAATGTGGTACAAGCCTTCACAGGAGGTCGAGAAAACATTGAAGACATGCCTCGTTCTGGACGACCTTCAGCCTTTTTCACTGATGAAAATTTAAAAAAAAAAAGTGTAGTGAGAAATCGTCAGACAAGTATCAGAGCGATGGTAAGAGAGTTCGACACATCTCCCAAGTCCGTTTGAATGGTTTTGGTGGATATTTGGGTATGAAAGGCGTTCTTTCTCGACTCGTCGCGATAAAGTAAGTCTCTTTGGGTATGCTTAATCGTGCGAATTCCGATATCACATTTATGGAAAGTATTAAAACTGCCGATGAGGCATGGTTTTATGAGTTTGACATGCAAATAAGTCAACAATCATCGGAATATAGGAAATAACGAGCCGAAACCAAAAAAAAAAAACCACGCCAATGTTCAAAAATCAAGGTTATGCTCATTGTTTTTATCGATATTTATAGTTTGGTGCATCATGATTTTATTCCCTAAGGACAGATGATTAATAAAGAGTTCTATTTGGCCGTATTGAGGCGTTTGCGGGAGAATATCTGTCGAAAACGGCCAGAATTGTGGAAGAGCAATTCATGGATTTTACCATGCACCATCGTATCGAGCCATGATTGTGACCGAATTTAAAGCCAAAACGCAATGAACACCATCGATCAACCATATTTGGCTCCGTAGGATTTTTTCTTGTTCCCCAGCCAATCGAAGAGATAAAACAAAATTCGCTGAAGGAGCTGATGGCCATTCCAAAAAAATGGTTATGAAAAATGTTTCGAGGATTGGAAAATCGGTAAAGAATACTTTGATAGCGACAAAATAAATATTGATGAATAATTAAATATTTCGCATTTTATTTACCGAATGCTTTTTTGTGACAATGTATGACGAACCTAAGGTCATTTTATTTATGATAAAATTTTGTCTTAAAAATGCGTACTTTATAAAGAAGTAAGAGCGTACTACGATGTAGAAAAAGGCAGGTTCACACTTCTGTTACCAATATGAAACCACTTAAGTTTGATATTCGTTAGAACCGCCTACGAAAATATTTATTGCACAATGCAATTCGTGTAATTGAAATCGAGATGGCAATATTTTAGAGAAGCTATATAAATCTTTACATAAATGCTGATATTGTCTGTTTAGCTGTCGTCATTTAGCATTTCTAAAGGTTATCTTGTACAATTTTGTATCGGAGTTGCCTTGTAAATGTTTTCACAGACTGCTGTTTATGCGGCAATGTTGCAAATTGAACTTTTACTGCCGCCATAAAAAGATGGTCGCAAGTGTTCTGAAGCACCAGCATTGTATTGGCGCGCGAATATTTCATTACTTTATAGCGCGACTTACCGAAACCGCGGGTTAATACAAAGCGGAAAATATGCGTCTGCGAGAGCTGATGAAGTAGCTTAATGTTGACAGCGATACAGGCTATAATATTTGCCATGAGACAAGCTTATCTGCGTCTACGCATAAAAATATAAAAGCTTGTACTCCATAAGATTGTAATCCGAAAATTCGAAAGTCTGCTAATGAGTTCTACACTTCGCTTTTCATTTGATAACCTCTTCGGCTAATGCTAAGTAAGTGTGAGTGTTTTCAGAAAAAAAAAAAAATCTTCTAAACACATTAAGTTTTAATTGCATTGTCAGTTTTTCTTTGAAGAAACATTGCCCAATAAAATATTTGAAACTGATTTAGCTCGTGACAACGTAGCCCAATGGCTTTGTAAACACAAAATTTCTAAATGCACGCACACACACAAACATACATCTGAATATATACACACTCGCACATGTTCAGGTATGCGTGTAGAGAGCGTGTGTGGGCAATATTTTGTGTGAGCGAGTAAACAGTCAAGTTGAATGGATGGCGCTAGTGGTCACAGCGGAATCATAAATCAAGTAAACGTCACCACGACTGGCTTTACAGTGTCATACGGCGGACAAAGGCTGATAAATTGATATTTATTTTGAGCAATTTCTACATTCAAAAGTCGTACATATTTCTTTGTATTATGTGGCACTCACACAGGCGTTCCACTTCATGAAAAAATATGAATAATGAAAGTGCGAAAATATTTTAAATATTTAATTTCAAAACCTATTAAAAAGTTTATTTACCCAAGTATTTGTTTGTTGTGTTATAATGTATAGTTTTTTGTTTTTGCAAACTCGCTTAACTCTTTAGTTTCCAAACAGATGCTTTCATGGACTAGGTTCTAATACTTTTGGTGAGCACAGCACAAATAACAAGGTCCGTTCAGTGAGGACAAATTATTATATATACTATACATAATTATTATAGGTACTAAATATACACTATATATTTCCAAAAAAAATTTTAGTACTCTAAATATTAGGAAAAATCCTTAGTTCTCCCCAATCAGTGTAAAGCTGCTGATGGACGTGCCTGATCGTGGTGAATATTGAATAAATGGAATGCTCTAAAATGTATGAGAATGTGTAGGTACTATGTTTGCAACGGGTTTTTCAAAAGTAAACTGTTTCAGATATCAATGAAATTCTTTGTTCCTGTGAAAGTATAATCGAGGCCATTATGTATGGAACTTATTTTATATGGCACGCGTGTAAAAGTTCAGACGCTGAATCCAACTTTCGACGCTTTTCAAGAATAAAACTGCACGTTCACGTTCAATATTCGTACGAAGTTCATCAATCATCACTGGCTTGTTGGCATGAGGATAGACTTGACGTAGCCCTACATGAAATAGTCCGACGGCGCCAAATCGCACGACCGAGGGGGCCAATTGACTGGGCCATTTCATGAGATAACACGTTCACTAAACTTGGTTTTTAATAAATCGATTGTGACATTCGGCTGTGGGATTTGTGACGCCTTCCTGTTGGAACTACATATTGTCCATATCTAAGTCTATCCAGAAGCCCAATAACGTCGCCGGCTCATAAACCGCACCAAACCGTAATTTTTCAAGACGCAAAGGTGACTCATGGCCTCATGTACGTGTGGTTTGCTGCCTGACCAATAACATATATTTTGCTTATTGACGAAGCCATTCAGCCAGAAATGATCGTCATCGCTGAAGATGATTTTTCGAGGAAAATCCGGATTATTTCCAAGTTATTGCTCAGCCCAATTAAAGAACATACGACGGTTCTGATGGTCAAGTAGCTTCAGTTTTTTCCTCGATTTGTTCTTATGAGGATATAGGCCAAGATTTTTTCGCAATATTCGCTTGAGAACGTCGTATGACAGACTGATTTTTTCCACTAGACGCTCAATTGTTGATCTGATAGGATTATTATGACGACTATAAATTGGATGTAGCGCTCTTAAAGTTGAAGTCACTGATTTCGAATTTCGGTAGTAAATTTTAATAATTTCGACTCGTTATTGGATCGCATATCTTTCAGTGATGAAATGGCAAATTCTACTAAAGAGAAATGTCAAAAGAGCGAAAATGGCGTCATTTGCTGTCCTTATCGGTCTACTTTTGTAGTTCCCTATTGAAAACCCCGTTAGAAGTGTTAAGTCTAGATTCCATTCCTTCCTCAGTGCTTGAGTTATTTATTTTAAGTCAAAAATTAATTAAAGAATGGCAGATATTAAGATTGATTTAAGAGTGGAAGTTGTCACTACTGCTGGCTAATTATTTACATGGCACTTTACTGATCCAAATTATTATCATTACAAATAAAAACTAAAATCTCTAGTAGTTTGTTTTTCGTTCACCAAGTTACGCCGAAATAGATCATGTTTTTTAGTGGTTCACAAATGTGAAATATCGATGTATATAGGGTTGACCGCCACCTTTGAAATATGTAAGGAACTCGCATGGGAATCTATATACCAAAACCAAAACTACATTTTTAAGTTCAATTGCTTAAAGAATGAAGAATTTTAATTACAAATATTTTGTAGGTTAGGCATAATCCGAATCCTGACTTTATACAAAAACAGGTAGGCGAAAGGATAGATGATCATCAAGAAACTAAATTGTAATACTTAGCTTGGTTCACAGTCTATCTCTACAGTCCAAAATGACTTAGAGAGATCACTACGATCGACATTCAGTGAGCTCGTGTAAGGGTGATAAAATGTACGCCAAATCTCATGAACCATGGAAAAGAAATGGCGCAAATACGGATGTTCTTTCAGAATGCCTACATTTCATACATTAACGTCTTGTCGCTTATGAACAGTATATACATAGGTGGTCATAATTCTGAAAGTGCCCGTGGCATGTTTTAACTAAAATCTACTTATTTTCGATACTGCCTCACACCTTACTTGCTTAATTCTTTACTTATGGACTTGAAATGTAGGAAGCATTTCGAAATAAATATGTATATAGTCTACCAATGTAAATTACGTGATTTTGACAGCTCGTGGCTATGTTTATTTTAATTTTGTCAGTATCACAAATTCATGTTCATCGAAAAATCATCTTCTCGGATAAGTTCCATTTCCGGCTTAATGGTTTTGTCAAGAAAAAAAAAAATTGTCGGTATTGGGGTGGATCCAATCCTTCTGTGTTTCAAGAAACCCAATCACAACCCCAAAATTTTACCGTTTGGTGCGGTAGGGCGGCATCAACGGGCTTTATTTCTTTCGAAGTGAGGCAGGAAATGCCGTTACCATCAGTTGCGGGCTTTATAACACGATGTAGATCGACGGTTTTCTCACTGAACTTAATAAAATCAATGCGGACAATCTCTATCCAACAAGACGGTGCGCTGCCTCAAGATCCGCGTCTAAAGACGGATGCAAAGTTTGGTGAGTAGTTAATTTCCCGAAATGGCCAAGATCATGGGACTTAACGAGCGTAGATTATATTTTCTAGGGTTTTGTTAAATGAAAGGTTTACGCAACGCTCGAGGAGCTCGAAGATAACATTCAGCGCACTGTTCTATCTGAAATGCTGCAACGGTCTATCAAAAATTGGCGTAAACGGTTGGAGATATGCAAACGGAGTAGTTGTAATGGTCATGTGACCGGCATTTTGTTCAAATCATGAATGACATAAAACTCTCTGCTAAAAAAACAAAAAAAAAAAATAATCCATTTGACCGAAGTTGAGTGTTTTATTTTATTTTAACTTCATGTCGTTCTTGTTGGTAGACACTTTTATAGGTAAGTCTTGTGTTTGATCAGGCAGCTAAATGGCAATTTGATATCTGCTTAAAAGGCCTAATAGATGGCGAATTGAAAATCTCTGTTACTTTTAAAGCCACTTTACTCTTCCTTCGTCTATTCTGGGCTCAGCAATTGCCTAACGAACAAGAAGAGTTTTTAACTGGGTCTAAATCTTGTTGCATAAAATTTTTCCCGGAGAAGTCAGCCCTTGATTGCTGCATGAAAATTTTCAACGAAAAGTGAAAACATTTCATTGATAATTTCATCAGTAATAAAATAACGGTAAAATAATTTTATGCACTCGGCGTAAAAATTTTTTTTTCCATTTCACCCAGCTCGAACTCTCGCGGAAAAAAGGTCATATGCCACTTAACGTTAATGTAACACTGTTCCACCCAAAAATCTTGCGTCATCACTGGCTGGCGTCACTGTGGCTGCAACGCATGCAATTTTAAAGCACAGACGAACGAGTCCCACTTGAAATGGCTCGCTCCTTTGTACGCGAGCACAGCAAATAGTGTCCTGCAACGGAAAATGTCACCTCTGGGAAATCAACAGCTCGCTCTTAACGACCACCCAACCAATGATGTAGACTTACGCCGCGTACTCGCCAACGCGAATTCACACCTAAGGCGGAAAGCATACACAGAGTCTGTACACTATATATCAAGTAGTAGTTATTGTTTCGGTATTGTAATGAAACTGCGAACCGTCGGCTGTTTTAATTATTCATTTTGATGGTAGCTTGAATGAGTGAATACGTGCTCACCGTACGGCAGCCGAATGTGAATATGCACGTTGTTGCTTGGGACACAATTTCCCATAGAGTTGTATGTGGTATAAAATTTCACACATCACGAACTTCTTTTGCGACGGGGAATTAAATTGGTATGACATAGTGTAGGCACAGGACAAGTTGTAATGCCTTTTGAAATAATTTCGCGTGAAATGAGTACTATTATGAGCGTTGTGTTGTGCGCTCTTTATTGTAACGAAGTTTGTACGAAGTAGCTCATATACCAAACCGACATGAAAGCGTGCGGTTTGGAACTTAACTGCTGTGCTTTCAACGTAATACTCCAGTGACATATAAAGAGTGCTCCCAGGGAGAAAAGAGATATTTACGTGAGAAAAGCGACGATTTGTACGAAAGAAAAATAACTTTAGGGCGTGCTTCAGCTTCATTGTTTTAAGAATGAAATGTTGGAAGGTGAATTTAAGAAGTGCTCTAACTTTTGGGGTTTTGTGTAGGCCATTACTAAAAGCCTTTTTATTTTAAGAAGGAACTACTTGGAAGCTCATTATTTGTCAACGCAGTGTGCGTTAGGGTGTAGACTTACACTCTAAGTATAATTATATTAGTAGTGGCAGAAGGTTTTGACTGATGTGGAAATAGACCGGGACTTTACCCGGTCCAATCATTTGCAACTAATTTCAGGAATTTTTTTTTTCGATTACTTGCTTCAATCTCATCAGTTGTTGACAGTAAAATGTGAAATCAATCGTTCGACGAGGCTGGAGCAGCTTACTTTTCCAATCCCAAGCGCTCAGCATAACCTCTCGAGGCGTCAAACCTGTCTTTACGACCATTTGTTGAGCTTTACCACGGTTGGACCATGATCTTTTTTACACATTATTGTCATATTTGATTCACTTTTCGTCTCCTGTTACTATTCGCTTCAGAAATGGTTTGATGTCATTTCGTTTTAGCAAAAAATTGCAGATGTTAATTCGGTCCATTAAAATTTTCATATTTTGGGGATGAATTTTAAGTTCCTTAGCGATGTTATGGCTGCTTATGTGATGGTTCAGGTCAATCATTTCCTTAATTTCATCGACTTTTTCCACAATAGGTCTAACAGAGCGCGGTTCATCTCTCACATCGAAATTTCCAGAGCGGAACCGAGCGAACTATTGTTGTGCTACACAAACTAATATGTCATTGTCCCCGTAAACTTCAGAAATTTCATTGGCGAAGTTCTTCATTTTTTCACTCATTTTTGAACAGCTGTAACTTTTTTTCGACTTCTTCGAATTTTTTTGTGGTAAAGTGAAGCTTAAAATCTCACATTTCCACACTATAACACAATGTGATTGGTAGCACCAGAGATTCACAAACTACGACTACCCAATAGTATTCCTTGTTGACACTTTGGCCGATCGAAAGGGATTCGGTGTGCATCACACTTCAATAATCGAAGAAAACTGTCAATAAAACCTTGTCTTTTGACCTACTTTGACGTGAGTTTTCGGCTTCGCTTTGCCGCGATATTCGTCCAATCGATTGTCTGTTTCCGGGTCGCAATCATAGATCCAAGACTCATCGCCACTAATAATAAGTTCATAATATCCTGGTAGCCGCAAAACAATATTTCACAGGGTTAACGCCCCTTTTTTTCCGAAAAAAAAAATAATTGATTTGGGTGTCTAATGTAATTTAAACTTTCTTAGGCTCAAATGATCTTTTAAATCGTTTTCACTGATGCTTCCGATATTCCAACGATGCCAGTAACATCTCTGTCTGTTAATCGTCGATTCAAAATCACCAATTCCTTTATTTTGTTGATGTGCTGATCATCAGTTGATGTTGATCGCCGCACTGGATGTGGTTCGGCGTCAATGCGTTCTTGCCTCTTTTAGAATAATTTATACCAATCGAAACTTGTTCGTAAGGAAGACCCAAGTCATTCTCTCACACGTCGTTCTCAAGTTTGGGCATATCTGTGACGACGTTGTGGCGAATTTTGCGAAAAGATACAGGCTTACATCCGTCGTAAGTTCGTGAATTGGGCTGAGGAACAACTTGAAAATGATCCGGATTTTCAACGAAAAATCCTCTTCAGGGACGAGGTTCATTTCTGGCTGAATGGCTTCGAAAATAAACAAAATATGCATTATTGGTCAGGCAGCAATCCAGACGTACTCCATGAATCCTTATTGCATCCCGAAAAAATTGGGGTTTGATGCTGATTATTGGGCCTCAATAAGAACCGAATATTTTTGACCCAAATTGGATGATACGGACTTGGACAATATGTGGTTCCAACAGGATGGCGCTACAACCCATACAGCGAATGTCACAATTGATTTATTGAAAACCAAGTTTGGTGAAGTGTTATTTCATGAAATAACGCAATCAATTGGCCGCTTCGGTTGTGTAATTGGACGCCGTGAGACTATTTTCTGTGGTATTAGATCAAATCTATGGTTTATGCTAACAAGCCAGCGACTATTGATGCACTTCGTACGGATATCGAACGTGAAATTGCAGCAGTATCGGCCGGTTTATGCTTGAAAACTGTCGAAAATTGTGTTCAGCGTCTGGACTTCTGCAAATCTGCCCATGGTGGACATGCAAAAGAAATCGAGTTCAATATGAAATTTGAGCTAAAAATGAGGTCCGATTTTTCACTTGATTCACATTAAGCTTGTTTTAGCATTTGCGTAGGCGAATTTAGTAAAAAAATTTTAGTAGTTCAGAAGTGCCTGAAGTTACTTCCACAGTTCGCTGGCATTACAAGACCTCGTGAAAAAATAGCTTTCCACTTTCAAAGTGATTAATAACCAGACAATGACTAAATGGTCGAATGTTTGTTTCAAACTAATTTCGCACATTTACTTAATGCATTTTTAAGATATTTATTTTGAAAAAAATCTGTTCGACATTTAAATTTAAAAATAACACATCTAGTATTTATATATTATACATACATACATACATACATTCAAGTATACAACACGCTCGTAACAAATTTGAAATATTTTTGAAAACATTTGTCGGCTTCACATGGTATGAAAACATATTTGTATCGAATCTATATGTATGTAAGTGTCATGTATCTGTCCACAGGCGCCTCTGAATATGTGCGGTCATATTTTATTTTGTACCACGTCGACAAGGGAATAGTTAATAATTGCAGATTACACAAGTGTCTCGTGTTTTGACAAATTACATTCTTGCCGCAGAGAAATATCACCTGTTGCCACAAACCAATGTAACCAGCAAATAAATAAAATGTAAAGAGGCTGTTGAGATACCATATGAAATATGCTGTCGTACATATACAAAGAAGCTTAAATGTATTTATGACTGTGTGTATGATATAAGATACTTGTAAGAATACTGTGTTATTAACTGCACCTGTGGTCTTATGTGTATATGTACTGCAATATAAACATGTATTTGTACATAAATATGTACTTGCAAAAACTACTATGTGGTAATGGGCGTCAGTGAAACTCCTTGTAATCACAGTCCAGCTCATATGTTGCAATAACGATATGAGACACTTTGGGTATCGAAAATAAGGGAAATCTGCTATAATACCACCAAACAGACTGAGAGATTGAAATATTTTTCATATCTTA
Source organism: Bactrocera correcta (assembly GCA_027475135.1). Taxonomy (NCBI): domain Eukaryota; kingdom Metazoa; phylum Arthropoda; class Insecta; order Diptera; family Tephritidae; genus Bactrocera; species Bactrocera correcta. The sequence continues at coordinate 77,045,277 of CM050325.1, read as the reverse complement.
ACCTAATAGTAGGTATGTAAAGACAGTGGATGCCTGACGCGACAGCTAGGCCTTTAGGAGGACCTTTGTGAAACCAAAGGGACTAAAATTCCCTCACTCTATTATCTCTTCTCTAAAGTTAATCAATATTGTTTTTTTTTTTTTATTTATGTAAAGTTTTTAATATGGTCGTTCTTTGAATCAATAAATTCTTAATCGCCATGAATCAAACACGAAACTGGTATAAAACTCTTATGCTGGTAGAAACGAAACAAATTTTCCGAATAGCAAGCCTTAACAAAGTATCTACATATATGTGGGAATATGAAATGGTTATCGCTCATAGGAAAGAGCAGAGTACCAACATACTCAGAAGAGTAGAGCCGAATCGAACACACCTATTAGTATAAATATGTACATATCTAACAGTGAAAAATAGTTATTGTTCCAATTAAATTAAATCACAGTCTTGATTTATTTTATAAAAAATGTATTTTTATAAATTTAATTTGCAATTAATTGATACCAAAAACTTTACCCTAAAAATTTTCTATTTATATTTTTTAGGAGGACGCTAATAATATCAATTCGCAATACTATATTCCCGGCACATTGACGCGTCAAAAGCAGGAAGAATTGGGAACACCAGACGCCGTACAGGAAACACGACGCTCACATGTGAAACATAAGCATGAAAAAGGTACGAATTTAGAAATAGAATAGCTTCGTTGTAAGTTATTAAAATAGATTAGGATTGACCAAAAAGGCTGTTAAAAATCAATTGATTTTTTTTTTTTGAATTTGTCATATTGATTGTATCAAATCTGGATAGTTTTCAAAATAATAGAAACAAGTAAGGCAGGGCTCAGCTCGGATGCCAGCGAATATGATATACTTTTGCAACTGACAATGCTTCCCTTAGTCTCAAAAAGAAGAAGTATAGCTTTATCCTCGCTTTGGATGTCACGTGATCCCTCGCCTTTCTGGCTTGCCATCTTCGTTTCCGGTTTCTCCATAATGAATTACATCATCTTTTCATAAATGCTGTATTTAAATACTTTGCGGCTTTTTCAATAGACCATTTGAGACCCTTAGAATGCTTTGTTAGAAAGGCTTCGTGAAAACGTGTCTTATATTGAACACTTTTCTTATTTCAAGGCGTGACCAATTAAGAAGGTCGAAAAGCTGCCCACATGACTTGACTTGCAGAAAAATAAAAACGGTTTTCCGCGAATCGATCGAAAAAGAAACAATTACATATATTTTAACCCATTATTATACAACGTGATAAGGAGCATGTATCAGCTTCTTTGTGGAATATGGTCGGATGAATGCATGGCCAATGATCGTAACTTAAGTGGACTCTGTCCAATCCATAAAAGGGGAGGCCTCACAATCTGCGCCAACTTCCTTGAGATATCACATAAAAAGTTCTATCGAGCGTATTATATGAAAGATTAAAGCCCACCATCAACAACCTGATTGGACCTTATCAATGTGATTTAGGCCTGAAAAATCAACAACAGACCAGACATTCACCTTGCGCCAAATCTTGGAAAAGACCCGTGAAAAGGGAATAGACACACGCCATCTCTTCGTCGATTTCAAAGCTGTTTTCCACAGCACGAAAAGAAGCTGCCTTCATGTCGCGATGTCTGAATTTGGCATCCCCGCAAAATGAATACGGTTGTATAAGCTGACGTTGAGCAATGCCAAAAGCTTTGTTTGGATTACGAGGGAAATCTCCGCGCCGTTCGAAACCAAACGAGATTTCAATCAAGGCGACTCCCTATCGTGCGACTGCAGAACTTAATCGAGCAGGTACAATCTGTTATAAGAGTGTACAACTGCTGGCGTACGCCGATGATGTTGCCGTTAATTTTGCTTTCTTCAAGCTGAACAAGGAAGCAAAGCAAATGGGTTTGGCAGTGAACGAGGGCAAGACGAAATGATTGTATCTCCTGTCATCAAACAAACAGAGGCTTGGACGATGAAAACAACTGTTGAGTCGACGTTGCGAGTTTTCAAGAGAAAGGTTCTGCGAAAGATGATCTTTTGCCGACTGGTCACGGCGAATATCGCATTCGATGGAACGAGGAGATATACGACGGCATTGACATAGTTCAGCGAATTAAAAGACAGCGGGTTATGTTCTATTATATAGAAGATTTAGATAATAAAAGGGTCCCAAGTGAGATTCCAATTAGAATTCTACCCTATAATAGTAGGTTAGGTTACTACTATATTAGTTTTTTTAAAACAAGGGTTTTTGGAAAGTTAATTTAATTAAATTTTTTAAGATTATATAGTGAATGCCTTGCTGGATATTTTTATCTCTAAGTAAGTTTTGAAAACTTTTACCCTTTTAGTTAGCACTTAAATCTAAACAAGAGATTTCTTTAAATTTGCAACTTATAAATGTTCATGATAATTTAAGCCTGATTTAGTGGAACCGATTGCCTCTCCAAAGTAACGCAAATTTAAGTCACCGCGAAGCTGACGTTTATTTGCTCGTATGCCTTAAAAATTAATTAAATTTCCAAGCCTTTAAAATTAGTCATTTATTAAGTGCTTCTATTAAGCACATATCAGAGAATTTTGTCCATACCACGCCCACTAATCGCTTTTGACATCTCTTTGCAGCTTTGGCCAGCGAACACGTTAAGCAAATTCGTAGCGAAGCCGCTTGTCGTGTACCACAACGACGCGTCGAACGCATACAGCGCGACCCCTCAAAGACCTACACGCCGCACTGCACGGTGCTCCATCGATGCACCGACGAGACTGGTTGTTGCCGCAGCGAACGTCAAACGTGTGCACCGAAACGCACAAAAAACGTCGATTTGTATTTCTATGTGAGTATGAGTGTGAGCAGAGAAAAAAAAATATTTCACAATTTTTTGTGTCGGTTCGCGGGTGTCAATACGTCACCAGATCGGTTTGCGTTTGCACCGCGATAGTGATTCAACGCTGCGGCGTTCTAAAGCATAAATTTATGCTTATGTGTGTTTGGATGTTTGGATGTGTGTGTGTGTGACTGGTGCTGGCTGGTGAATTATATGCAGCCAGGCAGACTGGTAGTCAAGCAATCGCGCAGCCAAGATAATGAGGTCACTTGCCAGGCTATTGATTAATTGCCAATGCGTTCGGTTGGCGCGAGTTAAGCTGTTCTAGCTCCGTGTTGTTTTTGTTAAGTCAACGGAATTTCGTTCTGCCACCGAAAACGTGTGCCACACATATACATGTGTATATGTATATGTATATGCATACATAAGTGATTTGGTAGTGCTTATTAGTTCTGAAGTTATGCAGTCACATTCCGCACTTTAGCGCCCCTCGGATATTAAATGCACCGCCATTCGCTGAAATAACATGTAACTATGACTTGTGCAATAAAAAGTTCCAAGAATTATGTCATCAAAAATATTGAAAACTCAAGTGGATTTATTATTGATGTGTATGTGTGTGTGTATATAACAGTAAGCTTGCAAAGTTGGAATAGTTTTTAGGTAGTTAGTGTGGTCGTTTGTGGGAGGCTCATTGTGGTAATATCGGGACTAAAATCCTTAAATTCAATTATGACCTCTCTGAGCCACCCTGTGCTTCTGATGAAGTTCATCAATGCAAAAGTTTTATCTGTTCAACCTCTCCACCGACTATAACGTTCTTCCAACTTTTCGATATCAATTTCAAAATTCAATTTGGGCCTTTGCTTCAAACCTCAGCATCATCGATTTCTTTGCAATAAAAATTCTGTTAAGGACTGAGAGGATTCAGAGTATAATACGCTTGATTAAAAAAAAGAAAAAAAGAAATTCATTTCGCGGTTCACGAAATCTTGTTATCGTCTTTATTGCTTTGTGACACGGTGAGCTGGTCTATTGAGATCTCGCACGGAATCCAGTATGCTCAAAGCTTTCACTTACACAAATTTTCATTAACGAAATGTCCAACCCATTCCTTTGATATCTTTATAATTTTCAACCAAAATAATTTTGTGAATTTTTTAGATTTTTTTTGTCCATGTCAGTTCTTTTGGTATTCACTGGTGTGATTCCTTCCGTTGTTTCGCTATGGCATATAGGCAGAATAACACTCGTCGAGATATTTTTGGGCATCAGCAGTGATGCTTGATTAACATGTTTATTAATTTTTTCGAATATACGAGGCTTGTTCAAAAAGTATTGCGATTTTTGTGTCCAGTTATATTGCACTTCTGCTAGCGATTTTTTCAATCCTCAAAGGACTTGAAAAATTAATTTTTTTTCTGATTTTTTTAGCCCCTAAAACGTAGTGTAGCTTTCCTTTCGTGTTCTGGGGAGTTTGGTAACTTCAGGAAAAAATATTCCTTATTGACTTAACGATCCTTGACAAGAACTCATGAAGCACGACGACGTTATTACCTTTTTTCTTGATGGGCTCGGGAGTCCGGCACGCTCTTCGTCGTTCTCTCTAAGAACATTTTGTACCACCGATAAAAGTTGCTTTGGTTCAAGTAGCTTCATTATATGCCACAGTTAATATTCACAGTGCGTTCGCGCACTTAATTTTGTTTTTCAAACTCAATTTGGTACAGATAAGTATGTTGATCCATTTTTTGGAATATACAAAAATCAAAGCAGAAATTAACTAAACGCTCAAATTGTCAGCATGACTAAGTAAGAGATATGAATACCAACATAAAGCAACGAAACAATCGAATACACCAAACCCCGGGAAAAAATTCAAAAACCTCGTATTGAATTCGTAGTAAATAACACATAGGAAAGGTGTAGCGTCTTACAAGTGTGGTTATCTTCTATAACCGAATCGATGTTTCCCCCCAAAAAATATTATTTTCGCCTTGAAGAGTCCAGTGTGATGTTAGGAAACAAACAGAGGTGTTTTTAAATTTTAAAAAACCAAAAATCGTTAAAACATCAACATTTCATAGTTGTTTCAGTTCTTTGGGTAAATATTAGATGTCAAAAACCCACCCTGTTTTGTTAAGGTCGGAGCAACCACGCTATCCTTTTAGCATTTTCCATTACCTCTTCGAGCTTTATGGACAGTTTACCAATAACTTTTGTACGCTTTTTCACAGTTATAATTAGAGTAGAGTTTTGGTCAAGTGGGGGTGTTCAGCCAATAAAAAACCTTTCTGATAAAGGAGCCAATAATTAGTTCTTTGAAATGAAATGGAATTTCCTTGATCCCGAGAGTATTTCTTTATCCTTTCAGACAGCATGAAATCTAAGCTTTAGCTGTTCAATATTTTTGGAATCGGGAGACTCAAACAATTCACACATACATAAGTGGTGATTCAACGAGTTTTTATAGGTAGCTTTTCAGCTTTTAGTAGTGGGGAATAGATGCATTGCTTACTTTATAAATACGAATCGGCTCAGTTTATCTAAGTCGAGTTTTAGATATGACAAAACAAAGGCAGAGGCGATACTCAACCATCTTTCTCTCCTATTTCTCTGTATTTCTACATGAATCATCGTTACTAATTCCCATACGTCTCGTATGTGAGCCTTTGACCAGGCTAACAACCGTCCTGCAGTCTTTTCGAAACTGTGTGAGTAGAAAGAGTGGGTGTTTTATTTTCACTCCTTTGAATGATCTTGGGAGCCTGCATGTCCTTAAGGCATTCCATCCCCCCCCTGATTTTCCAAGTTTAGGAGCACTCAAAAATTCCAGAAATTTTGATCCGCCCGATAGTGGAAAATTTCCATTGGTGGGTTGCGAAGCAACACAACTCTATAAAGCTTCAAGTGAACAGCAAACCGGAAATTAAGCCCAATATAAAGCTTCACTGCGTTAGGTTAAACTGAAAAGAATTTGGTTTTTTTTTAAGGGTTGAAGATCTTGGAAAAAGCCAAAGTGCATACCACACATTTATTTTTGGTAGTTTTGATGGTAGATGGAGCCAGTGATGGAACGATGGTGGTACGAATTATGCGAGCCATTGACATATTTCACGAATTAAGAAACACGGCTGAGATGATAAGTCATGTCATCAGAATGTAGAAAAACTCCAGTACTGGAGTATTCGACACAGTACCTGCGGGGGGAAGCAGAAAAAGAAGAAGACCTTCACTCCTTTGGAATGACCAGGTGGAGAAGGATCTGGCTAACTTGGTTTTTCCCAAATTTTGCACCAAATAGCGTAATGAACGATGTTGTGAACTCGGCTATAACCGTGTAAGTGGTGTCTACACCAATAAAGAGAAAGATAAATCAATATTTATAAAATATATCCAGTAGTTTAAGGTGTTGTTGTAACCATTAACTGAACAAATCTTTAACATGTAACATGAGTTCATGTAAAATGAGTTTGAATTGAGCCTTTTATCAATTTGACCTTTAATATTGCGACTTCACTTTCCATTTTAAATGTATACAGTTAAGTTTTAGACAAATGTCATACAGTTTAGACGATATACGAGTACAGTTACAAATATTACATATCGCGTGACCACTTGCTTAGCTAATGTAGTTATCACCAGACAGACAGTTGTTGTTGTTCCGTTGGTTGGTGTCAGTTTCGTTGTGGCTATCAGTCAAATCTCACCAAATGGGAGTAAAAAATGATCGCATCAGCTCCACTGCCCACATCACCGGTTGTTATGCAAACTCATAATCGCCTCATTGCCAGTCAAACAGGCCGAGTGTGTAAGCAGTCCGCAGCAGCAGACAGTTCGTGGTCAGTGCGAGCTTTGCGCAAACCGATAGCACTGTAGATAAGTGCCACGGGTACATGTGTAGTAATAGCGGCGCAGACAGGCAGAGAGTGAATATTTCTTTTTCCAGCTGATATAAAATGTGAGTAAATTAATTAAATAGCTTTGAATGACGGAAATCTGCATATTAAGGCCTACGGGCGTTTGGCGGTGAAGGTGGCAGCGACGTTGACTGTCGTTAACTTCGTGGCCAACCGCTGTGGCGTGCAGTGCTTAGGGAAAATCAGGAGTTGTTCGTGGCATAATTGGGTGGCCCGGCGTGGTCGTCGGTGGGCCGGTGATAGATTTCGTTTAGTGAATGCCGCCGCCGCCGTCGCCACTGCACGAAACGTGAGTGAGTGATTGCAGAGTGGCAAGGTTGCGCGTACGTGGGTGGCACAGCAGCGCATGCGGCGTGGAAAGTAAATAAGTTGTTTGACTGCCGCTTGTTTTTATGGCATTTGATGGTGCCTCAAGGATTTTTCGCGTTGCCACAGCTTGACCGGCGTGTCGCCCAGCAGCGCAAATGCTCGAAAGTTTGTGTATTTGTCGGGCTATGATCGCCTGCTGGTCCGTTGCTGTGACGGTTGTTTGTTTTATTTGCTCCACGTCAACGGATAATGTGCATATCAATTTATTATGCAATTTCATTTGCAGTTTAGAGGCTTACGTGCCTATGTAATAGTGTGCGTTTACAAATTCATTTAGACACATGTAGTATGTATATTTATTTATTTGCTCTTTCTCCAGCGTTGTTTGATGGTTTTCGTCTGAAAGCAATTTGTAGGATTTGCAATTTAATTGCATTCGATTTATGAGCGGATTAACTTGAAGCACCTACGCGTCATGGCGGCGGTCACTAACGGTGAAAGTGCAACAGGTGGTTGTAAAAGCCTCCGCTAACTGGCATCAAGTGTTGTTTTGTAGATTTACTCAGTTGTGGCATGCCACTCGGTAGACTTCGGCTGCATATGGGAATGTACTTTATCGGTTGATAACGATTTTGATGGAATTTGATGTAGTAGAATCGGTACAAAGCTATGAAGTGTAAGAATTTTACTGCGAAAGATCTACGTGAAGTTGTCTTCCAGAGATAATAAGAAGTATACCTTGCATAACGGATGGATTATTGTCAGGTACACTTAACAGTGTGGATGGAGCCATGTGTAGAAGTTCATGAAGTGAAGAAAGTTTTCTGAAAGCCATTCACTTGGGAGTGACCAGAAACGATTTTTTTTCAATGACTCAAGCAGCTCAGACTCCGGTCGTAGACCAAGTATCCACTTGTAGTCAAAAAAAATAAATTTGAAAGGAGCTAAGTGAGAAGGCGAAAAATCCCTTTCCCGCGATTGTTTGCTGTGTTTGGGGCAGGCCACGTAAAAAAGACTCCCAACGAAAAGTAAAAAAACAGCCTCTGATGAGAGATGCCCATTTTGATGACGACCCCTGCAAACGTGTTAAGGATTACGATTTAAGGGCATGCACCTGGAATATCCGGTCCCTTAATTGGGAAGGTGCCTCTGCCTAGCTGGTTGATGCCTTAGTTAGAGTTAGGACTTACTTCACCACAGTCCAAGAAATGCGAAGGACGCGTCAAGGATTTAGATTTTACATTGCATTTACTACAGGTTTTGGGGAAACCTTGGGGTGTCGCCTATACTGGCATTCAGCCGGGTGGGTGAAGTTGCCACAATCCGCATCCCAAAACCTTCAAATATCGCTGATTTTCGCTCACGGTTCAGGAAGGAAGGACGATGTGACTAAAGGCGAATTCTATGAGCGCACTTATGAGAGTTGCCCCCGCCACGAAGTCAAACCCGTGCTTGACGACTGCAACGCTAGACTTTTTCAAACGGTTGGTAAATTCAGCCTCCATGATGAAACATCCCCAAATGGGTTGCATAGAAAAAATCATCAAGCTAACTGGGTGTCTCCGGAGCAAAGAAACACCAACCCGATAAATCATGAACCGAAGGCATTGACTCAGACCACTTTTTGTTGGTACACACAAATAAAGACAAGGAAGGTTCGACGACGAGAAACTGCAATTACAACAGACAGCCGAACGATTTTCGGGTTTGACTTGCCTTTCCCGCCTCTGAGAGTACTCATTAGCAACTCGTATAAGGGTGGGTAAGACGAAATATCTCCTGTCATCAAACAAACAGTCGCAAGTAGCGACTTGGCTCCCACGTCACTGTTTGCAGCTATAACTTCGAAGTCGTAGATAATTTCGTCTATCTTGCAACCAGTAATAAGATAAACAACGATGTCAGCCTCGGAATCCAACGCAAAATAACTCTTGCCAACTTCGGATTGAGAAAAAAGGTATCTCTTGACGAACAAAGACTCTATAAGTCACTCATTATATAATAGATATAGAGCTGTACGAGATATAAGACGACATTAATATAATTCAGCAAATTAGCGGCTCCAGCTCTGAAAATACTCGACGTTATCGCAACTCGGCTAAAACCGCGTTAGCGGTGTCTGCCCCAATCTTTATTATTGAAGAAGAAAGTGTCGAGAAGATTATTTTCGTATTAAATATATTATTCGAATCACTTTGTAAAGTTTGTAATAATATGATTGCCACCAATATTGATGCAAATCAATATCCTCATTGAAATATCCTGATATCCTGAATTATCCTGATCCGCTTGATTTTTATAGAAGCTCAACGACTTATACAGAGGTCTTTTCATGAATTACTAGGAGTGATTTAGAGGATGTTGTTGTAGCGGCATAAAACATTTCTGAAGAAATTTCGAGGAAAGGTGCCGAGTTAACAGTACGTGACCGGATAATAATCCGAATCCGTTCCGGTTACTTAGACCCGACTGTAGTTTTTAAAGCACGACTCTCCTCCTTTACTTCAATAAACTCATTAACTGTGATCACAAAAATGTTTTATTCATAATCGTATGGTTATAACCTAAACAAAACCAAAAAAATCTTATATCGCTTTGATAAGTTTCTTCTAAGTGTTTCTTTTGTGACTTTTTACGGTGTGATTTGTGAGACTATATTGAAACATGGATCGTCTATATGTTACGATTTCTTGACTATTTTGCTTTATCCAATATTATCATTAATTCCAGACTTTTTTTTATCAAGAAATAATTTTTACAATTTATATTTTCGTGCATAGGTTCACAGCATCAATGAAAAGGGTGGCACGGTCGAACGTTTAACATTCGTTAATCACACGGAATGTCACTGTGTGGAGAAGACGCGACAACAGGTCGACGAATACCACAATATGGCAATGTACGACATGACCTATGGCGGACAGACAATGCGACACGCAACGATAGTCAACTGTAATTGTCCCAAATTGTATGAGAAAATATTGCAAGAAGACGGCTTTTGTCGCTGCGATTGCTCGTCCGGCAACACCGGCTGTGATTGGCTCAAACGCGGCATGGAGCATTTCTCGATGATCGATCGCAAGTGAGTACATTGGCTTATAGCATTCAAAATACAATTATATTGCGTACAAAATATTAATGAAAAATTTATAATTTCTGTCACGCAGATGCATAAGCGAGGGCCGCTGTAAGCCGCCCACATGCGAGCACGGCAACTACATCAAAAAGTTTGGACGCTGTCCGCGGCGCGAGGAGCAGTTGCCAGCCGCCTTGACTGAGCCGGTGATGATGGCGACGAACGCGCTCTCCAGCAGTGATTACCATTGAAACGAATTATTCATTAGACATGCATTTCATTGCAAAAATGAAACTAAACTTAAGTATTAATAACTTTTAATAATTAAAATAATTAATTTATTCGATACAAATTAGACGAAACTACTTATGAGGGGTGGGAAAAAAGTGCGAAGAAATTTTGAAAAAAAAAAAAATTATGGTAAATTTGTTGGAGTTAAATGGCGTGAGGATTGAAATTTTTTCGAAGAAAATACTCAAAAGAGATAACGTACAATAATAAGCAGCAAAATGAAATTTATGCATTAATAATTAAATGTGATTTAAAATTTTAAACTTAAACTCGCATAAGTCAAAAATACATACTTTCCAGTTTGATGCAAAATGCATGCATGTCGGTAATATATGTATGTATAACGTCACTTAAAATGCAAAATAACGTATACTACGTATAATAACGTACGCTTGCGATTCACTACATCATATTACATATTTGTTTGTAGCAGGTACCATACACTTTAACCGATATATAACCAATACATAACCACTATATAACCATTTTATAACCAAAAGCCAAATTTTGTTTATATGAGCTGTTTCCATTATAACGTTTTTCCTTCGCCTGTAAACTTATTTTCAACTGAAGCTGTCAGATATAACCGATATATAACCAATTTATAACCAAAATTCAAATTTTGTGTCTATTCTATCGGTTTTCCTTCACTTGTAAACTTATACGTTACGTTATTTTGCATTTTAGATGACGATGTATACTAATATAAATATGTATGTGCATTAGGGTGGTTAAAAATAACATAAAATATATAAATTTTTTGGACCCACCCTTATGTATATACATATTATATTATATCACATATGTATGTGCATGTATCATTTGTACTAAAAAATGTGTGCGCACCCTAATGCATTTAGCGAGTGCTTTAACTCCCATCAATTATCACTTATAAACTTCCATGTAAGCAATGCATGCAATTTACATTGTTTTAATATACGAAACCTAGACATATGATTTGAGAAGACTTTTAACAGCGAACTTTTTACTAAGTATATACATACATACATACATACATATGTAGTGAATTGTAGTTGACGATAAATATGTAATATCAATCAAATACGCTATTAAATAGAATTTATCTAAAATTATTGTTAAACGTTACACAACTAAAATTAATAAATAAATAAATAATATTAATAATAGTATTAAACCATATTACATACATACACAAATATACAAGTTGTGCATTTGTAAAGTTAAAGCGCTAGTTTTACTTACTATTATTGATACACTGAGAAAAATGAAAAGCAATTCCATTGATATTTTGACTGCGTTAATTTAGTAATATGTAATTAATGTTAAAGCACTTTTAATATACACGCATTAAAATTAGACCAATTTAAGCATTTACATATGTACATGCCTATATACTTTAAGTTATGTTTATTAACTAATGATTTTTTGTAAATTTTTCTACTGTCTGCAATAATTAAACTACATTTTTAAACTGTAATTAGTCACAAGTGTATAAGAAAATTAGTATTTTCTGCTAAATTAAGTTGAATACACTTTACACTAACAGAAAATGTATGTACATACATATTAAATATTATATTTTTTTATTTTTTTTTTATTTTTTTACCATGTACTTTGTACTTGTATAAGCAATTAATTAAGTTTATTATTTTTTTTTCTAGTCAATTATTTTAGTTATTTTGTATATGTATATTTATGATGTGTTTAATAAATATTTATAAGACTAGCTATTTTCAATTACACAAATATACATTTAATATATAATATATATGTAATTAGCTCAGAGCATACATGTTGTATGCGCTTCAAACTCTTTAGCGACTGCAGTAACTATTGTCGAATTCATGAACGTAATGAGATAGTAGTAGCTATAGTAATGTTGCTGCCAAAGCAGTGTGTTCATTAAGCAGACTCGGTAAAGTGATTTTAGATTGTTTCCGTACTTCAATTTTCAACTGCTAGGCTTAAAACTGCGCAGAAGACGCGATGAATTAAAAAAAAAATCGTATATTATGCTTCAGAAGAACTGAACTTTTTGCCGCGTTGCAAAGAAATAGTATCGCTACCAATTAGTATTTGTTGAGAAAAGTATATTAAGGGGCACACCTAGTGTAATGGCCTAAAAAAAGGTGATTTTTGGGAATTTAAAAAAAAAATAATAATTAATCAATTATTTCAAAATTTTAACAATACCTTTATACATGTGTCAAGAATATACAGTGAAATTTTTGAAGACAAAAATTAAATAGTTTTTAAGTTATAGTCGATCTCCAACGGCGCGAAAAAAATGTCCTTCACTGCTGCAGTGATTCTGGCCTTCTGTTTCAGATATCGATTTGAAATTTTATATGTTATTTTTAAAGCCATAACCTATCGAAATATGAAAAAAAAAATAATTTTTTGAAAATTTCACTCTAGGTGTGCCCCTTAACGGCTCTGAAACCTTAGCTGTCTTCGATTCGTCATTTTCCTGCTCGCTATGTCAAAACACCATATCCATATCAAAAAAATTCACAAAAGAAACCCACAATAAAGTTGTCTAGTTTATTTAAATACAAAAAGATGATGCTAATTTCTTATTAAAGTGGTAAAAATGCTCTTAATTCCATCGGTTCTTGATTATACCAGTTTATTGAATTTATGCCCGTTGCTTATCCAAATCAATTTAAATCAGAAAACCGCAACAAAGGTGTCTAGACGAACTCAATGTGTCTTCTATCATATTCTATTGTTTTTTGTTTAACTGTCTTAACTCTGTAATTTATACCAGTTCGTTTTAGTATATCGTTTTCCAATATGGATGATATAATTTCTAAGTGAGATATAAATATCCAATAACTCAATTATATCGATTGTACTTCACACTAATAAAAAACAATTGAATTTTCTTAACAATTAGTGAGTTTTTTAAATCATATCACTCGTTTGGAAAACTCAGTACTTTCCGAAATTGGACGATTTTAAGCCTGGTTTGCTTATATGCAAAAAAGTATGTGGACACCTTAGCAATATGATATAAAAGCCTATAATTTAGTCGTTACTTGTTTATGCCAGTCTATTTAATTTTTACCAGTTCTCTAATCGTTTCAATTCGAATGAAAAATCAGCAAAACACAAAAGCTTCTAGATAAACTCAATGAAACAGAGTGTCTTACTGCCATATTCGATATGTTTTTATGTCCGTCTATATAATTTATACCAGTTGTTTGTTTGTTTCAGTATTTATCAAGATTTGACGAATCGTAGTCTAGTTTATTTAATTGAAAAAAGTGTAATTTAAACTTTACTGGATTATGCCAGTCTATTTAATTTATACCAGTTCCCTAATCGATTCAATTTAAATGAGAAAACAGCTACAAAGGTTTCTAGATGAACTCATTAAAACAGAATGTTTCGCCCATCATATTCGGCATTTTTCGTACGTCTGTCTATATTTATACCAGTTCAAAGTTCGTTTTAATACTTTCCCAAATTAGACCAATCAAAGTTTGGTTTATATAAATAAACAAAAGTATGTGGCCACTTCAATCAACTGGTATAAACTCTCGAAATTTTATCTCTGTTTCATTACGCCTGTTCATTACTTACACCAAATCCTTGTTCGATTAAATTGAATTGGAGAATGCGAGTTGAATAGAAAATATTATCTGAATAACGTGTTCTATCTCTATTTGTTTATGACAGTTTTTTGATTTATACTAATTGTGTGTTCGAATCGTCAATTCGTTTCTCTACTAACCAAGATATTGCAAAATGAAGGCAGTTACCAATCGGCATGCTGTTTGAATGGAAATTCTGTACAAATTTTTAACCTTGGGTTCGGCTATGTTAGATATCAAACATAGTATTACATTACTAATAAGATGGTAGTCCCATACGACTTTTTAAGAGTCTAAATTTACAATTTTCTTCAGAATAATGTCCATACGAATATAAAGTATTTTTTTCGATTAAATAAACGATTTCGAACGGTTTCTTTAAATTTTTAATTATTAAAGATATTATTTGATATTGGTAACCATATATACAGAGGAAGTTAAAAAAAAATAATTTTCACCAAAAGTAATATGTAACCCTTATCTGATCGATTACAGCCTGAGTACAATATTTTGTTTTGCATACTGCTCAATTTTAAGTGATTAAATATTAAATTTTGCTTACCATTGCCAATTTACAGTTAACAACGTTTTAGATTTAGTTGTTCCTCTTATCAAAACTTCGCTGCGATCCTGCTGCCTAACCCATCCACCGTTTTTTTGCAAGAATTATTGGCGAAACTGTAAGAAAATTGAAATGTAAAAGCGATTAGTTGAAAGTAGCATGTTTTTTTATGACAAAACGGTTTCTTAAAGGAACCATAAATAGGTTTACTTATTAAGAATATTTGTGTTCGAAAGTATGGTACTTCAATGATTAAAAAAACAGTTTTTAATAAACTTATATATCATACTATTCTTATAATTCCATAAAATCACGAAACTGCCAGAAATGCATTCACGAACAGAAGAACTGCTAAATTGTATCTGTTATGCATCGATAATTACTTTCTTTCGTAATTCCTAACACCAGACTGTAACGCATCCAAGGATTCAATTTATATTTTCGCAGTGGAGAATTAGATTAGTTAGGTCTGACTTAACAACTCCGAAGTTGCTTTACACTAAAATAGTTTAAGCTGTGAAGATTTCGTGGTAGAAATCACATCATATTGAGGCCCGAGAGTCACCTAAGCACTGGCCAGGCCCGGTGCTTGCTTCAGTTATATAAAGTCAGCTGGCAGCCAGTTTTCCTTGACGTCACCTGGTGACTTTCAAATCACAGCATATTGAGGCCTGACATGCTGCTAGCAGTAATCTTCCAGTCATCTCATGACTTTTAAATCACATCACATCGAGGCGCGATGCTTAGGTGACTGCACTGCTTTTGTCTCGTCCAGCCAACATTAATTCTCGGCGATGTAGTTCCAGTTCTACTACATCTTCGGCTTTTCTGTGGTAGACAGAGTTCCTCAATTATGCAAAATAGCCATACTTTTCAACCTTACCTTCCTTGAGCAGCTTAATTGCTATCTTGATAATTTCATAAGAAAAAGAAAAGAAGCTCTTGAATATTATAATTAATTTGTTCTGTTCAACGCGCAGAAGCAACTGTAAGACGTAAGATTTTCTAAATATTAGACACTTGAAATAAATAATTAAAAAATAGCATTATGCAATTCTAAAGTAATGTTTGGACTTATATTGCAAAACTACTAAACTAACCTCACTTTTATTTACAATTATATATAGTAAACACTCACGAAATTGTTCGTTATTTAATTGACCTAAGCTGATTATTTGTATGTACATACATTAACACAATTAAAAGCAGTATATTAGTTTAATGATAATGACGAAAATGTAGAAAAAATAATTTAATTCAAAACACAAAATGTATGCAGTTTTTAAGAAATTCTCAAAGTTTCTTTTTAATAAAAATCAATCAAAAAACTACAATATCGAATTATACACAATACTTATTTGCAACGACTTTTATTTCCATCGTTTTACGATTCTTCGATGGTAAGTTTGTTCCTTAAAAGGTAAGAATCGATTAAAGATTCATCGTTAGTGAGTTTGTTTTTAAAAAGGTAAGATTTGTTTACACCTTTAATTGGTGGTCTTTTTTACGTGGCGGGTCCCAAACCCAGCGCACAACCCTCCTTTGATATTTGATTCGCCTTCTGACTTTAGCTCGCTTTCAAACGGATTCGCTAAATTAAACTTTTTTTCATCGGTAATTTTGAGGTTAAGCCACTATCTTACACTAAGCGTAGTAGGACTTTTTACCAAAATTGTATGAAATCCTAAGTTCCCATGGCTTCCGTGACTATAATATGTCACTTTCCATCCCTCCAATACTTTAAATGGCACGCTTTGAAAGCGAATAAGCAATTGGTATAAATCACATACTATAAACTGACAAGCAGTTATAACACATGATCTTTTGTCGGTTCGCCAAGTGTTGGATAGTGGCGAAACGAACAAACAATGCCTGATGTTCAAACAAATAAGCGGCATTTCTGGTGCAACACTGCACAATTTAAAAATTTTTTCTTAGATAAAACATTAAATATTTTATTACTACAAACATACATTATTAGCAAAGAAATTCTGAAATAATTGGGAAAAATATTTTAAACTCGGCTATTGTGGCGTCGTTTCCGCCGATTCCTCGGAAAACAGATGCGCCCGCGTTGACAGGATCAATAAAAGTGAAAAGTA
Source organism: Bactrocera correcta (assembly GCA_027475135.1). NCBI lineage: Eukaryota > Metazoa > Arthropoda > Insecta > Diptera > Tephritidae > Bactrocera > Bactrocera correcta. The sequence continues at coordinate 77,028,611 of CM050325.1, read as the reverse complement.
CGTGTTTTAGTAAAAACTTAAACTAGGACTTGGACAAAGGAAAAAAACTGAAAATTGAAATTTTCTCAGATATTTTTACAAAAAAATTAAAATTTTAGTGAAAACTTCGCGACAAATTGTTTTCAAATAGTTGTAATTAAAAAAACTATTTCTTCGTCCAAGTCTATATGAGTTGTATCTCAAGGAACTGTGTAAAATTTCATGAAGATCGGTTGAGTAGTTCTCCAGAAGTTTTGCCAACCGACTTCAAAAACACAGTTTCGAGAAAAACGCGTTTAAAGATGGCGCACTCAGCCCGGCTAACCTCGAGCGTGCAAGTTCTCAAGGCTGTATCTCCGAAACTGTTACTCGGATCAACTTGAAAATTTAGGACAATATTCTAGAAAAGAGAGAGAACTTTAAAGCTCAATACGACAAAAAAAAAACTTCAAAAGGACATAAATCAAATTTAATTTTCATTCAAATGTAAAGTTACATATATACATTTGTAATAGTTGCTTTCCACACTCCAATCGTTGAAGAAGCATGAAACGAACAAACAACTGTTATAAGCTAAATAATCTGGGATAATTAAAAGGCTATAGAAAACCAAGCATTGATGAATTATATATTACATATTTTTTTGAATTAAATTCAACTCAATAGCTTTTTAAACAAAGTTGAAATTTTATATCTCTCTAGGATATGTTGACAATGGAAAATAGAGACTCGATTAATTATCATATATATATAACTTTCACTTTCTTATCGCATCAGCTTATTTTACGATGAAAAATAAAACTAAAATGTTAAAAAATGTGTACATTGGGATAAAAAAACAATCGGAAATTGTAAACTCCCCGAGTAAATTATTTTTCAAATATGTAATTTATTAACATAGTCGGACTGTCATTAATTATTATGCCAAACATGATCGGGATCTATCAACGATTTTGTTTACGGCGGCTGTTTAAATCGGTACTCCTCATGTAATCGTAACGCATGGAAAAGTGTTGTAGTACCACGCGTTTCCTGTGAGAAATCATTGCGGATGCTGGAAAAGACTTATGTTGATTCAGTTTTATCAAAAACACAAACCTACAAGTAGTACAAAGCCTTCAAAGATGGTCGAGTGATCGATGAAAACATACTCCGTTCTGGAGGACCCTCGCTCTTCAACTAATGAAAATATTAAGAAAGTGAAGATATGATGTTTGAAAATCCTCAGGCAAGTATTAAAGAGCCGACAAGAAAGCTCGACATCTCTCGCGAGTCCGTCCTACTGATTTTGGTGGGATAAAAAGCGTTCTTGCTCGACCCGCCCCGATAAAGCTGAATTTTCTTCAAAAAGGGTGCCTTAAAAAGATCTTTTTGCATATGCTTAACCGTGCGAGTTCCGATTCCACATTCATGGAGAGTATTAAAACTGTCGATGAGATGTGGGTTAATGAGTTTGACATGAAAACAAATCAAATCGTCAAATTCGCTTAAAAATCAAGGTGATGCCGATGCCGTGTCTTTCCATATTCGTGCCGAAATTCCGTCGAAAAGGGCCGGAATTGTGCAAGAACCATTCATAAATTTTACTGACCGAATTTAAAGCCATAAACGCAATGAATACGGTAGATCAAAAACCGTATTCACCAAACTTGGCTCCGAGTGATTTTTTCTTGTTCCTCAATCTGAAATTTCGGCTCTGTAGAATTCGTTTTCAGTCGATCGAAGAGATAAAACAAAATTCGCTGAAAGAGCTGAAAACCATCCCAAAGGTTGGTTACGAAAAATGTTTAGAGAAGTGGAAAAATCCTTGGCAAAAGTGTGTTACATCTGGTGGAGATTGCTTTGAAGGCGACAAATTAAAAATTTATGAATAATAAATATTTTGCGTTATTTACTGGGTACTTTTTTATCACAATATATTAAATATTTTTTTTGAATTCAAGTCAATCAAATAGCTTCGTTATTATTTTTAAATTTCAATTTCAATTTTGATCTTCCCAGGATAGGCTGACAATAAAAAATTTGAAGCCAGATGTTCGATTAACTATTATATATATCACTTTCATTTTCTCATCATATTAGCTTACTTTATGATTAACAATGAAACTGAGTTATTAAAAAGTTTTACATATTATTATATATTTGTAAATAAAACTTTGAACACAAAGATCACAGTTGAATTGTGACATCATTCTTACACACATGGACGAAATTGGTCCGCATCTCCCATAGTATATTATTGTAACATATACAGCCTTATCAGTGTTCCAAAACAGCTGTACATACATACATATAGTATATATGTATAGGCACATTTATTTTTCTTAGCCACATACATTTTTTTTTTGGTGACCCAACTTTGGAGATAAAACAATTATAAGACTCCTGGGACTAAATTCTATTTGGGTTTACTTTCAATTTGCGTGAAACGAAGAGACCAATTATTTGTATTTGTTTGTATTTTTTTATTTGAAAAGATAAAATAAATTTATTTTGCAATTGCATTAGTTCCAAAATGGGGCGTTAGGGTATTCCCCTAACATAATAATACATATTTAAAGAATAACCAATATTAAAAAAAATATATATGAGGTGGTGTAAACGCCCCTTTTAAATTTGTGCAGAAATTTTAAAAATTATTTGATAAAAAAAAAAAAATAAAAAACTTCTTTTGCTAAAAAACTTGTTTTGCTAAAAAACTTTGGAATATTGTGTAAAAATAATAGATATTTAATCCAAAATGTTGGAAAAATGTATTTTGTTCACAATCGTGAGATATAAAAAATGCTTCGAATGACTTCTTCTTCTTTACTGGCGTAGACACCGGTTACGCGATTATAGCCGAGTTAACAACAGCGCGCCAGTCGTTTCTTTTTTTCGCTACGTGGCGCCAATTTTGATATTCCAATGGAAGCCAGGTCCTTCTTCACTTGGTCCTTCCAACGGAGTGGAGGTCTTCCTCTGCTTCCCCGGCGGGTACTGCGTTGAATACTTTGTTTTCGTCCATTCGGACAACATGACCTAGCCAGCGTAGCCGCTGTCTTTTAATTCGCTGAACTATGTCAATGTCATCATATATCCCATACAGCTCATGGCATGACTTAGAAGATAAAGAAAACCTTGCAAATATTGAAATTATAGTCTTTCATTTTTCGTTGCCACATTTCATTATTCATACAGATCACTATATCTATAAATCCAAACTAAAGTCATTTGACATTTTTAAGTGCCGCAGGTATATTTGACTCTTCATTAGTATTCGTTTGTTTATCCTTCAAGTGTTGCTGCTTCATATTAGTCTGCGTTCCCATGCCATTTGTTTTCTTTGCACATATTCATCAACTTGCGAGCTCACACAGGTTTTCTGTTCTCATTTTCACAGGTACAATTCATTGTTGGTGGGTGTGCATTATGTATTTTCGCACATCATTTTGTTCCGCCCTTTAGCAAAGTGCTAGTAAGATTTATTGCACATTTGACATATGATGATGATGCAACTCTGAGAAATCTATGCACACTTGTAGTCAGCTTTAAAATTATAAATGCTTTACTAGGAGAACTTTACTTGTTCTACTGTTCCGACTTCATCTTCGCAAAATATTATTTCTTTTAAAAAATTAAAAATATTTCTCATTGAAAGCAAGAAATAATGTTTCTTTATTCGAAAGATAAACTCGGTAGAGTTAACTTCCTCAGAGTTTTAAGTAGACTATATTTAATTATCTAATATAGTGAAGTATCTAATATAATGAGCAGAGAACCTGGTTATATGAAGAGCTCCAAACAGGGACACGCTGAAATTCTCTCCTCCTTCAACTGCATCCCAAAAGACTTGAATCACTGCATAGCAGAGGCTACTCGTGGTGGATTTTTGTTTGCTCACATACCGACGAGCGATATGTGGACGGGGAGAAGTCGCTGGAAAAGAGCCACATGGAACTCTTTCTAGGCAGGGTTGAAGCTAGAAGGTTGGAGGGAGAATTTTTTGTTAGAAGTCGTTGCTCTTAAGACCTCGCTATTTGTGCGATCAAACTTAGTTAAGGAGTATCCTCACTACAAACTGCGTCAAGTTACTACTTGTTAAGACTCGTTGGGTGTTTGGTTATAACCCTTGTCCCTTTCACATCGCTGAGAACAAGTTTGATCTCCATTGTCGTCTTACTTTCCATCACCGCGCTTAGCAAGCATTATTCAATGAACCGCCTCTTTGCGACTTCGAGAGACTTATGGCCCAGCAGAAGATCTTCTGAACTACTTGCCTCAAAGCTCATCTTATCGCAATCCTAAGAGTTCTGACTGACGGATGCAAACTGTCGAAGTTTTATACAAGAAATTGAGTGTTTATATGCTGGCACTTTCTCTTTCATTCTCCAGCTTCTGCAAGACCAAGAATAGATCATTTCGGCAGCCTAAGCTTGGGCGAACGAGCAAACATAGCAGAAATTGATATTAGTTGCCTTAAAAATTGGAGATAGGGTCTAAGCGCCTTATCGATTTGTGAGAGTTTTATGATCATTTATAAAGGAGGTTTAGGTACCAAAATGAACCAAAGCTATAACCAGTCGACGTCAGATCCCTCTAGGATCGAACTTTTAAAAACTAACTTAACGTAATCTAATATCGGCAAGTTAATCGAAGGGCTGTAAAAAGGCTAAGCTATAGAAAGCTATTGAATTGAAAAATATTTCTAATACTCAAGCTTTGGATAGTAACGAATCGAATAACGACTGGTATAAATGAGTAAACTGGCATAAAAAGTAAGTTACGAGATGTCAAATTTAACTATATTTTCACACTACAATCTCTGGCGTAATCCATTGGGCCTTCAAACCTGAAGTCTATATTTTAAGCATCTGTAACATCTAGTAAATGATATTTATTTATTTCCGCATCGGCTTAAATTGAAAATACTTTTACTGTCAATAAACCGCGAAAGTTTTCAATTATCACAAGTGTTGATGACTTTTTAATTACTCATGGGGTCTAAAGGGGGCGTTACCTTCAAATTCACTTTAAATAAATTAGGCAAGCCTTTACATTTCGCTATAAGGGAATCCATATTACTGGTGTAGTTAAGATAGCACGATTTTCTGGTATATGAACAAGACAGCGTATGTTGAAATAGGCTAACATGCAAATGTGCAAATCACAAAGCACAGTGTCTAGTACTGAATATGAGTTGGATGAAAAGATGCTGTTATTTTTATTCACAAAAATTTTTAAGCAGAGGTTATTCTTTATGGACTAACGTGAAATAGATTTAAATGTTATGTTAAGTATTCCAAATGAAAAAGAATAGATTTTCGATTACAATAGTTTTGAGAATTAATGTTAACTTTTAGTATCATAAAATGTAGGTATTTATTGTTTTTTATATCTATATTCCGCTTCGAAGATAATTTGGCATTTTGAAGAATTGTGGATTTTCAAATTTGAATCCAATAACATTCGTTACTCGTTTACTTTTGTATCTTTGAGAGTGTCTACGATCATCGATTCCCAAAACACGAAGAAAATTGTATACGAAGTTGGTCAGGACTTCCATAATATTATTTACAAGGAACCCCTGCGTTGAAGTCTACTACTTAGTATAAGAAATAAAATTGGGTATATTTGATCTAAATGAGATAATTAGTTTTTAAAACGAGTATAGGTATATCTGCTGCTATAAAATTGCTGATTATAAAAATTCGATAAAGGCAACATACATAGGTCTATCAATCATCATAGGAGGATGTGAGATTATTCGCAGCCACAATTGAAGTATCTTGCTGTAATAGTGGACTCAAGACTCAAATACAAGGAGTACTTGGAAAATACGACAAGTAGAATAATGGCAAATAAAATATTTGTGCGTTCCAGTCGACGATTTTTAAGAGCTAAAAGCTTTAATTAATAAAATCAGTTATACTGTATGCGGCTGCAGTATGAATACAGGCGCAAGACATAAAATCATATGCTATATCAAAGGACGCTGCTGCGGTAACAGCCAGTATGGCGACGATTGGCATCCAGGCAGACGAATATACAACTTATCAGAGACGTCTATCGCAGCAAAAAGAGAGGAGAAAATCAAAAACATCATGTGTAAATTTAGCCCATATTGTCCGACATCTACAGAGTGTATAGAAGACATTGAAGACGTACTCAATTTTTACCCTCGGATTTCAAGTATAAGGAAAAAGATGATAACGGCATTTGAAGGTAGTCTCTAGGTGGAAAATTTGTCTGCAGCTATGTGTGAGTCGTCTGTAAAATGGAATGTCAGGTAAGGGAGATTTAAATGCCTTCTTCTCTGCCATGAAGTAATACGTTGTTCAGAAGTCCCGTGCAAGAGACATGAGATGGGAATAGGTTAGGTTTAGCGGATTAAAAAAACTATAAAAAAGGTCTATTAGAAAGTCGGATAGTGAAATCAAAGAGTCGGAAAGATAATAGCCATTGTTTAATGGGAATCAAGTTGAGGGTATCGACTTAGAGAGAAGGACAAGAGGAACTCAGGTTTTTACTGTTCCGAATTATTGAGTAAATTCTTCGCCGAATTGTGAAAAAATAGTCAAAGTGAAATGAGAAGTTTATCGCCACAAGATCTACTTTGCACACCTTTATTAAGTTGGGACAAGTGCATGGAGCTAAAAGAAAATTATGTTTAAAAATATATCTTCAATTTTCCAAAGTTTTCGGTAGATAGAAAGAGTGCGGTAGATAGAATCTTCAAGCTGCATAAGTAGCTTAATAGACAGTGTACAATCTTATATAAGAGTGATCAGCAGCTGGCAGAGTGTAATTGGTCACAACAACCGCGCCGTTAGTTCTGCTTTCTCCAGACTGGATATGGAAGCAAAGCAAATGGGTTTGGTAGTGAGCGAGGTTAAGACGAAATATCTTCTTTTATCAAATAAACAGTCGTCGTACTAGCGACCTGGCTCCCACGGCATTGTTGACAGTCATAACTTCGAATTCGAAGATAATTTCCTGCATTAACACCAACAATAATGTCATTCTCGAAATCCAACTCCGAATAACTCTTGCCAACTTGTACTACTTCGGATTGAGTAGGCGATTGAGTAGTAAAGTCTTCTCTCGACGAACAAAGACCAAGCTCTACAAGTCACTAATCATCCCTGTCCTGCTATATAGTGGTCATCGTCCATGCCATGACAACATCAGATGAGTCGGCGCTACGAGCTTTCGAGATAAACGTTCTGCGGAATATTTATAGTTCGACAAATTAAAGGAAAGAAGAGGCGCTGGGTGGGTCATGTCGTCTGAATGGATGACAATACTCCGGCTCTGAGAGTATTCGACGCAGTACCCGCCGGAGGAAGCAGAGGAAGAGAAAGATCTCCATTCTGTTGGAAAGACCAGGTAGAGAAGGACCTGGCTGCACTTGAAATCTCCTTTTGGTGCCAAACAGCGAAAAGGAATAATGACTGCGTAAGCGCTGTCTACGCCAATAAAGAAGAAGAATAAGCTCAGAATCTATGGTATAAACTTGTATAAGATACATAATAGAAAGATACCATACATAAATACCAGATACCAGATTACATAAATAGACCCTTACACGTATGGAAACATACTTACTTCATACATATCACACAGACAAAATTAATTGCTAATGAACTCTATTCAAACTGTGTCGATAATATTGCGGTTCCACACTTCAATTTCAGATTTGGGAATTCTCAAATATAATTTGGCATTCCATTGTATACCAAATGGCATTATGATGGCAAATTGAATTGTGAAATTCTACAGGCGACAAATTGTGCGCATTTCACTGTGCTCTCAATTTTTCCCTCCTCGAACGCTTGCACTTTGTCGATATGTTTACGTAAACGGGCAAACATTTAAACGCATCCAAGCGTTGGCAGTTATTAACAATTTCAACCGGTCGACAAAGGCTTAAGCAGCACTGTCTTTAACGCTGACAATGGCAGCAGCAGTCACAGCTTTGGTCGCCACGGCTTTCAAGCACAACGACGACGCCTTCGGGCAAAGGTTGGCAAATGGCAAATGGCGTGGAAATCTTGCAATAATCGACGCTCTGCTCGCTTTATGCACCCGCTTGTGGGAGGGAAATCATAATTCTCACCATCGCACTTCGTCGTTGTAGTGACACATCGAGCGTTGCGAGGCAAGGCAGACTGTGCCGTCGCCGTGAAATGTGGCAAGCAATTTCCCGTATGCCGAAGGGGATCGCTTTCTCCGCACTTCGTTCGTGAGTGAATTTGTCGCATGCGAAATATTTGCGCACAACATCATTGGTGGGCCCGCAAATAAGGCTTATATTGTGCCCACTATTGAGGGTTATCAAGCTAGATTTTCATACTTTTTATTGGCCTCTAAAAACTTCGTATTTCATGTGATTTCCGGCAGCTCAAATTCGAAACTAAACTGCATTTACGTAATGTACGTATGTATGTCTGCATGTCTATAATTCATTATTAAAATTTTCCATTTCTATTATTGCCGATTCAATTTGCTTCACTTCAACATGAATTTGTAGATCTTTTCGATTTCTTTATGTACTCGTTTTTGTTTTGACAGCGGAAGATATCTTAGATCTGAAATGCTTCTGTAAATTGCCGCCTAAAACCCAAAGCGATCATACCCTCATCTGAGTGCGCTTGTGTGTGTGTGTTTACTTGAATAATTATATGTTAACATGCATTACAGGTTTGTATTGCATTGGTCCCTTTTAATACCACGATTGATTGCTTGAGCACGTTCTGTTCATTTCTACTCTTGCACCAACATTGAGCGTCATTCA
>CM050325.1:76923854-77019356 GCA_027475135.1 Bactrocera correcta | reverse complement strand
GCTGACAAAAAATCACTTTAAAAAATACTGAAACAAACTTTGGTAGCATCTTCTAAGCAGAATGATTAAAATATTCTTCATGCATCAATAGTATAATATGTTATAGAATCCTTAATAATAATCTTAGTTGCGGTCGCGAACTTAGTTGCAAAGCAAAACTTGGTAGAGAAGTGAAGATAACGGCTATCCCACCGTAATGAGAAATCCGCATACTCTCTTGCACGAATTCAAGTCGAAATGGTGACTCAAAAGCAACAAATAATTCTATTAGCGCAGCCCCTGAAGTAATGTAACACTTGTGATTGTTACATGTCCTGACGGTTCATTAGAAAGAAAGAAATAGAGAAATCAAAACTTCTTTGGATTTTTCCTTAACTTGGGATACCCGTTTGTAGTTTGTAGCACCCATAAAAAAACGTCGTAACCCCATAAAATGTATCTACAAAATATCCCCACTCCAGTTGATTGGACATTCCCATGTTCCTTATGAGCCATACAAACTTTCTGGATAATTTTTTTATTTGACGAGATACATTCACGAAATTTGACATGTATTATTCCTAAGGCAACGGTGCCATCTCCGAAGAAATTGTTTAGATCGGGCCGCAACTATACCCTATATTTGTAATACTATTTAACCGATCAAAATCTTGTAATGAATCTGTCGTATTTGTGAAAGGTATTTTTACTTTGGTTCAAATGAAATGAACGCTTTTTGAGTTGTAATATACTTTACACAAATTAAAGTGGTTTGGCTTCAGTCCAGTGGTTTAATGAATTGTATACGTAAGTATATTAATTTTTAATAAAGTGGCAACCCTGCTTAAAATATAGTTTTACTTGTAATAGTTTTAAGCTGCTTTAGTTTGACCGTCCGGTCAATGACCGAGTATCCGGGTATCCATTACAATCTACTTCTAAATTTTGCCTAACTCCTTCTCAAAAAAATTTTATGGCCACCTGGATCCCCAAAATTAAAGTTATTTGACACCCATTTTTCCTCAAAATTTTTTAGAAACAATTATTTAATAAAAGTTATTAACTATCAAACTTGATACCTCCTCCTCATTGTCCTTGAGACTTACACACACTTAAGAGATTATTTATCAAAGTATTTAGATAATTATATTTTCAAATTAATAATAGCCAATATAGTTTACAATTTCTTTTATTTCAACAATAATCTACACTAATATTATAAACAGGAAAGATTTGTACCTATTTTTGTATGTTTGTATGTTTGTCATGAATAGGCTCAAAAAGTACTGGGCCGATTTAAAAAATTCTTTCACCACTAGAATGCTACATTCTTCCAATTTGATATAGGCTTTATTTCATTGTGAAAAAAATTAGGGATCCTTAGTAAAATTTGTAACCGGAGGAGTAGAAAAATGAGTCTTAAAATGTCTTTCGTCGAATGCGCTGCCGAAACTTTTAGCGATTGAACAAAATAATGTATAACAATATTGAAGAACATCATATTTTCTACAAAAACTCCGCGGTAGCATATGTCCAACTATTGTAGTTATGTCACTACAACAACTTTTTTCATTTTAAACATTAATGAAAATGTTAACCAAATTCAAACCATGCTATTTATGTGTTTATATTAATTCTTTTTCAAATAAATTATTTTATGGTCAAGACCATTTAACTACCTATAAAATAGTTTTTAAATTGGACTTTCCATTCAAAAGATATTACGAATTAAAAAATTCAAAACGTAAACAAAACCGCCATAGCGCCGTGGCCGTTGTTTGCGATGCATTCTGAAAAGCGCGCTGGGCCAGAGAATGTAAAGTATAGAGAAGGTGCAAATTGAATTCTGTATGATGTTCGATTTGGCGGCTAACAGAGCCGATAGAATCAAAGTAAGGAATTCGACGTTGTCGCTGCTATTTAGCAGAATTGAGCACGTGCAGTGGCAAAAATATATGTATGTAAAACGACTGAATTCATTATTTATTACTGTTACTTTCATTTTTTGATTATTATTATTTTTATTTTTTAATTTTTCATAATTAGTATTTTTATTTTATTTTATTTTTTATGTTTTTCGTAATTATTACTTTTACTTATAATATTTTTATATGCTAATTTTTAAAGAATATTATTATTATTATTATTATTATTATTTAATATATTTATTTAATAATTTATTATTTACTTATTTGAAAAACGACTGAATTCCTTATTTATTACTGCTATTTTAATTTTTTGATTATTATTTTTTTTATTTTTTTATTGTTCAAAAGTGCCCGCCAAATCAAAGAAATTGAACATAAATAGACTTACATGCAAATACGAGTATAACTGTGGGATTTTTTTTAATACAAATAAAAATATTTGTGAAAAAAAGTGTTTTATATCCAAATTTCCAAAAATAAATAATTATCTACTCCGTGCGATGCCGGGACGGGCTGCTAGCTCTTATTATAAACAAAAACCAAAATAGTTAGTAAGAACAAAATAGCACCGTTTTTATTTATTTTAGTAATATTATTTTCTATTTTTTTACTATTTGTTTATTTATATTGTTTTATTTATTATGATACAGTGCTATATAAGAATTAAGGTTTATTAAATTCATTCGTTCATTATTCTGTACATCCTTCACATGTCGTAGTTGTAATACAGTGTTCATCACAAGAAGGTTTCTCACATACCGAACATATTTTTCTAGTTTTGCGACGTTTTTTGACTTCACTTTGAAGACATTCATAGCAAACACCGGTAATCTTTTTCCTTGCAGTTGAATCGCGCTGCTTCTGAGGTCTCAATGATACAGATGAAGTTGGCTGCGCATTTGGATTGACAGCTCGGCCAAGCAGAGATTCAACCGCCACTTTCGTTGAGAAATGCCTCATAATTTGGGCATTATTCGCACGATTTTCAACGAATGGAGTACACAGCTCTCTGCTCAATTGCCGATAAAATAAGCGTCGTTCATACGATTTTTTAACAAGCATTTTATTATTCTCATAATACAGAATATGTGCTGCAAGGCAGGCAATATCGAGAATATTGTAAAAAAATGCTAGTGGCCATTTTTGAGTTGACCTTTTTGTAGTATATCTACCAAGTATTATTATTATTATTATTATTATCTACCAAGTATTTTATCCATCGTGTATACTCCAGCTTTAGACCAGTTATAAAACTCGTTTAATTCGGTTTTTCTCTTTGCACTATCACTAATTTTTGCTTCGTGTTGCATTGATGATAGCATAATTACTACCTTGCTACTCGTACCTTACTACCATAGGGTTACGTTTTCATGAAAGCCAAACACAGTGGATAATTCTTCGCGACTTTTTGAAACAGCCATTGCTGGTGGAATGTATGCTTTATTTTTCTTCAGAGTACCAACAATCGTCAAGTTCCAAGATATAAAAAATTTTGCTAGTGGTAGAGTTTTGAAGAAATTATCCATTGTAATGTTTCTACCGGATCCTTTGTGAGGTGTCACCAAGTCTTTAACAACTCTTTCACCAACATTTTTCTCACGACCATCTTTCGATTTCCTAGTGTAAAGCTGTCCCGTAAGTGGTTACGAATTTTCAGCATCACATATCCACCATACTTTAATTCCATATTTAACTGGTTTTGATGGAATGTATTGAGTGAATCCAGTTCGACCTCGGTATAGTTAAAGTTGCTCGTCGATTGTTAGGTATTCCGTTGGTTTATAATATTTTGCTAAATTACTATTTAATTTATATACATGCAAACATAAATTTCATATCCATATTATAAATGTTGGATTATCATACAAGTTTTTTTCAGATTTTGATTTAGGAAGAAACCCTTTTTTTTTTCAAAAAGAGCAACGAAGGGTGTTAGGTCACTGGATAAAAAGCAAGGATTTCTTATAAATGCAGTGCATTCAAAAAATATAGGTTTTCCTTTGGGTGATCAATTCGCATAAAACTGTTATTTTGTTTTTTTTTTTTTTTGTTTTTACGAATTAACACATATTCTTAATGTGTTTTGAGTTTGGCCTTCCAACGAAGCATTCTAAAGGCCCCAATAGGCTATTAAAATTGGAAAGTAGTAGTCTTTTTGTGAAGAGGTGTTCTGATGGAAATCATTTGGGAGATGGGGGTAGTGTCGAACCGGTTTTATATATTTTTGCCAATAATATATACTATTAACTTGCCACATATTAAAAAACGGTACCCTAAGATTCATACTCTCAATAGATAGGGTGGGTGAGCTAACGTTTTAAATTTGAATTATCTATATTTCGACATTGGAAACGTCAAATACCATTCGGAAAGTGACAGATATTCAGTAAAAAGTCTAAAATTTACGAAATGGGTCACTATTAACTAGAAGAAAACTGGGAAATATTGAAAACTTTTTTCCGAGGTGGTGAATCAAGTGGATGGTCAATTTTACCGAAAAATCATCTTTTCGGACGAGGCTCATTTCCACCTCGTTGGTTACGTTAACAAGCAGAATTTTCGCATTTGGGGCACAGAAAACCCGCACGTAATCGTCGAGAAGCCAATGCACCCAGCACGAATCACTGTATGGTGCGGATTTTGGTCTGGTGAAATCACCTTCCTTATTTGTACTCTAGAAAGGAAATAATCAGGAAGTAGGCGCGGTTGCTGTCCGCTTTCTCTATGTTACATAAGAATGTAAGAAGAATATATCGTACCAAAATTCGTTGAAATCGGTAATACGGGTCCCGAGATATGCGGGCTACTGCCAACGTTTAATATTTACCCCAGCTTCTATTAAGCTTTCTCTTGGAATGTCGAGTGTAAAATTTAAAGTCTCTGGACGGGTTATCTTTCGATTTCGTCTATTTTTACAGTGTCAGTGGGGGTGCTTAGATGATTTGTCCTGAGCGCATTTAGGTTTTGTAGCTTAAGTGGTTTCGGAGATATTTACATCAAACTAATTAGATGGCGGGGACACGTCTTCGCGCGTCTCTTCATCCTGAACATATATTAATATACATATGTATATACTCGTACTCCAGATCTAACTCGATTAGTTTTATATGATACTAACAACGTTGAGCAGCACCAAAAGCTCCGTCAGGGTCGGGAAGGACCTCTCCGAGCCGTTCGATACCAAACGAGGTTTCAGACAAGGCGATTCCCTATCGTGCGACTTCTTCAATCTGCTGCTGGAGAAATTAGTTCGAGCTGCAGAACTTAATCGAGCAGGTACAATCCTTTATAATAGTGTACAGCTGCTGGCGTATGCTGATGATATTGATATCATCGGCCTCAACACCCCCGCCGTTAGTTCTGCTTTCTCCAGACTGAACAAGGAAGCAACGCAAATGGGTCTGGCAGTGAACGAGGGCAAGACGAAATATCTCCTGTCATCAAACAAACAGTCGTCGCACTCGCGAATTGGCTCTCACGTCACTGTTGACAGTCATAACTTTGAAGTTGTAGATAATTTCGTCTATCTTGGAAGCAGCGTAAACACCACCAACAATGTCAGCCTGTAAATCCAACGCAGGATTACTCTTGCCAACAGGTGCTACTTCGGACTGAGTAGGAAATTGAAAAGTAAAGTCCTCTCTCGACGAACAAAAACCCAACTCTATAAGTCGCTCATAATTCTCGTCCTGCTATACGGTGCAGAGGCTTGGACGATGACAACAACCGATGAGTCGACGTTACGAGTTTTCGAGAGAAAGGTTCTGCGAAAGATTTATGGTCCTTTGCGCATTGGCCACGGCGAATATCGCCTTCGATGGAACGATGAGCTGTACGACGACATTGACATAGTTTAGCGAATTAAAAAACAGCGGCTACGCTGGCTAGGTCAGGTTGTCCGGATGGATGAAAACACTCCAGCTCTGAAAGTATTCGACGCAGTACCCGCCGCGGGAAGAAGAGGAAGACCTCCACTCCGTTGGAAGGACCTGGCTTCGCTTGGAATATCCAATTGGCGCCACGTAGCGAAGAGAAGAAACGACTGGCGCGCTGTTGTTAACTCGGCTATAATCGCGTAAGCGGGGTCTACGCCAGTAAAGAAGAAGAAAAAGAATTAGATGGCGGGGACACGTCTTCGCGCGTCTCTTCATCCTGAACATATATATATATATATACATATGTATATACTCGTACTCCAGATCTAACTCGATTAGTTTTAGATGATAGTAACAACCGTTAGGTGAACAAGACAATTAGGAACATGTTGCAACAAAAACTGTTCAATGGAGATTTTGCACTGGATGCAAGAAAGTAACGACCCTGATAGTATTCAAATGTGTATATTGCCGCTGTTAAGCTTTATGCATTTGTGTATATACATACAGCTACTTATATCAGCTGACTGATCACATTAACAATCCTCCAATGCATCACTCTATAATGTTATTTTTTTTCATTGCCAATTGAATTTAAGATTCACACATACTATTTACATATGTACATATGTATGTACATTCAGATGCACTATTGAAATATAGCAAATCGTTTTGTTGTTTTTTACTATAGGAGATCCGGTGCAAATGGCGTCTGGGGCAAGTTGTCCGACAGACGAAGGGAATGTGCGAATATGCATTTTTGTGCACATCTTCACACAATGCAGGGTATGTATATACAAAGTACATGTATGTACGAGTATGTTATATAGTCATAAGATTGCACCAATATTCTGTGTGTATATGGTATACTTTATTATAGTTGTGAGAAATTCTCAGCGGAATTTGCAACTGAATTGTTTATTTTTTATATACTCACATACACACAAACATATATGTATAAATGTATATAAAGAATGTGTTAAATATCGAATAGAATGAAAAGGTGTTGCATAAAAAATGCAAATTAAAAGAAAAAAAAAGAAAAACCAAAAGCAAAATTGTAAGCAAATTTACAGCGGTGTGAAAAAGCTAACAAAACAACGCGCACAGCATTAATTGCAATCTAGCGCCGTTGCACTTGTATACCCACATACATATGTACATTGGCATGCATTTTCAAATATATATCTTTGTTATTACTTTCCCAGCGCTGGCAAGATCTGTATGCTGTGTGCTTATGTTTATGTGGAACGTCTCATCAGTAAACAATTTTACAGCCTATTATCTAGCCAAACGGTTCGACTTTGTTTGCAAACGAGTATTGCACATTTGTGTGTGTGTATGTATGTATGTGTCTGCTCTAGCTGCATAACCACACAAAACACAAGACTTTCTTCCTCTCCAGCCTCCAGCAATATGAAGGCAAACATTTTTATTAGTTAATCGACCAATATTTATACCCGTGCACGCGTGAAATACGGTATTATGACTTTGTTCACAAGAGAGTTAATTGTGCCAATAAAATAGCCCCAATATTACTAAATGTTATATAAGTTTGTCAAAAAAGTCTTGCGGTATTTTCATTGAATGTTCAATTGTTCAATTGGAGGATGGAGTCATGTCATGTGTAGAAGTTCACGCAAGTGAGGAAAGTTCTCTGATCGCCATTCACCTGGGAGTGGCCAGAAACGATTCTTTTAAAAATGACTCAAGCAGCTCACGGATTCCGGTCTTTGACAAAATATCCTCTGGGTAGCCTAAGAACATCCGTTTGAAGGCGAGCTAAAGTGAGAAGGCGAAATATTCCCTACTTAGGGTTGTGCGCTGGGTTTGGGACCCGCCACGTCAAAAAACACCCCCAGTGAATAGTTATAATCAGCCTCGGTTGAGAGACCCCCCTTTTTGATGACGACCATGGCAAACGAATTAAGGACTATGATTTGAGGGCATGCACCTGGAATGTCCGGTCCCTTAATTGGGAAGGCGCCGCTGTCCAGCTGGTAGATGTCCTCGTAAAGATAAAGGCTGACATCACCGCCGTCCAAGAAATGCGATGGACGGGACAAGGACAGAGACGAGTAGGTCCTTGTGACATTTACTACAGTGGCTATATAAAGGAGCGCAAGTTTGGTGTTGGATTTGTGGTGGGAGAGAGACTCCGTCGCCGAGTACTATCATTCACTCCGGAGAATGAACGTCTAGCCACAATCCGCATTAAAGCGAGGTTCTTCAACATGTCGCTGATTTGCGCCCACGCCCCGACGGAAGAGAAGGACGATGTGACCAAAGATGCGTTTTATGAGTGCTTGGAGCGCACTTATGAGAGATGCCCCCGCCACGATGTCGTGTCGATTGGTCGAGAGAAGTGTTAAAAGAATACGATAACGGTACATCCATGATATTTGCCAGATGATGAATCTTGGATTTACGCGTATAAGTCCGAAAGTAAAGAGCAGTCGATTGAATGGGTCTTTTCAGATGAGCCGAATACAACAAAAACTGTTCGTGCACAACAATTTGTTTTGCGAATTTTCGTTCATGAATTCAGAAAAAATAGCCTCCGAAGACGGGGAGCTCTCGACTGAAGCCACTACATTTTTGAGCACTCAAAACGTAGATTTGATAAGCCATCCATCATACAGATGTGAATTAGTACCGAAAGACTTATTTTAATTTCCGACTGAAAAATATAAACTAAGAAGTCAACATGACATTGTGGAGATACCTCAATCAGAGGGGTAAAACTGTTTCGACAATTGGTTCAAACGCATGCAAAAGTATGTATATGAATTTTAATGGATAATATTTTGAAAAACAATAAAGCGATTTTTAACGATTACTATTTGTTTTTGTTCTCTAATTCCGAAACATTGGTGGAGCATCATTAGTAGCTTCGTTTAGTGGACAGGTTTTTAATTATCAGTATTTACAATTGAACCTGAATAATAATTTCATCTATATAGCCTACTGTGTGGGGTACGTGGGCACCTCTTGGCGGATTGTGCATTCAATTCCGCATAGAAAAAAAATTACTTGACGAAAACTTTGAAGAAATTGAAAAAAATACTGTGTTAAAAGCTTTATAAAATATAGCTTTGTTTCTTATTCATCTTGGGATGCGCGGTGGACGAAAAGTATATTCAAAGATATCTTCTTCTTTATTATTTTATAGACACCGTTCTTCCTTTTCGCTGTTTGGCGCCAATTGAAGATTCCAATTGTAGCTAGAGCTATCCAACGGAGTGGAGGCCTTCCGGGTAATGCGTCCAATACTTTCAGAACTGGAACATTGTCATACGTTCGGACGGCAAAATCTAGCCAGCGTAGCTGATGTCTCTCAATTCATTGAACTACAAGTACTATATATCAATGTCCTCGTATAACTCGCACAGATCATCGTTCCATCGACTGCGGTATTCGTTCCGCATAACCTTCCTCTCGAAAACTCGTAACGTCAACTCATCAGCTATTGACATCGTCCATGCCTCTGGACCAAATAGCAATCTTTGTTCGTTGAGAGAAGACTTTGCTTCTCAATTGCCTTCTCACCTCTTAGCAAGAGCTATTTTGCGTTGGATTTCGTAGCAGACGAAGTTGTTGGTGTTAATACTGATTCTAAGTTAGATGAAATTATCTGCGACTTCGAAGTTATGACTGTCAACAGTGACATGGGAGTGAAGTCGCGAGTTTGAGGTTGTTTGTTTGATGACAGGAGATATTTCGTCTTGCCCTTGTTCACTGCCAGACCCATTGCTTTGGCTATTATGCAGTCTGGAGAAAGCAGTGCCAACGGCACGGTTTTTTATGCCAATGATACTATTTGAGAAGGTACCTTCTCTATTTAGTTGTGCAGCTCGAATTATTTTCTCCAGGAGTAGATTGAAGAAGTCACACGATAAGGCGTCGCCTTTTGAGAGCTCGTTTTGTATTGAACGGCTCGGAGAGTTGCTTCCAGATCTTAACGGAGCTTTTGGTATTGCTCAACGCAGGTTATACAGCCATATGGTGTGAATAATATTGAACAAAATATATACTTTCGCTCATATACTAAAATAAACTGTAGAATTGAAACAAAATCAAAACAAGAAACCTTTCAATTTTTCGCTTATTAATCACATATGTACATCCTTTAAGATTTTAAAAACACATTTTCAATTATTAGTTTTTCTTCGTTTCGAAATTCCTAAAATCGGGCCTTAGACAGAAACATTCCACCAATCGCATAAAATGGATCTGGGGTAAGAAATACATATTCAGCAATTTATAAACAAAATTGGTTGAACTGAATTACCGCTATATTATTTTTCAGTAGCGATAAGGTTGGAAAGAATCCAAAAAGAAAAGAATCTAGTATAAAAATGGTTCCAAAGGATCAGCAATGTCTTCCCGTGTATATGCCTTGTGCACCATATTCGGCGTGTACACCTTGCCTAATAAACTACCCGTTTCCGAACGAATTCAATTGGAGCTACACGGGTAGAAATTATGACGAACAGGTGTCTGTTGCGTCTGCGAAAAAACGTAAAGTGAAAACGGAAGAGAAAAAAATGAGCCTTGATCGTTTGAAGCGCAAACAAAATTAGAATTTAAAAAATAATTGAATACTTGGCAACCCTAAAGGAATATGTCTTACCAAATTTAAATCGGGGCTCGGTTATTAAAAAATTGATAGATGTATCAAGAAAAATTCCATAGAGTTTTCCAAAATATTATAATTTTGTTACTTGCCAACTCTGGTAGGCGGAAATTACACATTTTCCCAACCGCTAATTTCGTTGGAGCTACGAAAGCCTTTCAGGCTCGATAAAATGCGTCGATTCGTAAGCTTTATCGGACGGTATTTGGAAAATCTTACATCGATCCATTCCTGCACTTTATTAGCTGCGCTATTTCCTATTTAAAGTCTCTAGTTCGTTCCCAGTTTGAACGCTTACGCGATTATAGACGAGTTTACAACAATGCGCTAGAGTTCTTTACTTTCGCTGTTTAGCCACAATTGGAAATTTCAAGTGTAGCCAGTTCTTTTCCACCTGGTCTTCCCAACGAAGTGGAAGGCTTTCCCTGCTTCCCAGGCGGATACTGCTTACACAGCCCTATTAGTTTTGCGGAGATACCAAATTCAAACACAGCGGCATTAAGCCAGCTCCTTTTAAAATGTTAGGACCTCAGTAGATACCACTGTGGTAACAGTGGTAGTAAGCGGCTGTCTCATTTCCAATGACAGGAGAATTCGGCATGTGTTTATCTCTGGCAATAAATGTTAGGACCTCAGTAGATACCACTGTGCTTACAACCTCGGAGCGTACCTGGAAACGTGTCTTAAGTCTATCACAGCATGATCGATCTGGTTTGTGGATGATCTAACTACGACTGCTAATTGGGACTTTCTTCTTCTTCTTTACTGGCATAGACACCGTTCACGCGATTATAGCTGAGTTAACAACAGCTGGAGGATGAAGTCATGTGTAGAAGTTCACGCAAGTGAGGAAAGTTCTCTGATCGCCATTCACTTGGGAGTGGCCAGAAACGTTTCTTTTACAAATGACTCAAGCAGCTCACGGATTCCGGTCTTTGACCAAGTATCCTCTGGGTAGCCTAAGAACATCCGTTTGAAGGCGAGCTAAAGTGAGAAGGCGAAACATCCCCTCCGCAGGGTTGTGCGCTGGGTTTGGGACCCGCCACGTAAAAAAAAGCACACCAATGAAAAGGAATTGGGACTTTAGCCGAGATTAAAAATTATCCCTTTATGTGGTATTTGGAACTCTACCGGATATACATACATCTGGTTTTTAGTGCCAACATGGAAACTAAAAACCTTTTAATGCCTATTCTCTCGAGTGAGGAATCAAGTCAAGACAATATTAAAATGAGTATCGCTGCTTGACATAATTTTTTTTTTTTTTGTATCCATTTTCATCTATTCCGGAGATATCCGGAGCAAGTTTAGGATAAATAATATATTCACCACAAGCCGGGTCTTTATTAGGAAGAAATAATACACACTCTGTTCAAATATAGATTTGACAGCTTCTTTTTATTTTTAAGTAATCCTGTCTGCTTTTCAAGCAAACGTAATTATCCTTTCAAGGCACCGAAAAATATAAACAAAATTTTACCAGCTCCGTATTTTTAAACAAAATAAATTTTTGTAACCAACAAGAATAAGGCCATAATGACGCAGTAAGTAGATATCATAGTAATGCACCAGCGTTGATTTTTTCACCCAGACATTTAACTTACGATTTTAATTGACTCCAGGCAGAACGGTTTCTTCCCTATAAACAACACATGGTCTCTAACTGCCGCTTGTCCACCGAATCTACCACCTCCGGGAGAATATAATTGGAATTACGGTAAATATGTTGAACCTGCCAGCTATGACAATTGGGATAACTTCGCTGCATGTGGAAGCACCTATTTTCAACAACCTCGCCGCCGTCGCGCTATTCGTCCAAGATCGTGGTTTGGGCGCCAAATAGGTCCGCCTGAAAGCGCTACCACCTACAATTGTTCCTTTTACAAAAAGTGCTACAGCAAACGCTGTCCAATATGGCCCCGAAATCAATTGCAACACTCGTATGCGCCACCACCGCGCTGTACAATGAATCAGTTGTCCTATACGTATCGGTTGAAACACAGTATGTGGTATTAAACGTTGTGCTGTACTGTCAAAAATTATATAAGATAAAAAATGAAAAATGTTGTTAAAATAAAAAGTTAAAGGGAATTCGAGGGAAGTTTAGCAGAAAGTGTTTATTATTATTATTATTTTTATTAGGAAAAATATACAAAATATTAAACCTAATAGTAAGAAAGGAGTACAAGCTACTGTGGCCATCGCCTCCGATATAATAGTATAAAGTTACAAAGTTTATATTTTATTATAAAAATTACATTCTTTTAGAAAATTGCATATATTAACAATGTTTGCGAAAGATGGTGTATTTAACAATGTTTGGTATTTACTAGAATTAAAGTGTTTTTGCCTAATACTCTCTAGTGCTGGACAGATATTGAATATATGTTCCATGGATAATGTGCTGGGACAGAATGGACATGATGGTATAGGATTGCCGCAGAAAATGTTTATATTTTGCAAAGCCACATTGTTGCCGAAACCAAAAAAAAGTTTGCAATTCCATACTTTGCCAGTAATAATGAAAATGTATCACAAAATCACCGTAATCTTTCGTATGCCCTAAGCCTCCACATATTGTTCTATTTCTTTGCCTTTATATTTTTAAATTTTCGAAGAGGTGGCAACACTTAAACTTTGGTTGTCCTTTGTATAATGTGATGGTGATACAATTTCTGTGCTCTTCCGAATTTCTTTACGCGCGATCGCTCTTGGTACTGGGTTTCACAGCAAAATTAAATAATTACATTTCATGACATCGCCGGCGTCTCTCGTAACATAAGCACCCCCCTTAATTAACTCCTATCTCGCCAAGATCTCTGCGAGTTACGGCTGCGAATTATAGACAACTGGTGACATGCGTATTTTCCGATCTGCTCCATTGCGAACTGTGGTATGTACTGAGTTTTCTCTTTATGTCTCTCACAGAAATTTGTTACAAATATCGAGGTTAACCATGAGTCCTCTATAGACTGTAATAACACATTGCTTTTTGGAAATAATCTATGTTAACTATTCACGCACATTTCAACACTCTACCATTATGATATATATTTAAAGAGCTACATGGGTTTTATGGCTTCAAAAAATCGATTTTTTATTGTCTCTTGTCCTAAATAGTTCTGTAGAAATGACCTTGAAAAGATGCGAGCTTGAGGACAGCTATATAGGGGCTTAAAATTTTAAGCGCTTTTCTCTCGAAACTGTGTTTTGAAAGACTAGCGAGTTTAAAAATATTAATGAAATTTTAAGAAGGTCTTCGAGATATGCAAGGAGCGTTCCAAAGTAAAAAGAAATTTTGAATCTAGCACCCCCTGGTGGCGCCATCTATATGTCGACTCGTGCGTTAGAATCTGCTATCTTTATCGATTGTCCAGTGAGAATTTCATGACATTTCCTGATTGGAAATGAAATTATTGCGTTTTAAGTGTCAGTATGTTTGTGTTATCGGTGCGAAAATGAGCTTCGAACATAGAGCCAACATTAAATTTTGTTTTAAAATTGGTAAAACTTTTATCGAAACGTTTCAATTGATAAAACAAGTTTATGGCAATGATTGCCTATCCCCTAGCAGAGCGCACGAGTGGTTTCAACGATTTCGTGGTCGTGAGGACATTAAAAAATGAACATGTGGGCCAATCAAAATCTATGATCACCGAAAATTCCATCGAAATAGTGCGTGAATTCATCAAAAATCCGCCGAACTATCATTGGAATACATGGAAATGGAAATGGAATTGACCATCTCCAAAACATCGATTTATCGCATTTTGAGCGATCATTTGGGCTTACGAAAGGTGTGTGCACGGCTTGTTCTGCACAAATTGACTGACTACCAAAAATTACTCAGAATCATTGTGACTCATTATTTGACCAAAGCTCACATTTTAACCATTAACCACTCCCCGTATTCACCTGATATGGCACCGTGAGACTGCGCTATGCAGTCGTCGAGGCCATTCAAAAGGCTTGTACCGGCATACTGGCGGGCATACCGGCCAACAACCTGAAACACTCGTTCGTCCATTAGGTTTTGGACCGTGCAAAAAGCTGTATTGAAGGCAGAAGAAGACGATTTTGAATAAAATAAATTGATTTTGCCGAAAAAAACATTTATGTTTTTTGTTTTAAAGTTCTGTTTACTTTGGAACGCATCTTGTTAATAACAAGGCTTTTAGAAAACAGCGAGAAGTTTTCACCAAAATTCGTTCAGTTTTATAAAAACCTCTGCCATTAAAACGATTTTTACTTGTTTTCCTTCAGCATTAAGTCCTTAAGCCTACTTATAGTACATATGTAAGTACTACTGTGTCCAAAAAATAAGGTGGCATTGTATTTATTTTGAAAATTCTTTATTTATTCTTCCAAATCAATCTCATCCCCTTTAAAGTAATCCCCTCTCGTTGCAGTGCACTTATGCCTGGATGGCCTTCAGTTCCGTCTGCGCTGCGGCTTGAATCTCCTCTATCGTATAAAAACGGTGTCCCCGGAGAAGTCTTTTGAGCTTGGTGAACAGCCAGAAGTCACACGGCGCCAGATCAGGTGAATACGGTGGTTGTGGAACGATATGGGTTGAATTTTTGGCGAAAGGATCACGAATTACGAGGACAGTATGGGATGGTGCATTATCGTGGTGTAATAACCTAGAATTGTCTTTCCACAATTCCGGCCTTTTTAGGCGGATAGCGTTACTCAAACGACGCATAACGTTCAAATAATATTCCTTGTTGACTGTGTGACCGGTTGGAAGGAATTCATAATGCCCAACACCACGATAATCGAAGAAAACAGTCAACATGACCTTGATTTTTGAGCGACTTTGGTGCGAATTTTTTGGTCTCGGCTCTCTTTTGGCACGATATTCGCTCGATTGATCGGTTGTTTTGGGGTCGTAAGCATAGATCCAAGTCTCATCGCCAGTTATAATGCGTTTCATGACACCCTGGTAGTCGGAAAGCTTCGTTTCACACACTTCAACGCGACGCATTTTTTCCAAAAATTCAATGTCTTCGGTACGAGTCGAGCTTTGACGCGCTTGAGGCCCAAAACATCCTTCAAAATGGTATTGGCTGAGCCTTTCGATATGCCAACTTCATCAGCAAGGTCACTAATTGTTAATCGATGGGTTTTCAACACCAACTCTTTGATTTGTTGAACGTGAGCTTCGTCGGTTGAGGTTGATGGTGGCCCTGGACGCTCTTCGTCTTCGACACGTTCACGGCCGGCTTGGAACTCACTATACCACTTGTAAACATTTTTTTCAGACATAGCCTCATCACCAAAGGCTTTCTGCTCAGCGTATCCGCAGCAGGAAATTGATACCGTAAACAAAATTTAATGCAAATTCTTTGCTCAACAAATTTCGATATCCCAAAAAACGAAAAACTCACTTTTAGCAGCTCAAAAAACGACACGAATCTCAAACACTAATGAATATTTTGACTTGAAATTTGACCTTATTTTTTGTGCAAAGATTTGCGAAAGAAAATCAATATAAACAGAATTAGTTTAAAAAACAATTTTTTTTATGGAGGGAGAATTTAAGCCCTATCCATATATGTATGTATGTATATAGTAATTTGTTTAAATGAGTTAAGCATCCACCCACTCTACCCGGGAAAACGTGGCGCATCCTAGTAAGACACAGCTAATATACCACAGCCGATGACACCATAACACATACATTACCACACAACACAACTCACCACACTTCTACATCAACCCACTAAACATAAAGGATGGTCCGCTGAGCAGGTTCAATACATTCGTCACAATACAGTTCGTACATCTACATTCGATTCCACATTGCGCCGCGTCGACCCCAGCTTTCGCATCTTTTCATCGATCGACAACAATTCTGTGAGCTGACTCTTTTCGCACATCAACCTTCGCATATACGTTTAAAATTCACTAATATCCTGATCCGCGAAAACTCGATCGCCAACACCATCAAATCATCTGCGTCATTGGAGTCTCGCCGATATTCAGTTTTCAATTTGAGTCTACTGTGAGTTTAGGAAGCTTCTGTTTATTTATTTAATTTTTGAGTATTCGAATTCGAAAATTTTGATTAGCCTTTGTTTTTGTTTAAATTTTCCTTTGAATTATTTTGTAAATTAGTTTCGAAAAAAAATCTAAATTACAACAATTCATTATCACGCATAAATTCAAGACCAACTGCTACTCACCACGGTCCAACTCAGCAGCTCAAAAAGAAAGAAAATAAGATATGTTTAGCGAGTAAGTAAATGTATTCACCTGGACTATAGCTCTGTCTTTGCTTTACTCATACTCCCGCGCCCCGCTCCTCTGCAGCTGCGACAACTGTAAATATGACGCTAATGGCGCTTGTGCTGATGGACAACGTTTAATGGGCATGGAGCAGTTCACCCTACCCTCCTTTGATCAATGGCAGCCATCGATCGATTTTATGCTATGGCCGCCGGGCAGTTGCGAGTATGGCTGTCATGTGGGTATGTGCCCGAATAAGAATTCACAAACAGACTGTTGTGATGCCTATAAAAATCGGAATCTGCCCAGATCACCATGGTCGTCCACAGTCCCTTGTCACAGTGCAACAACTAAAAGTCTCTCGTACTGCCGGCCCTGTGCGACCGCGAACCGCTGTACGCGACGTAACCTTATTTCTCCGGAGAACCCATTGTTCCACCCAACGACGGAGTTTCGTCACAAGGATCTTCCCTTACAGACACCGGTGTGGCGGCCAAATGGACCAACACAACGATTTTCCGAGAAACTTTAATAACCTTAAGACATTTTACTTACATGTAAGTATGTATATCGATGACTACAAGGCCAAACAGCTTTAGTCGATTTTGGTCAGTTTTGAAAAATACTCTTTAAATGTTGTTTTTGGCGCTAAAATCATATTTCATGATTTCAATTACTGATTTTGGAGCAAATAACGTTGAGATGTTGAAATTTGCTACCAAAAACAATGATGGAGTTATTATTCGGTGCCGCCTTCACTCGATTTTAGCTGTTTTTCTTTAAGGTCCCTGATAAGTACATATAAGTTCTTGAGTCGTTCCATAGAGAATTTAGTTAGTCTAAATATACAAAAACAAAAATTCTATTACATTTGTAAATATTGTAAAACCAATAAAAATTATGGTTTGTAAACAGAATGTAAATAAAAAAAACGAATTTCTAAGGAAATGAGTCTCTCATTATATTATATGTCAAAATAATACTCTAGATACTAGAGGACGAAATAGAATTGTCAGAAAATGTTCCCAAAAACACTCAAACCCCAAGCCGCCAATTAAACTCGTGCAGTTTATGGACCCGATACGGTTTCTATTTGCACCGCACAACGATGGTTTCAACGTTTTCGTTCTGGTGTAGAGGTGGTCGAAGATGCGCCATGCTCCGGAAGGCCTGTCGTCGAAAATTGCGATAAAATCGCTGAATTGGTCGAAAGAGACCGGCATAGTAGTCATCAAAACGTTATAAACCATTTGAAGAAGCTTGGAGTCACTAAGAAGCTCGATGTATGGGTGCCACACGAATTGATTCTATAAAAATACCGCAAGACTTTTTTGACAACTCATTATATGATTGCTGAGGACGATCCCAGCAGCGTGCTTGTCAAAAGCTTTTGATACATCAAACAATCTACTCTCCCTGCAGATTAGAAGATATTTCGATGGAAAAGTAATTAAAGAAAAATTAAGCAGGGGTATTTATAACTTCTATATTTCGAAACTCCCTTAACGCAGATAATTTTACGATATTGACGTCAGGCAATAGAATTGATGACATAGGGTTAAATGTAAACAGCTGAATCTTTTTCACCTTGACATCGAATATATTTACAAACAGCATAAAGGAGTACAGACTGGATCTTTATATCACTGTCAACATCCTTATGATTTGAGGGGTTACTCATGACAGCCTGTGATCCGCATATGATCGCGTTTAATGCCGAGGTACAGAGCTTGAACCCAATCTTCAAGTTGCTAACCGGCGGCACCTGAAGAAAGAAAAAAGAAACGCTCTTGGCAAGTTTGGAGACAATTGGCCGGCCTCTGGCTAATATATTTGCCGGGAAGTAGTGAAACGCAGACGAAGAAGCTTCAGCCTCCTTACGGTTGCAGCATGACTCATGGTTCTACTGTCGAACAACAATACAATAAGGCCCTCATGCTTCCGGTGAAGGAATTCAATATACTCCTCTCCAAGCAATTTTTTCTGAGGTGTTTACGCAGAAAACATCGATGCAGTCGTTTGCTTAAAACAGAGCCGTCTCGTAAGAGCAGCAATAGGTCATTCCTGGATTACGTCGACAATATCGAACAGCACGATGACCACACTACGACCCCAAAAAATTCAAAAACGCACTGGCCGCCTCTTACAGTGAAGGCTTTAATACCTTTAATGACTCCCTCCCAGTGAATCGCGTATTTGAAGGCAAACCACAACCCGTAAACTTAACGTGAACACGAGCTACCCGAGAATCATATTGTAGCAGGTTAAACTCCTACTGAAAATATTTTTGCCATTGCTGAGAAAGCTATCACTGGGCATGATGACCTATGAATTTTCTGTTTGGTTCTTTCTTTACCTTTCTAGTATTGTCTTTATTTATTTATCCTTTACTTATCTTCAGTCTCTTAATCAACCATATAGGCAGATAGTCTTAGTAAGGAGACTGATTCCAAAACCTGTTTTTAATTCCGGATAAGTGTAAGGGTCATATCAAAAGACTCAAGCCTCTCGTGTCATAAGTCCTTACTCAGAAATTCGGTGCACGTCTGAGTTGTCTTGGTTTCTATGATTTCTATGATTGTCGATAGTCTCGATACTACGATAAAGATTATTTGATCTGGCTCTCCACAACTTAATGTGAGTAATTTAAGGTCACTTCGAAATAAGTACTAGAAGTAACATTCAATACCGTTATTTAACAGTGGTGCCGTCAAATGCGGTGCCTGCGGTTTAGCAGCTAATTAAGATATATTAACAGGTCTCCAACAAACCAAAAATCCCACAGCAGGTAATCGATGCCACTTTTTATGAGTGATAATAGAAAACCTCAAAGCAACAACATAGTGCATCTTACAACAAAAACAAAGCAAACTTAATAAGCTTAGACGAAGGAACAACAAAACAATGCCTAGAAATGTGGAAGATGACAGCGATTAAAGTACAATACACGCGGTGGAGTCGGTTAATGATGATGATGCGGCTAATTTAAGTACTGTGTAAATACACCGTTATTACGTTGTTGCTGTTGCGGTTGTTGTGGCTATGACACTTACCATTTGAATGCCAAATCAAATTCTCTTGTCAACAATGTATGTAAAATGATTATAAATTTTAAAGCTTTGAATAGCGAAGATTCTGTTTTAATTCCGAATATTTTAATAAACGCCAAACATTTTGTGGTGTGTATTATATACGGATTCGTTGAAGCATGTGAGTTGCCATGAGATTTTTTCATCCATGGCAACTCTAAAGTGGGGAAAGCTTAGATTTAGATACATTCCATTGTGAAAACATAAGTTTGATCAAACTTTTGTCTGGTCAGTAAAGTTCTGCATGTTGTCGAAACATTATAGAAATATTCTCTTAATCCTCCTCTCGATGCAATTAGGTTCTGTAGTGCATTTTCTACTACTTCTTCTGTGGTATTGTTAAAGACCAATGACTTCAAATAACCCTAAAAGAAGTAGTCTTGTGGTGTTAAATCCCAACTTCTTGGAGGCCATTCAATGCACAATTTCTTGAAATAATCGAATCTCCAAACTGTTACCGGAAAAAATGCGGGTTTCCACGTGCTGTGTGGCATGTCTTGTGGGAACCAGTTGTTATCACGATCAACTTCTTCTAATTGCCGTCATAAAAGTTTGTTATAATCGCCCAATAGAGCTCTTGTTGACAGTAACGTTGTCAACTTCTTCAAGTTGAAAGAAGTACGAAGCGATGATTCCATGAGACCAAAAACTACACCTAACTGCCAATGTAGGTGAATGTAATGGTTGTCCACGTATAATTTCTGGATTTGCTTCGTACCAAATCGCCAGTTTTTTTCATTTATCGCACCACTATGATGAAAATTAGCCTCATCGAAGAAGATGATTTTTCTTTAAAAAATCGTTATCGGTTTCACGTTGCCCCAAAGCAAAATCAGCTAATTAACGACGTTTGCGGTGGTCAAATCTTGAGTGTAAACAATTTTATACGGATTCAAGCCCACATTCTTTTTCAAAATCTGTCAGGTTGTGGTTTGTAACAGCCCCAGTTCTAGAGAACGTCTTGGAATCCACAAAGGCAGTAATATTTTCATTAATTCGAGCGATTCTCTTTGTCTTATTGACACTTGAAGATTATGTAAGGAAAACGCACTCTCGAAATATTCATCAATCCGACGAACAGCAAGCACAGGTGAACGATTATTACGGTCATAAAATTGCAAATGCGCACGAAAAGTTGCAATTGGAGAACTACTGTTATAAACGTTGTTCTTGATTATATCGTATATGGGTTCCCTCCGGTAAGAAACAGACTTTCTTCAAGTGTTTTTTTTTCATATAAAAAATTAAATATTTTATTAGAATTTTTTTTTTGTTACAAACTATTTACAAAGAGGTTCTGACCATTGCGACGCCATTTCTCTTGACCGCGAGGAAAAAAGATGTGCAGGATAACTACTTACAAGAACATCTAAAGTGAAAAAATACATGCTTTAGTTAAAGCATTAACTTAGAACTTAGATGAGGGAAAAATAATGTTGAAATTTGAATTTTTGGCGGACATTTTTACAACAAAAATGGAAACTACAGTGAAAATTTCACGACATTTTTTTCAAATAGTTCTAATCGAAACAAAGCATTCGTCCAAGCCTTTAAGAATCTCCGAAACTATTAGTCGGATCAAATTGTAAATTTAGGACAATATTCTAGAGGTGTTCTAAAATATAAGAAAATATATAAAAAATTGTTGAAACTCTTAAGTCCATGTAACCTCTTAAAGCTGGAGTTTTCTACGATATTTTTACTATTAAATGTAAGAATTTATTTTTGTGTGCTCTCTCTTGAAACATATATATGTATAAATGATAACTTTGTCTTAAGGTTCATATGTAATCACCAGGCTTCTGCAGCCTCTTTTAATTACGTTTATTGTTTGGCTTTTTCATTAAATATTTTTGTTTAAATTCTAAGTGCTCCAGCACTTTCGTTTGTCATTGCGCTTTTTTTTCTTCCGAAGCTTCACTTTCAAAAGCGCAATAAAAAATATATATAAAAGCAGCACTCCATTGACACACGCTCATCTCTTTGATTGCACTTCAGTTCTTTTTTCTCTTTGTCATCGCATCACCGGTTCTTTGGCCTGCCGTTTATTCCGCCCGTTTGTCTGTCTATCTATTTTATCCCGCAACGTTTACTCTACACTTTGTCATTCAATCAATTTTTTTTTTTCATAAGTCTCATGATCATTCAACAAGTCTTCTCGCCTTTCAGCGCTGCTGACCTGCCAGTCTGGCAGCATCACCCTGAACGACCGCGCGCTGGTGTATCTACAAATCTCGAGCACAAAACTGGCGCAGCTTATTAACGCCGCTCCCTCGTTAGTTGGTGAGTTGTGGTTGTCACTTCTTCTTAACACAGTGAATTCCAAAATTTCTTTTTAAACTGTTTTTATCCAACTACCTTTTCTTTTCACAGTTTAGTTTTTTTTAGTCCAGTATTTCAAAGCACTTTACTTAACTTTTTTTCTATATTTTTTGTCACCGATATTTTTGTTGCCTCATATTTATTTGTTTTATTTTCCCATTTTTTTATGTTATTATTAGCCTTTTAGTTTCTGATTTGCTTTCTTTACTTTTATTTTATTTGCTTTTATTTTTGTTTCTACCGCTTCCCGACTCATCTTCTGTTTGTTTATGTATTTATGGTTATTTCTGTATATTTGTGTAGGCGTTGCACGAGTCGGGCTTGTGTGTATGTCATCGAGGCCAATGTTTTGGTCATTCGCCCTCCAGTCTCACCGGCACTGGCGGTGCAATGATGGACTGTAAACAATGGAGCTGAGAAAAGTTGGTTGTCATCGTCGATTCATTCATCAATCGCAGAAGTCTTTTTGCTTTTGTTGTTGTTTCTCTTACAGTAATTGATATATTTCTGTTGTGTGGACTTTAAAGGAATCTTGGTTGTGGAATAAATTGACATTTGATGATGCTGTCAATCTGGAGTGTCTAATTATAGCTCATCGCAATTAAATTTTGTATTTATTTAAAGCTTCATGATTTGAAGTTTCTTAGCAAGGATATTCCCTTAAATTTTTTTCGAACATTATGTTTGTGGGTTTAAGCTTTCCTTTCTTTACGTAATTACTAACTCTTGTCACCTCGTAAATATTTACGATATGACAGTACTTTTGGAGTTTCGAAAGCATTTATGGTATATGATAAGTGATATGATAAGAAAAGAAAGGCTTAATAAGAAACGTGTACTGTTTTCAAAATCAGTTCAATCCGGTTGTTGATAAGGCCGTCGAAAAGAGTTATTCTAGACATTAACAAAAGTGGTCCTAATACACTCTGATTAACTTTTCTTTACTTTTTAGGAGCTCTTAGAGGTCAAGCTTCCGATTCAAGATCTGTTATTTAGAGATAACTCACTTCAAAAATTCGTTGATTCATTGTTACATCAAAGCTTTGTTACCTTCTTTCATAAAAATTAAAATGGCAATATCAACACCGCATGGTTGGGTCACTCCAAATCTGGAACGATACTACAATAAATATACATACGAGTACTATAAATCTTCATAAAGAAAATCTACTAAATAACAAATTTAATTATAGATGAACCATTTTCCTCTGTGATCTAGCTTTCTTAGCGTTCGCCGTGGTTACGATACCAAGTGGAGTTCAGTTACCAAGTCCATGAGGAGCACTCATCCTTTAGGATGCCTGAGCTTGACTGCGAATTTTAACAGACTCTGCGGCCACACTATCGATACCTCTTCCAGTGTATCATACCGTGGGGATCCCAGATGCTTACAGCGTAGTCTTGCACGAGAGATGCTTCATTGTTTTCCTGGTACCCTGCTCTAGTCCTGCACTCTTCTCGATCGGCCAGCCTCATCCTACGGGCGTGTGTCGTGGTAAATATAAATGTACTGCGTGTTAAAGCGTACCAAAATATCAACTCAGGTTTTAAATAGCAGCAGCATTCATCAGTTATTTAATCCACTTATTGTGGCGCTTATTCAAGCGGCGCATCTTAAAGCTTTCTCCACTCTCTTTATCCACTCGAATGTTTCTCAAATTCGACTTTTACGGTAAACCGAATTCATTTATATAATACCTTATCAGAGCATCTAGTATGTACTATACATTTTCCGACTCAACCACCTAGTAGTCAGTCAGTCCACACCGGCAATGCTAATCCGCTTGTCCATCATTGTGGCGAATACAGACACACTCACATTCGTATAAAGTCGGCAACAGTGTTCAGATTGCGTTAGATCTCTGTGGATCGTGCATTCATTGTCTTCTAATCGCCACAAAACGATCTTCAGCAACACAACAAACTTGTTCGTGACGAGTGTTGTTGTTTGTTTTGTTTGTTTTGTTTGTCATCGCTGTTGTTCGAATTGCAAGGAGGTGGAGGTATTGTATCATGGTATATGTTACTGAACTTGAGAGCAAATGCAATGCGGACTCGAAAAGTATTCTTCCAAGCTCCTAAAAACAAATTAATTGAACATTGAAATTTTCTTTAGTTATTTTACAAGCTTTCGTCTTTAAATTAAATGTTGAAGTTTCAAGAGCTTTTGGTATTTTTCATTTTTTATATATATTATCTTATCTATTTTAGTGATTACATGGTGTCAAGACCGATTTAATTTGTATGTATTGCCTAGATTTTCGAGAAAGCAATACGGACTCGAAAAATATACATCCCAGATCAAAATAAATTAATTGAGTATAGAAATTTTCTTTGGTTATTTTACAAGCTTTCGACTCTCAAGCAAATTTCGATTTTTTATAAAGCTTTGGGTATTTTTTAATGTCTTTCGACTAAGAAGCTTCCCAAAAGCTTTTAGTATTTTCCTTTAGTCAAATAATTAAATAATTTCGACAGTTTTTAGTGCGTTTTGTTCATGAAGCTTTCGAAAAGCTTTTAATATTGTTCATTAATTAAATAAATGATGTAAGAAATTTTACGGATCATATGGTGCCAGATCGATTTAATATTTTAGGAATTGCCCCGATTTTCAAGAAAGCTTGAATGAGCTTTAAGTTTTAACTTTAGACTTTTCCCTTAACGTTGACGAAGATACTTTTTTCTTTCTCTCGACGAGTATCAATATACTTGCAAAAGACACATTTTGTCCAGAAATTTTTGAGAGTTAACTATTAAACCGATTTATATCGCAATGTCCGCCATAAATGGTCCAGAAAGACAATGTAGGCATTTAGAAAAGACTTTAAGGACAGCAATGTCATAAACGCATAATGCTTAGATTCTGCTGAGTTCTTAATGTATAAACATTTGAACACAAGCTTCTGCTTCCCTCGATTGGTAGTTGTCTTCTACTGAATTAAAAATATTTAAATTGTGACAAGAGCCATGTAAATATTTTACATTTCATGTTACAACAATAAAAACTAAACACAAACTATCCGAAGTATTTCTCGTTTCAAGCACAACATCGCTACAACAAAGAGTCTGTGCAGTCCGTCGGTGACTCATTTAAAACCAATTCATACCTACAAATGCTGAGAATATTTCTCACATCAAAGCGGATGCCTCAAAACTTTGGTAAATACACACGAAAAAGAGACAAAAAGAATCAATGAACCACAAAAAAAACTAAGGGACAGACAGAAGGTCGCGGCCAAACAAGCTAAACGATTTAACGCGATCGATTGCTGATGACACAGCCGCCTTGACTAAACAGTCATAATTTTTTATTCACTAAATATCTTCGACTCTTTGAATGGCTTATGAAATACTTTTCTTTATTATTTTGTTCGCTATGTTTGCTCTCCCTCTTCACGCCTGGGTCAATACCCCGTGCGTGTATATCAATAACTTTGCTTTGCTGCGAACGTTTCAGCGCGGTCCCGTGTAATTCAGATCCACTTAGCTCAGCTGTAAGTTGACAGCGCAGTCAGGCGCATAATCCGCCAGCAATCAAGTTAAGGCGACTTTAAATCTCAATTGATGGACGATAAGTGTTTTTGATATCTACGAATATAGTAATTAGATGTACATATGTATGTATGGCATTGTTCAAAGAGATGAAACATAAATATGTCTCTAAGCTTCTCGAGGCTGTAAATTTAGAGCTGAATTTATTATTAGAACTCTGTACACAAACTTATAAGATAAGATTGATCTTTTATATAAGAATTGCTTATGATTCTTTCGTGTATTTGAAAGCGCGGCAACCAATCTAGCCAACTTAGAAAAGTCCTCTATCATCCTGTGCTACCACCGGATGAAACTGCTTTGCATACTGGAGTTGATTCTCTCTAAACATATTTATACATGTGATTCAGTTGGTAGTTCGTATTAAAATTCGTACTTTCCACTAAATGAGATGTATTTCGAAAGTGATCTCAAAGTCAATAACGAAATTGTGAGGATCAATCTGCTTCCTTCGAACTTTGCTTGGTTTCGAAGCTGACGAAAAGACAACTCAATATTCAGGTAATAGTCTTCAAAGTTATTAATCCTTATGAGAACGTCAATAGCAGTGAATTTATTAAAATATTGCCAGAAGTATTGCAGAACTCCCTATGCGACGAACTTTAAAGAGAGAAAATAAGAAAAGAAGTTATGTAAGTTTTTTACAAGTTGTGTCGGTTCCATGCTAAATATAGAATCTTGTATTTTTTACTTCTTTAATAGGCTTGTTTCAAAAGGGGGGTGTCTCGGCCGAGACTGTTGTTTCCTTTTCATTGAGGGCGTTTTTTACGTGACAGTTCCCAAACCCAGCGCACAACCCTACAGAGGGATGGTTCGCCTTTGCACTTTAGTTCGCCTTCAAACAGATATTCTTCGAATACTTGATCTACAACCGAAAGTCGTGAGCTGCTTGAGCCAACGGACTTCTTTAAACAAACATTCCATAATTCCATCCTCTAAATACACTGGAACTGGCTAAGCATAAGCATAACGGCTAAGTGAGAGATAGCAATCGTTTGAGTCTAGCTACATCCACATTCGATAAATTCTTCCCAAAAATCGTTGGATGAATTATAACTCAAATGATATGCTTTCAACTAAGCTTCAGTTTATTATGCTAAGCTTTTGTGGAGCTTCATAAAATATAAAGTATTTAAAGCCTAGTAAAAAGATATTTATTATTTTTACATTAAATTTAAGGTTTCATAGCACCATTTTGTTCAATAAGTTGTTGTCATCTTTCACGTATTTTCACAATTCCACGCTAAAAAAACCCTCGTCCTTATTGGAAAAGCTGGAACAACCGGTTTTCATAAGCTTCTCTTGAGATGAATTTTTTTCAAGCAAGATCAATCGACATAGACAGGAACCAGCAATTAGGGAACACAATTTCTTCCATATTGGCCAAAGCTGGTCGCTTTTGGACGATTTCTTATTTCAGAAGTCTAATTATAGAAATTTTGATTAAAGAGTTTTGCTATAGACGAACAGCTCATAGTAAATGATGCGCTGCAAATCCCACCAAACACTTGGCAAAGTCTTTCTGACCGTCAATCCTGGTTTCGGCATCGTTTGCGCCAGCTCATCGCCATTCCACGAAGAGCATTTTCTCTTTCCGTTGCCGTAAGTGACCCACTTTTCATTAGCAATGTTGTCGATTTTGTTGCGATTCAGCAGCTATTCGCAGATGGGAATTCTACCCACAAGGTTTTGTGTGTTAACTCGTGTGGCGTTCATGAATTGAGTTTTTTTTTATATCCAGCCTTACCTCAAGGCTAACAAAAGATTTTTTGACACATTTTCAACTCCTGGGCAATTACGTGATTGTCGAACTTGACAATTTCCATTATTTTATGAATATACAAGTATTGGACATTAGTCTTCCAGACCGTGTACATCTTTGACATTAAAATTACCGGAACGGAGGTAAATTGGTCGTGATTGACTTCCTTTATCAAAAAAGAACTGTAAACTGTTGCATATTTCCTCTTTGTCGGTGTCTATCTACAACGCGTGCTCAGACAATATTGAGTCAAGCAATCACAAAACTATCTGAAAGGTTTACTTAGTCATCGTCTTAACTCTCTAACGTCATATTATGTAACCCACTTATACAAGGATAGATACCGATTACTAATCTATTGGGAATATAATGGATTTCTTTTTACTAGACCTAATATATATTTAAACGAGAAAAATCCCAGTTGGTTCTACAATTTTTGTGAAAACGACATAGTCGGCGCCTTCCGAGTCGAGTTTCAAAATATTTTTTTTTGGAAGTATACGAAAAATTCATTCCGTCGCGGCTATAATTCACCAGCAGTCTTATCATTTCATTGGCTGTCTTTTGCGACATTTGATGCCTCCATCGGATTATTGGAATTGATTTCATTACTATAGATCCATGTTCAATTGAGTGTAAAAGTCAACAAAATGCGACTTAGATTTGCGGGATCACACGAAAAAAGGAATACTCAACATAGTTTATGCTATTCATTCCCACGAAGGAAATTTCGATTTCCAGTGAAAATTCTCATTTACACAAAGTTTAGCTGAAGTGTGGTAGACGGTCGAACAACCGAGGTAAACGCGAAGAAGGGTAAATATTCAAATTATGCCGCTTAAATGTTACTTGAAAATAAAGTATGGACGGCACAGGTAGCTGCGTGGCACTGAGAATGTCCGCAAATCACAACCAACAACAACGCTGAGAAATTGGAAGCTGTCACCAAATCAGCAAATAAATAATACGAGCCTACTACCGAACTCGGTGGGAAGGGTACGCATGATAGCAACCTCAAAACGTTTGCGATGACAAAATGAATTGTTGCTTACAAAGTGCTCGACATACAAACACTTGTAGAACTCGAGCGGATACAAACCTAAAGCCAAAGTCTGTCCACGCTCTCAGCATGGGAAGCGCTTGCAACTGCACTACTGCCTCTAATTTTCAAGTGTATTTTTGTTTTTGCTTTCGGCAGTTTGGGATTATTTTCTGTTATAATTTATTTAATAGGCTTTCAAATCCGTTTATTCGTTGTTGGAGAGAATTTATTGCGGTAAGTTGTGAGATTCTTGAAATAACCATTCTTCAGCAACAACTGTGCTCCGCAAGAAATGGTGTTGAAGAATTTGTTCTTGTCTCCAATTTCGTTGTTGCTGCATGCTCTGTTTGGTGATCTCATATCGTATAAATTTTCACTTTCTCGTGCTTTTCTGAGTTACGTGGCTATAATTATCGGACATTTTTATCATTTTTATCATTTTCATTTATTCCTTTTTTATACTCAAACTTCATGTACATACGAGTATGTATGATTGCCTACAGCTGTTATAATTATTACTGCTGCTTTGCTTGTATTAACAGTTGTGTTTGGTTTTAAATATAATTAGGCATGCATAGGTTGTAGCCTGATCCTTGAGTTTTCGTTTAGCAAGGACCTTACATATACAGTAAAAAATGGTTATAACTAAAAGGATGGATGGTTTAAGCATTTACTGGTTTCAGAGTTAGGCAGAGTCCGTGAACAAAGTTGAGCGGTTGCAGATTGTCTTGGAACCACTAAAGTTTCCATATAAATTATGGTTATTGCTGACGAAGTAATTATTAATTTGAATTTTTACGAGCTTGACACTATGCTTCCTGCAGTCTCACATGTAATCAGTTCTGCGTGACATTTTCATGTACTTACCACCATTCTTAGTACCGTTGTCAATGTTGAGCCTATTAAAGCATCTAAATTATTTCCACAGTGCAAAAACTGTCAAGCTTTTGGACATACAAAAAACTTCTGTGGTAAGCCATCGAGGTGTGTAAAATGTGAGGCAAACCTCCCACTATTGAATGCCGAAAAGCTGAAAAAGACCCTGCTAAATTTGAAACTGCGGCGATTCTCATCCTGCAAGCTACCGTGATTGTATCCTCGCAAAAGAACTGCAAAAACTTGAGATAAAAAAATGGTAATTTAGTTGAGGAGAATGCCAATGCTCTGACGAACAAACCCGTTGCGAACACTGGAGAAGTAAAATCCCTTCCTTCCGGTTCTAAAGATTCATTTGCGCAAATAGCTAAACAAGGCCATACGAGGTGTGTTAAAAAAGTATCGCGAATCGTAACTGACAGTTTTCTTCGATTGCAGGGGCGTGGTGCATCATGAGTTCTTGCCACAGGGAAGAACGGTAAATAAGGAATATTACCTGCAAGTTGCTTGTGCGCGACTTTTCGTCCAAAAAAAACACACTAATAATGCCGCAGCCACCGTATTCCCCAGATCTGGCCCCCTGTGACTTTTTCTTGTTCCCTAAACTGAAGAGGCCCTTGAAAGGACGACGTTACGCTTCTCTTGACGAGATAAAGACGGCATCGAAGGAGGAGCTAAAGAAGATAAAAAAAAAAATGATTTTTTGAAGTGCTTCGAAGATTGGAAAAACCGTTGGCACAAGTGTATAATATCTCATGGGGATTACTTTGAAGGGGACAAAATAGATATTCATGAATAAATAAATAATTTTTGAAAAAACACAAAATTCGCGATACTTTTTGAACACACCTCGTACAAATTGAATGCAAAAAAAGTAGTCCGTTATCCCAAATCTTGGATAAACTAAATGAGCAAGAGAAACTATTTATGTCCTTTAATCAGCGACTCAACGCTCTTGAGTACCATCTACAATTTATTGATGACCAGTAACTCTTTGAGAATAATGCTATGAATTAGAAGTTATTCTACACGACAGAAATATTGAGATATGTCTATTATCTGAAACGCATTTTACGAACCAATCATTTTTTAAATTTAAAAATTACGAATTTTATCACACACCACTCCCGGCAAACTCAGCACGAAGAGGGAGCGCTATAATTATCAAAAGCAATATTGAACACTGCGAGGAAGATCCGATTAA
Source organism: Bactrocera correcta (assembly GCA_027475135.1). Classification (NCBI taxonomy): domain Eukaryota; kingdom Metazoa; phylum Arthropoda; class Insecta; order Diptera; family Tephritidae; genus Bactrocera; species Bactrocera correcta. The sequence goes on along the minus strand of CM050325.1, from coordinate 76,988,860 downwards.
GACGGAAGAAATTCAAGCTACAACAATTTCAGTTAAGTTGCACAATCACCCATTGTATCTTATTGCTCTGTGTAGTCCACCTAAACATAATATAAAAATAAAAACCTATATGAATTTATTAAAAAAATATAATGGAAGGTATATCATTGGTGGCGACTTTAACGCAAAACACACACATTTGGGATCTCGTTTAACTACAACCAAAGGTCGAGAACTTCTCAAAGCTATACAAGCAGTTGGATGCAATTTTGTTTCTACAGAAAAACCCACTTATTGGCCTACAGATAGACAGAAATTCTCAGACCTTCTGGACTTCTTTATAATCAATAAAATACCGAAACTCAATTTATGTATTAAAGATTGCTCAGACCTAAGCTCTGACCATTCTCCAGTGCTACTAACTCCAATTATTTCGGCCGCCAAGGTCACGTTATGTAATAAACACACTAGTTGGTATAAATTTAAAAGTATATTGAATAAAGTCGACCCAAAGCTTAAGCACATATCGACTGGTATCGAGTTGGACTGTGAGGTTGAAGATTTCACAAAATTAATTCAAAACGCTGCGTGGAAGAGTACACCAAATACTCGCGTGAATCTAAGTGGAACCAAATACCCAAAACACATCTTAGAAAGTATCCATAAAAAGCGCAAGCTTCGACGGAGATGGCAGCAAACTAGGTTCTCTGCTCTCAAAACTGATCTTAACAAATATACAGCGAAACTAAGAGCACAAATTAAATAGTTTAAAAATTTTTTCTTCAAAACTTATCTGGCTAAACTCACAGCCGATAAATCCACCGACTATTCACTCTGGAAAGCTGGAAGAAATATTAATAAACAAATAAAACATCTAGCACCATTAAAACTAAACGAAACTGCATTGGCCAAAACGAATGAACAAAAAACTGCCGTATTTGCAAATCATTTGAGAAACACATTTACGCCTAACGATGGTTATGAGATAAACTGTGAAAATAGTTGGATGGATTCACACATCAGCATTTCTTCTGTTACTATTAAAGAAATTCAAAATCTTATCGGGAATACAAGACTCAAAAAAATTTCACAAAGAATTGTATAAAAAAAAACTTGTAAACATTATAAACAGCGCTTTATGCCTAAGATACGTGCCTTCACTTTGGAAAGTATCTGAAGTCATAATGCTACCCAAGCCGGGTAAGCCAGTACACGCTGTTACATCATAAAGGCCAATCTAGCTACTGCCAGCCTTATCTAAAATCTTTAAGAATGTACTCATAAATAGGCTCAAACCAATAATCGCTCATAAAAACCTAATACCAACACATCAATTTGGCTTCCGTGACCACCATTCAACAATTAGCCATGAAAGAACGTTTACGGCCTTTTTGGACGCGACTCAAGCTTTTGACAAAGTTTTGCATACCGATCTACTACTCAAATTGAAATACATGCTACCCAAACAATTTTGTGAAATAATTGCTTCGTACTTAAAAGTTAGATACTTCCGCATTAAACAAGAGGATGCCTATTCGCACTTGCAACCGATAGAAGCCGGTGTTCCCCAAGGAAGCGTGTTGGGGCCAATGCTTTATTTGCTTTTTACCAGTGACCATCTGATTCTAGTTATATGACAGCGACATTTGCGGATGACACAGCTTTGTTAGCAGCTGGAGAGTCAACTTCAGTATCCAGTCGACGAGTGCAGACAGCAGTTAACGCAATTACTAAGTGGGCATTTAATTGGCGCATCAAATTAAACGAAACCAAATCAATTCATATCGACTTTACCTTGAAAAAGCCGGCATATTTTCCAATTTATATAAATAACATTCCTATACCACACCACAACAATGCTAAGTACCTAGGTATTACCTTAGATGCTAAGCTACGCTGGAAAGAGCATGTCAAAAAAAAAGGAGCGAGCTTGATATGAAATTTGGCAAACTTTACCACCTAGTTGGCAGGAAATGCAAGCTATCAATACAAAATAAACTGTTATTATATAATCAAGTCCTAAAGCTAGTTTGGGCCTACGGAGCCCAACTATGGGGTTGCTCAAGTCAAATTGCCAGCATTCAGCACTTTCGAAGTAAGGTACTAAGAACTTTGGTTAATGCTCCTTGGTGTATTAGATCTGCTGGCCTGCACCGTGATCTAGGGGTGAATTCAGTGGTAAATGAAATTTCCAAGTTAGCAAAGTCTCACGACTGAGGCTTAGACAGCACGTTAATGAGGAAGCCTTCAGACTCATCGAAACTGATAGGCGAGAAATCCGGTTGAAACGCAAGAAGCCTTCCGACCTAGTAGCAGCAAATGTATTTCTTAACATTTAGCTTTTAAATATCTCTCCTAATTATTTAGATCCGAATTGTTGTTAGTATTTTATTTTTATATACATACTAGGTACAATGTAAAATAATAAAAAAATGTACTTACGAGAGTAAGCAGATTAAAATATTAAATGTCTAGAATTTCATTGTGTAAAAATATTAGAAACATTTTATAGACAGACGTTAACCTTAAGTAACAGAAAATGTAATCCTACTTTCTAGGTGACCAAGCAATGTATTTACATACATACTAGCAACGCCAGAGCCCTACGCAAACTAATCCCACAGTTTTAAGATATCGATCTGAAAATTTGCATGCGTCCTTTTTTTTCTGAGAAGCTCTTTATCTGTTTATATCGGCTGCCGATATCGGGCCACTATAACATATAATGCCAAAGAAACTGAACGATCAAGTTCCTGTATCGAAACCTATTTGTTTGTGAAGGATATTTTAGCTATGTTGCAACCGAAGTAAACATTTTTTCTTGCCCATTTTCGTGAATGCTGTAGCCTACGAGCTAATGAAGTTAGCTAACTCCATTTTACAATACCCTAATATTATATACAGGAAAGATTTGTACCTATTTTTGTATGTTTGTATATTTGTAATGAATAGGCTCAATAAGTACTGGACCGATTTAAAAAATTCTTTCACTCGTAGAATGCTACATTCTTCCAATTTGACATAGGCTACATATCATTTTGAAAAAAAAAAAAATAGGGATCCTTAGTAAAATTTGAACAATGTAACCGAAGGAGTAGAAAAATGAGTCTTAAAATGTCTTTCTTCGAATGCGCTGCCGAAACTATTAGCGATAGAACAAAATAATGTACAACATTATTGAAGAACATCATAATGTTACAAAAAACTCCGCGGTAGCATATGTCCAACTATTGTAGGTTAGTCACTACAACAACTTTTTTCATTTTAAACATTAATGAAAATGCTAACCAAATTCAAACCATGCTATTTATGTGTTTATACTAATCCTTATCCAAATAAATTATTTATGGTCAAGACCATTTAACTACCTATGAAATAGTTTTTAAATTGGACTTTCCACTCAAAAGATATTACGAATTAAAAAATTCAAACAGTAAACAAAACCGCCATAGCGCCGTGGCCGTTGCTTGCGATGCATTCTGAAAAGCGCGCCGGGCCAGAGAATGTAATGTATAGAGAAGGTGCAAATTGCATTCTGTATGATGTTCGATTTGGCGGCTAACAGATCCGATAGAATCAAAGTAAGGAATTCGACGTTGTCGCTGCTATTTAACAGAATTGAGCACGTGCAGTGGCAAAAATATATGTAAAACGACTGAATTCATTATTTATTATTGTTATTTTCATTTTTTGATTATTATTATTTTTATTTTTTAATTTTTCATAATTTGTATTTTTATTTTATTTTTTTTTATTTTTTTCGTAATTATTACTTTTACTTATAATATTTTTTTACGCTAATTTTTAAAGAATATTATTATTATTATTATTATTTAATATATTTATTTAATAATTTATTATATACTTATATGTAAAGCGACTGAATTCATTATTTATTACTGTTTAATTTTTTGATTATTATTGTTTTTATTTTTTAATTTTTCAAAAGTGCCCGCCACTTAAACCATCGAAGAAATTGAACATAAATAGACTTACATACAAATATAACTGTGTGATTTTTTTAATACAAATAAAAATATTTGTGAAAAAAGTGTTTTATATTCAAATTTCTAAAAATAAATAAATGTCTACCCCGTGCGATGCCGGGACGGGCTGCTAGTGATCTATATTTACCAACCATAAACAAATTATTCTGTAGGAAATTCTGGAGCGATCTACAGACAAATTCAAAAAATCTGCCTCATCATGTCGAACTTGAAACCATGCGGATTTGTCTATATTTGCGAAAAACGACGTTTTTTAATACCTATCTGTTCACATAAGCCTTAATTTGAGTAAAAATTTAGATATCTTAGCGGAGCTTATTACACTTGCTTCGAATTTCAAGTGTTTATATTTAAGCTTTGAACACTAATTACTTTATTCAATAATACTTAAGACTTCTAAAACAAAAACAAAGAGAATTTACTTATGCAAGTGTCTTAAAATACCGTGAGAACCGGTCATTTAGCTATTCAACATTCACACCCAAAACTTTACGCTTCTCAAAACCCAAACAAGCCGCTCCAAGTAGGCGTCAATTGAATAAGTATTCCAGCGTGTAGTTAAGTTATCCATTTCAGTAGACATTTCTCATTTGAGATTTTACTAAATATTGTTGACATTTTATATTAAGCACCAAATGAGCAAGCTCATTACCGGCCAGCAAGCACAACCAACCAAGCGATCGAGCAAGCGAGCAGCCAGTCAACCTTCACTGGCGTTGCCGTTGCCGCCTTCGCCTCTGCCGCCTGTGCTTCACCTTACAACGGCGTATTTTGTGTAATTAACGGTCATTTAAGTTGCGTTATTTACCAATTATATTTGCACTTTATGAACTCATCAACGAAAACAAAAACCAAAACAACAACTACAATAATAACAAGACATAGAAAAGTGCAATAAAAATGTGCAACGGGAACAAATATGAATTGTCTGTTTGTGGGTACTTGCCACAAAGTGTTCACATCGCATTAGCACATCAAACTGCACGTACACACTTAAATATTACAACAACTTAAACAGGCTCACACGCTTATTTACATGGGATAATGTGATTGACGGTGGTCCAAGGAAATGGACCCATTCAGGCGTAGAGCTTAGTTTGGCGTCAACTGATTCAGGCAGAAGAACATTTCTGCACTTCCACCACGACGTTGGCGCCCGCTTAAAACAATGCAGTACTTCTTAATTTCAAAGTGCGTGGAAGTGTGGCTGCTGTTGTAGGTTCCGTTCACAAACAATGCTGATTCTTGCAGATGTGAAGACCTTACAAACTTTCTCTCCAACTTTTGTTGTTACTGAAAGCGGTTAAGCCTGTTAGGGGCACGAGCCATAAGTCAGGTATTGTCATCAATCTTTTCTAACGCTAGATTCAATAAACGTGCTGTTCGGTGTGTGGGACCAAACAGTAAGCGTGATGTTTTGGCAGCATGGACATACATATTGATTCTGAGCTATGGTTCAAATTATGATCGTTCCAAACAGGCACGATATTGACTCCGCCACACATTCGTCTATAGAGGCTCCTAACTTGACCAACTCGCCTGCGTTTTCGTTGCTGAAGATGTTCCCATAACCGGAAACCAAAATTAAGGACAAGTGGAGTTGACATGCCAGTAAGCTTAAAGCCTTCCCACATTTTTTAACCACGCTGTAATTAATCTTTGGCTACCACAAGGCTTGTAATGCCGTCTGGCTCTCTGTGTATATGATAGCTTTCTTTATCTGCCTCTAATTGTTTAGTTGAACTCCACACTTTCGCTATGAGCAGTACTTCTGTTTGGTGAGGATACTAGCTGGGTTTGGTAGATGGATGAGGAAATATATCAAGATCGTCGGAGTACACCTTTGTCCCTACAGCACTATCCATTTTGGAAATCATCGAAATTAGAGAGAAAAATATGCTGATGTTGGTTCTACAATTTTCAAGCCGACCAAGAGACCTGTCATAAGTAGGAGGTTCAAAATAAAAATGGTACGTTGTTAGAGAGATAACGGATGCGGTCTTGGAACGAATTTATAAAACAGAAGCACCAACTATCTCATTCTTATACATATGTGATATTCATAAACATTATCTTTCTTGCCGCCGTCTCTTTCGGTTTGTGATAAAATTTTTAGCACATAACTAAATATGATTTGTTGCACTTTGCAACATTTTGCTGCACCAAAGCATAAGAAACATAATATCCGTGTATGTGTTACATTATTTCTGAAGCAAATTACCCACACTCTTACATATCTTCTGGCATTGCATCATCATATCGGCAACACTAAGATTTTTAATTTACGAGTAAAATTTCATACACTCATTTACGAAGTTGTTGCGTCTTGCGACTTCATATTTTAGTGGCCTCAAATTTTCGAATAATTCATTCGGTTTTTTATAGTTTGTGCTCTCGCTGTTTATTTCTGGTTACATTCCCGGGTACACAAATCGGACTCGTAGTGTTGTGTACATAGATAGTGGACTGCACAAAAATGGGAAAGCATAGATCGGTCGACACATTCGGTATATGATTTGGAAGGGAACTCGTGCAGTACAATTGAAAACCGCTTGGATGTTATACATATAGGGGCTACCCCCGTACGGTGATAAGAGTATATGACCTTTTATTGGCACACCGCCTACCGAAGGGGCGCGATTTAATTAAGGCAGTAAGTATATCAAACACCATGTGGATCACATCTATATGAAATATTGGACATGTAACAGCTGTCGCAATGGCAAATCCGTTTTCTCACTCCTGCTTTTCACGCTGTCTAAGAGCAATTCGAGAGAGTTAAATGGATCCAAATAATAGTCGAAAGTTTTCGCGACAAACATGTTCTGAACAAGGCCAAGGCTGTATTGTCAGACGGAAAGATGAGGGTCTGAGATCCACAAGCTGTGCATTATGCAAAATGACGGTATCGATTCGGGGTCGAATTGCAAAAAAAGTGTTATTTAACAACGAAAATGCACCGGCTTGGGATGAAGATGAAAAGGCAGATCAGACTGCTGCCCAAACTAGGAAATTTCCAAGCCTGATTTTGGAATCGGTTAAAAAGTTTACCTCAGCTAGGTGGGTCACTTTGCAGAACTCCAGAAAATTTATTTTTCAAGCAGTTAAAAAAGTTAAAGCATCTTCTAGTGGCTTGAGCTAAAAGAATACTGTATTGCTTTTTCAAACTTTTCTTTTCTTTAGTTGGCTAAGTACTTATCGGATAACCCTTATCGGACGAGTTTTATTAAGTAGCGTTCGATCTTTAGTCGGAACTCTCCTAATAGCATACATACTATATCCGCACAATATTTTGAGATCGACAATATCTTTACTTCAATACAATTTAAACAAGCATCTTCGAGAAGTATGTACCGTTTTTTTCTTTATTCGCTTTTGTGTTTTCCATTATTGTAAAGCACATGCCTTTCTGTCCATTTGTTTTGACACTGTGATACCGTTGTATTGTTGTTGGCGTTGGCGCGTGCAATCCATCACTAGCGCGGTCTTCAATAACTTACACTTACACAAAGCCGATTGTTACAATGGACAGCGACGACACTGAGCCCTTTCAGTATACACAACTCCACCCCGTCTCATTGTTTGGCTTTTAACACTTGGTCTTAGCGTCTGCTTGGTTTCTTCATTCGCTCTTTCCAGCTGCCTCGTGTTGGTCCAATGCAAATACTTCAATCTTTCGAAAATTGTTGCTGAGGCATGCTTTTTTCCACAAACACTTTGGCGGTTTGGTTCCGGCGTGCTCATCGCTGCCCATCTTTAAAGCATCTCTAATTTATTGTTTTTGTAAATATGTTGGCTAATGTAATTTTTTTGTAACAATTTTTTTTTTTTTTTTGTTTAACACATATTTGTTTTATTTTCTTTGTTTTGTTTGGTTTCTCAGCGTGCGGTTTGCTTTGGCACTTGATGTCCGAACTTTCTTTCAGCCAACAAAGTGTGAAGTTCGGTTTTGTATTTCGTTTTCGGTAAATATTTGCCTAACATTCAATTAAATCTGTGATATTGTAGTGGGTAAATATTTTTTGTGGGTTTTTTAAGTGCAGATGAATTCAAAAGCAAGTTACCGCATGGTTTTAACGAGTTTAAAACGAGGATTCATCATTGTGATGAAGAAATTGTGCTCACAAAAGTCGATAGCATCCAGCTTACCATTAAAATTGAGTTTCAGGTGTATAATGTTTGTTAAAAGGATGTTTCAACACTCCTTCGGTATGAAAGATATAAATATCTTAACGTCTTGCTATTGCGCTCGGTGATGTAGATATATTTATCATCTCTAAACAGGTTAAATATATCCTGTTTTAACTACCCAGTACTCCATTCGGAAGAGTTTTTATCAAAAGCGTAGACACAATCTGTTCCTCTGTAACTCTCTGTTCTCAGCAAGTAAGGAAGCGCTATGTTCGGTTGTAACCGAACATTTTATTCTCTCACATACCATCACCAATCATGTGGAGCAAAGTCAATGCTCCAAAATTCTGATATTAGCTGTATAGAGGCTAGGTCAAGTTTTCACCTGATTTTATAGCTTTTTGACACAAAGATGCATTGCTCATTGAGATAACTGACTTGTTGGGTGATGTAAGTGGTATAAAGTCACCTGGAAGTTCGAAAATCTTTGTATTAGACACATGGGAGCCTATGACCCGATTCCAACTATCTATTCACACACTATCCCTGTATTTCAATTATATATCTTATACATTGACCGATATTTGTGGTAAAATGTCAACTCTAAGTGCCGGTGTCCAAGTATTCGGTGTCGATGGGCTTGAAAAGTTTTGGTTAGATTTGAACAGTTTTAGGTCATAAACGAACTTTAAAAGCATAAAGTGCATGTATTTATTCCGCTATATTAATTGCTTCTTTATTTGTATTCTGGAAAGTGAAATAATCAAATAGAATTTAAAATGTGCCATCTGGGGAGTAGGCATGGTTGTAGTCCGATTTTGCTCATTTTCGCAATGTGAAATTGGAATGCCTGCGGAATGTTATGCACTGAAATTGACTAAAATTTGTCGAGCAGGTCTCGAGATATGTTATTTCCCCTAAAATGCGCGTAGCTACGCCCATCCTTAAACGTTTGTCCCGGCTCCTATAAAGTCCTCTCATGTGTAAAATTTTATGTCTCTGGCGTATTAACTTAATAATTTATTTCACATTTAGTAGTTTTTACCAGTTCCATTATATGGGGTATAAACGGTACTATCTTCCGATTTCATCTATTTTTACAATACCGATAGGTGTGCTCAAGAGACTTGTCCTGAGCGAATTTTATTAGTATAGCTGACGTGGTTTAGGAGATGTGTACACTAAACCAATTAGCTGACACGCCCACTTTTCAAAATTTTTATTCCACAGGTGTTTTTTGCCAAATTACATAAAGTTGTTTAACTTAATTTAGGCTAATTCTATAGAAACTCTGCGTGAATTCATCAAAAATCAGCCGTAATCATCATTGAAATTCATGGAAATGGAATTGAATATCTCCAAAACATCGATTTATCGAATTTTGGCCGAACATTTGGGCTTACGAAAGGTTTGTTCACGGTTTGTTCCGCACAAATCGACTGACGAGTAAAAATTGCTCAGAATCCAACATTACCGATAACCGATTATTTGACCAAAAACCACATTTTAACCATTAACCACTCCCCGTATTCACCTGATAAGGCTTTCTTCAAAAACTTGTGGATTCGCCGGAGCATTATAGTCGAAACAGTATCGCATAAATCAATTAAGATCTAAAGCTTCTCGTAGCTTTAACAAAACTTATTGGAAAAGAAGAGACTATCTATAGCTCTGAGTTCACAGTGCTATCATCATCACATCCAACGAAGATTTCTAAAATTTTCCGAAACCAATATAGTCTCACCATATCTGCCACAGAAGCAACTATTTTGGTAGAACTCTTCGCTAAAATTCTACAAATAGTTTTATCTGTTTCACAGTAAGTATCGGCTTTAGCACTTCAATTGAATAAAATGCGACAATACAAAAACAAAAAAATGTTGATTTATTCCCAACACCATTTGCCAGCTGAGCGGTGCCATGAATCATTTGCCGATTCTATGTCAATAGCAGCAGCAATGACCCTACAAATGCAACAGCCAATGAGCAACAACACACGAAGCAACGCGCTTCGAACAACGAACACCGGCGAATACAAACACTTTCATAATTTCGCAACACAATTACCGCCGACGACAAACGACGAAATTTATAGCCAATTTGAAAATATTCTCACAATGTCAAACAGCATATTGATGCAAAAAGAATCAAAAAAAAGCAACAGATAAAAAACAGTTGCGAGCTAAACGCTGGCGGTAGCTACAACAGCTACAAAAAGGGAACAGGCACGCAGCACGAACGGCTTGCTTGTAATTGATGAGTTTTGGCCGGTACTTTAAACGAGTTCGGCTTGAAAACTCAGTGAATTACCGAAGATATCAGTTAGTTGCGAAACTTTGAGATTCGCGAAACCAATTTTCAAAAAAAAAAACAATTTTGATAACTTTCATATTATTCGAGTATATATATCAAACAAGTTCCCGGAAATACCTATGTATATACTCGTTATATGACAGCCTGGAGACTTTAAGAATTGCTAAGACCACCCTTTGGAGTTTTTAATGAAAGAACTTAGCCGTATTTATGTGGAGATTGGGTTAGTGAAAATAATATAAATGAAAGATTCCCAACACTACAAACCACTAATTCCTTATCTTTAACTGGAAAAACATCTTTTTTGCGACCTCATCTTACTTAGAGAAAAATATTACACATTTTCGTATGATGACCTTCAAGCACAATTTCCTTCACCTCTTCGATATTTTCGTTTCATGAGTTGAAAATTTTCAACGGAAGACTCTAATTGCGAACTATATTTTCGTTTAAGTTGACTTCCAAGAACAAGCAAAACAACGTGCCCACGTGAACTCTATTTCTTACCAAAAATTATACGTACATAAATAATAATTCCCAAGGCTTTACCGAATCCATTTACGAGTGCGTTTAAAATTGTTTAGACTACGTTTATTTTGACTACGCGTTATTTTGTTGGTGAACCTTCCTGTATGCGCGTTGAGCCGGATAAGTTCAATGTTCTGATATTTATTGTATTATTTGGGTTAATCCATACTTGATCTTAGGTTAGAACAAGTTAGGAAGAGCTAATTTATTATCTTAGGCATAAAGATACACCGTTATTAGAAAAACAAGCTCCCTCAATTTTAGCTCCCACCCTTGCCGGTAAAGTCAGCTGAAAGTACAAAAATCCTTTTAATTAATTCTAGTAAATAGTTTTCGTCCGGTTTGGACGTTTTTTGGCCAAAAGATGGCATAATTTAAATGCAGAAATATGGTTTTTCATCGAAATGTGGATCACGCCCATCGTACTTTAGGTCCTCCTGTATCATCCCAGGCGTAAAATTTTATGCCTCTCTTTCTTTGATTTATCTCACCTTAAGTGGTTTTTATCGGTAAAGTAGATATGTACATAGGTTGCCATATATATTTCTGGGCTAGGCAACACTAAGTGTTGCCAGGTGCAATCTCACATTTCCATTGGAAAGTTTGACACTTTTTAGCATAACATCACTCAGAACGTTTTGTCATTTAATCGTGAATTGTTTTATTTACAGGGAATTAAAAAATTCATCTCGGCTAAAAAATGGAATTAACTCGTGAACATTTTCGTGCGATCTTTTTTCACAACTTTCGACGTGGATTATCACGACAAGAGTGCATCGATGAACTAAAATCTTTGTATGGCTATGAAGCACCATCCTATAGCACTGTGAAAAACTGTTACAACGAATTCGATCGTGGCCGACGCTCGCTCAAAGACGAATTCCGTGAAGGTCGTTCAAAAACAGCCGTTGTGCCAGAAAACATCGATGCCGTACTTGAATTGATAATGCAAGACCGTCATGTAACATACCTTCAGATAGAGGCATGCCTATGCATTGCTCTCATCAGCATACATTCGATATTGCATGAACACCTGGCCGTAAAAAAGGTTTGATCTCGTTGGATCCCGCACAATTTGACAATCGCTCAAGAAAAGGCTCGTGTGGATTGGTGTAAAGAAATGCTGAAAAAATACGATCGCGGTGCTTCAAAAGACGTTTATAAGATCGTCACAGGTGACGAATCATGGATCTATGCGTATGAGCCCGAAACAAAACAGCAATCGACCGTGTGGGTCTTCCAAGACGAGTCAAATCCAACGAAAAAAAAAAACATTTTCGTTGATAAATGTGCCTATTTTCATTATTAGGCCAGAAATATATATAGCAGCCCTCGTATGTATGTACATTTAAGTTCTTAGATACGGAGACACACTACCTTTTTTTTAATTTTTAGAACTCAGGTAACCCGGTCATATAACCATATGTTTTACTCGATTATTTTCAGAGAACAAAACTATTATCTCTATAGCAACATTTCATTATTTAATTATTTATTTTAAGTGAATCGATAATTTAAAGTTAGCGCCTTGGATTAGATACCAAGGATAATTTCATTTTCGATAGTCAATATTATTTCTTTATTGACCACCGAAACCTTATTTGGACGAAACTTTTTATTGTTGTTTTTAACCTGTTAATTGGAGGCCATGGACCCGATGGCTTTGAAAATGACATAACAATCGATTCTCGCCACTATTTCAATCTTTTCTTAACGAATTTTGTTAAACGATCGGTTTTTACAGGTGAAATTCACAGCCAATCAATTATCGACCTTGTTATGCTCTTAACAACTGTTAAATGACATAAACCGCGTGGCATTTGATGTCACTGCCTGGGAAAATTCATGAACTCACAGACATGTCGCGCTACCCTCGTATGCCATAACAATGAAATAAAGTGAGAAAAAAAACACCATAAAAATGTTGGCTAAATGTACCTACAAATAAAGTTTGCTGGTGTTGTTCTAACAACAACATCCATTAGCGTTTGCAGTTGCTGCTGTCATAATTACCATTCAATAAACAAAATGGCCAACAACAACACAAAGCGCCACTGTCGAACGGAAAACAAAAGTCGCCAATTTATTCTCAACAACTGCAACAGCAACAACAAGAAGTAAGGTGAATGAATGTGTAGGTAGCAACAACAACAAGTGGCCGTTAAAAAAAAATATTTATTTTTATTTTTCTTTTTGGTCCATTCCGGTTGCTGGTGACAATAATAGCCGGAGCCAATGCAACAATAGCAGTGCGAGTTGCAGCTACAAAACGAAAAGCAACAAAAACAACAATGTGAAAAAGCTGACGATGATGACAACAAACAACAATAAAACGATATGCAAATAAAATGTAATTTCATTCAAGCATCGCTACTGTGGTACGTTGGCCGACCTTTAGCTAAATTTTTGAAACAAAAACAAAAATAAATCCCAATCTGCAGATATGTGTGTACATATGTAAATATTGGTGTATGCATTGAGGTACTTTTAAATTTATTTATATTTTTTTATATTCAAAGTTGATTTGATATTAATGTTGTACTTAATAATAGAACAACAATTGCTGTGGGAATTGAACAGTAAACGATTACACGAACAAACCTACTTACATGAACATTAGAGCGGATTGAATTACATGGAGGCAAAAAAGGACAAATCGAGAAAGCGGTTGCTTAATAGTATATGGGTCTAGAACCGGTTTCGACAATCTGCTCTGCTGATGCTGTAGCACTTCTGTCTAGCTATCCCTCTCTACTAACATTCATCCTCAGCTTATCCTCAAAGGCAAGCCAAACTGTGTTCTTAGGAATAGGTCTGGGAAGGAGTTGCTTGACTTTTACTTTCTGTGCGAATCTTATGATTCTGTGAACTGCCATTGTGGGCTCTGACGACATCCTCCATTGTGAGATCAGTCCAGCCCTGAGTGCATTACCCAAAGTTATGTCTAGCACCTTTATCCTATTGCTTACAGCAAACTTGAGTTCACAACCAACAATTTTAAATCTAAATTACTAAGAGTACTAATAATAAATTCGAAGAGCAGCTCACCCCCGTGTATTGCAGACCATGTTACCCAATACCATGTGTTGGGCCTAGGATTAGGGTATGTCGCGATTAAGTAGCTCACTAAGCTTTGCATGTTTTTTGAGCGTGCTGTCGATGTCTTCCAAGGAGAGTAGGCCGCTTCTGTGTTAAGAACCCTGAAATTGAAAAGAAATCAATCTCGTTACGATTTGAGGCCTCTGACTTCTCCTTTGCGGACCAATGGTTCCTGAATTAGAAAGATGCCCCGGTTATCCGGTTATATGATATGAGGTTGACACTGACTGCTGCGGGTTCAACTGGGCGACTTCGACATTGGTCACCACTATAGGATCGATTCCGTAAGGAACTGGTCCTCATCTACGCCGTCCTCCACGTTGCCGTCCACCTGGCGCTTAAGTTCCTCTGGAAGCTGCTGCGCACACCTCTTGTGGACCTGCCTACTCAATGAAGGCTCCCGCCGTGACCTCAGCAGTAGCAGCCGGCCTTGTCGTACCAGCGCCAAAGTAAATGGCCTCCTCATCAACGAGCACTTTTTAATAACTCTGCTGTCCGCAGTAGTCTTAAGCTAATTATTTCTCATGACTACCCAGCTGAACCTATAGTTCAAACGGAATCTCTCCTTCCGGATGAGTTTGTATGACTCATCGTCTACAGAGGCTTAGCCTTCATCCGGAGCGTTATATCGTCGCCCCACCTCGACAGGCCGAGATATTCACAGTAGAGGACGGGAACCTTCCAGCCTTCTAACTTGTGCGTTACTACCAGTTGAGGCACTGCTGCCTCTTACCCTGTTCCGTGCGACTTTTTCGGCTTCCTCAGGAGTTCTTCCCTCCTGGTGACAGTCTTTGGCAAGATGGCGTACGACTCCGACCATGTCGTGCGCGACTTACTAAGAGTTAGCACATTCGAATACCCATAAAACGGCTTATTGATTGCTTGAAATTTACTACAGAATTGGCCACCAGATCATGAATATTTTACATGGTAATCGTACAACTCATATAAGTATGTACACATATATTAGCAAATATATACATACAATACCATGTCTATTACAAGCTTTTCAAACGCATTTCCAAGATTTCGGCCTATCCAATGCTAAAAGTGGGAAAAATCAAGCTCTAAACATTGTACATATGTATGCATTATAAATGTATATATGTGTATGTGTGTATGTATCTCAGCAAATATTTGAAAAGTCACAATGAAAAGTTTTATGCAAATATTGTCATCATAAATTAAAATAATTGCTCTGAGCCATTAATGTGAATAATTTCCTTATTAATAAATCAATATCTCAGCGAGCAGTTTTATTTATATTTATATTCAATATATATTATATATTTCTATTGATAATTAAATGCCATGCGCATATAAACTTAATTAGTTCCGTTGAAATCTAATCAGACCTGAGATGCATACAAAGCTAAGGGGAGTAAATACGATTATAGTTATTTAAATATTGTTGTTGTCGATATCACATAACGCTAGATCGACATTACACAGCAGGCAAAAAAGTAAGTCATCAAAACAGCCAGCGCTGCTTGAAACGCTCTATAATATAAGTAATGATTTAAATATCGTCGTCTTGGATTATGAGCCCTGGTTTAGGTGACTACTGTAGGCTGGAAATTACTTAATACGATATGCTTTATAACATTTGTATCATCTATTTTATTGCTTGCAACGCGACTTTTACGCTTATCAACCAAAATTGTAACTTGTTCTTTAAAACAACAATCGTATATCCTCCCGTCACTCACCTGATAAGTGTCTCTAAAATATTTCTTACAACCGGTAATATCAAGTCCCTCTTTTCGAAAGCAATATGTAAACGAATGTGATCTTCGTTCTTTAGTTTAATTCGTAGAGCGACTTCTGTTTATTCAACCTCTTAAAAAAATATTTGGTCAAGTTGCCTATGTAAACTATAAAATTCTCGCCATTTCTTCTTCTCTCTCGTCCGAAATAATTTTTTGATAGCAATTTTTACGGCATCTGCTTTGTCTAACGACAAATGTTTTTGCAGGTATTCATTTGCCTCCTCTATTCCTGTATGCCAAAACTTTTATCCTGTTATGCTATTGTAAATTTCGTATTCATTTAACAGGATTACGACTTATTTTTCTCCCAATCAATGTGTTTGTGGGGTTTGTACTATTGCAATCCGATGAATTCGAGGAAAACGATAAACGTCTCCTTAATCCAGAATTTCTGTTGACAAATCGTATTGTAGGTCCAACACTGCTTTCCTCACTCACATTATTAGTCTCACTCATCTTGATTATAACGGTATAATATGTACAGTCTATCAAGTAAAAGCGTGGTCGTGTTAATTTATAAAAAAAAAAATATTTTATGAAACTTTAATCTTTACATATACATACATTGTACACATTACAAACAATGATGAAATTTGGTCAATAATATGTCCAGTCACCACCGGCATCGATAATTGCCTGGCATCTCCGAAGCATGCTTTCTACTAATTTAACAGCGTATTCTAGGGCAAGAATCTCCAGATCCGACGAATTTCGTAAGACTACTGCTTCAAAGTGTATGTGCGTCTTTTACGAAGCTTCTGTTTAATATATGCCCACACATTTTCAATAGGGTTTGCATCGTGCAACTGCGACGGCCAATCCAATGTAACGATGCCAGATTGAGTTTACCACTGATTACAGAGCTTGCTGCGGTGTTTAGGATCGTTGTCCTTCTGCAGAACCCAATCTTCATTTTTTCTGATGAACCATCGTTTAGCAGATAGTATTTTTGTAGATTTTAATCATTTTCTCGGCATTTAGGTTGTCAGTAAAGAGGTACAAAACGCCGAATCCCTGCTTTGAGAAGCAGCCCCAAAGATGCACCTTTATTCCATGTTTTACGGTCCGCTGAACAAGCCTATTAGTGGAAGTTGACCAGGCTCGCGTGACGACAGAACGTGCCCATATAGAGCATTCATCAGTAAAAATTAATTTCAAAATCTCTATCAATATTCCCATGCGCCCAAGCGAGTCGCTTTGTGACAAGTTTTTCAGTCAACAGAGACTTCTTCATTGTGTGCAGCCATTTCTTCTATGAAGAAGGGTTCGGATAGTTTCGCAGGATATATCTAAACCTTTTGCCATTAATTTTGCTTGTCTTTGCCGCAGTGTTAAAGCAGGATTTCGTGAAAACAGATGCACTATTCTTTTTTCATCGCTTTTGTTCACTTTTCCTATGGAACCACGTTTTGGTAAATCATCGACATTTTTAGCCACTATATATCGCTGTATCCACTTCCGTACAAATACCTTCGACTTTCTCATATCTTTAGCAGCCGCTGATTGCGATATTTTGGGACCTTACGGGTGTATTGCAAAGGAGCACAACTTCGTGGGGCGACGCGTACTTAGCACTCATGGCGTTTAACGTGATTCTCTTTCAAAAGATCAACGACAACTGAATCTTTGTTGACAATGCATCAAGGACAAAGCTTCCCTCTATCGGCTCGCGAAGGAGTTAGAGCGAAATCTTGCATTGACTCTCGTTAAAGTCGGCCACGCTCTTACTTGACAGACTGTATTTCTTCAAAAATAAATCTAGGAGTAGTGTTGGAAAGACCAAGAAGTACACAGTAACATTCAGCGTGCGTGATCACTGCTATACTAAATACCAATTGAGAGCATCTTCGGCTGTTTACAAAGAAATAAGCGTTGATGTATGGCCAGAACAGATACGGCGTTACTGAAACGATTTATATTAGAGTATGGAGTTAATCGAAATGGCTTCTGAAATAAATTACTTTTTATTCAGTTGCAAAAAATATTTGCCATTTAACGGTGCTATTATTTATTATTTGGGAAAGTTATTATATAAAAAAATGACTATACCAAAAGCTTTGACACTTAAATTTAAGATTTTTCAAAAAGTGGAGTTAATCGTTGTGTGCATTGAGCGGCTCAACTAAAGATGCCTCTTCACGAAACAATTCACACAAAAATTTGTTTCTCACTTTCAAGTGACCCCTTAATTGACTCCTAAAAAAGAATGGGGAGTGCCTATTTTCAGGACACAACATTTGAATTGGCTTGTACTTGTAAAAATGTTGCAGGGGTATATAGAGGACAATTTCTCCCTGGTTTCAAGTTCTCGGCTGAGCGCCGTTTTTATATTTTTTAACCAACAATTCACAATAATCGTACCCGGTCCCTGTTTGTTGGAGGTTTCAGTACTTTTTTACGGCGCACACTGGTCGATTTCATAGGCCAACAAAAATATAGTTTGAAATTTACTACTTTTTGTATCAAGGTTATTTCTTAAAACACTAATAAAACTAACGGTAAATACATTTTTGGTCCATCCCATTCGTAGGGCCTACGAAATGCAAAAGTAGTGAGACAATAGAAACACGTGAACTGTGCAGTGAAAATATCTTAAAAATTAGCTCTTTTAATAAATTAAATTACGATATAAAATCGTGTTTAATACCCATAAATCGAAATGAGTATTGATAGTAAAGGTAGTATATGTTATATAACAAAGTGCAATAAAATGTTGCTTTATTATTTTAAAAAAATTGTTTTATAAGTGCCCATTTGAGTGGTATGTTTTTCCTTATATGTACATCGATTTAAGGTATGCAAAAAGTTGTGATCCCTGTCTCGCCCTTAAATGAATCAAGTTTGGTTATATTAGTTAAACTTTTCTAAGTCTTTGCTTTTGATTTCAGCTGCAACTGTTTGCGACCTTCCATGTTATTCATGTTATTCTACCAGGGATGCGATTTTTTATAATTTTTTGTATTTAGGTATACATACACGTTAACATACATTCATATTTTATTGCCTTTATGTTTTTTTTTTCACCATACATATATGCACATACGAGTATTTGAGCTTTGGTTTTCATTTTATCATTTTCTCACTTTTATCAAATGTTTGGTTTATACGTACTTTTATTTGGGCACATCATATCGATGTAAACTTTCACGCCTATATATTTTTGAATTTTGGTGTTTAGAAAATGTGTGAAGAAATTTCCCTTATCACCGAAGCAAATTTAATAAAGCTTCAGTATCCACTTATTAGAAGCCTCGTTAACAAAAAACTTAATATTAACTTTTAAAAAGTTTCAAGGAAAAACAGTTTTCCTGAGCCAATAAAGGTCTCAGAATCTGATGTAAAGTTGAGATAAAAAAGTTATTGGACCACATTGCGTCAGAAATGTAGTTAATGAATGGAATACATAAGTTCTATTATCAATTGGAGTATGTGGCTTTGATGGCAAATCTGGTCAGAGCGAATATAAGCAGAAATTTTAATATAATAATTTGGAAGACGATAATTTATTTGTCACGCCATATGTCCCTGTATAACTGATAATAAAATCGCAAAATAATTAAGGGCAAAAACAAATTTGGAAAAACTTCAGACCTTGGCCCACCCGCTGTTGCCGTCCTGTTCGAATTCAATTTCAAAAGATATGTATCGGTTTAAAAAACCTTAAATGCACTAGATTTGCGCTAGATCCTGCAAAGGAATTAACTTCAAAATATTCCTGGTATTATCTTGCTTCGTCAGTCCGTAAAATTTTAATTCACCCTACTGAAGTTATTCAATATGCACCAGTTTCAATTGGAGAGCTCTTAAAAGAAGATGCTGAGTGAAGCAATAAGGACGTTAAGATGTTTCGACTCCATCATACATGAAGGAACTAACGGATCGCTAAAAATCAGGACTTGCTAAACAGATTGCTTTTGAGCTTAAATCTTTTCATCACGAGTCAAATATACTATCATGCAAAAGTAAATAAATTTTATTAAGATCCGTTTTTGATTTAGATGAATAATTTTCAAAAAATTTCTTTTTTCATTTATCAAATTTTTTAATTTAATATAATTAATTAAAATTTGTTACCATCAGGGGGGTGGCAGGTGGGAAACGAGAGAGGGAGATTTTAGAAAGCTTCGGCAAAAATTTCACTTTTATGTATTCAGTGGAAGTATTTTTGGCCGCTGATTCCATACAAGACGACCACTGTGCGGCGTTCTCATTCTGAAATTTATTGGGTCGTTCACTAAGTAATTTCGTTTGATGACAGATAAAAGATAAACTAATAGGCCAATGTTTTTGGCACCTAAAGAGGCCGTTAATGCGTTCAGAATGCGTGTTTTGAAGATATATACATACCTCAATCAGTATGACAAAAGTGCTTTGGGAATTGATTCAAACGCATTCACAAGTTTATAGGTCTTAATGAAGAATACTTTGAAAAGCAAGAAAGCAATTTTTGATGGTTAATATTTGTTTTTGGCCTCATAACCCGAAATATAAAAAAACACTGACGTTAAGTAAGGCTTGTTTGTAAAAAGAATGTCTTAAATAAGTTTTCTTGTGCCATATCGAAGACGGAAGATCGAAAACAGAACAAAAGGGAAAAATTGCTGTTAAAGCAAGACGAAAATTTTTTGAATGAACCTTATTCTCAAATCAGAAGAGCTAAAACACGATTTATTTCAATCCATTAATCATTGGCATTTTGGCGGCTAGGATCAGATATGAGATTGCCGATTTGTTGCAGTTAAAGGGAAAAAGGGAGAAGAATATAGTCAATGAAACCTGGTATACACACGTTCCTTAACATGTGACTTTGAACTGGAAAATTTTACTGATGATTGTCAACTCACATATGTATAATACTTTCCAGTCTTCCTAAAAAAGCCCTTCTAAAAACGAAGATTATTAATTATTTCCATAATTATGGTTGAGTCAAGCGTGTTCAAAATTTTGTCTACAATAATTAAAATAAAATGGTCTATAGACCCAAAAAGTATGGAAAGCTTGGAACTTTACGAATATAAGGTGTGGAAGAAATTAATGAATACGGGAAGTGTGGTGTACGGATTTCTGATATTGCGAAGAGTTTTTAACAATACTACGTTCTAGATATCGCCGGGCAGAAAATCATTTTTACTAAATAGCAGATACTTTACTAATAGAAGAATACTAAGCAAACTCCAAAGAAGGACCCTGACCCCTGTTTTAACATATTATTAGCTATAGTTTAATAATTTCAAATACAATATGTCCTGTTTATATTTTGTTTAATTCCGAGGAAGCCTTCCTCTCCTCTAGAGACATTTCTGAAGCGTTGCATCGAACTTTGATCCATTTGCTATGTGACAAGTACAAGTTTCTTAAGGCTTTCATTTTTAAGAATGAGTCCTACTTAATATGGATGTATGTTTGTTTGCGTTTTCATTCTTTTTTTTATCGTGAGTCTTCCCGACCAGATGTGTCGTAGTTAAGCATATTCTCAAGTTGCGCGTAGGGGGGAGTGTGCTGGAGGACGCTAACATGGCAAAATCACACGACTTCCTGTTGTCGCTTCATTATTGTCCATCAACGAAATGCGCTGTAGATGATAGCTAGAGACGTATAAACGGACGGACGAGCTCACAGACAGGCATTTCCATCATTTCCATTCGTAATGAGCTGCAAAATGAAGTGGGGCTGCATTTCATTGAGCGGCCAAAGAAGCGCAGCACCAAAGCGCGGCAGCGCGTTGCAACCACCAATGCCACTCGTGCAACAGTCGGCACAAAATAACTGCAACAACTTGCGTGGCAACCAACTGCTGAGCAGGAGCTTGTAAGTAGTCGCAACGATTTCACGATGTAATCGTATACAACAACAATAGACAAGAACAAACGCGGCGACCATGAACTGAACTCACTCACGATCAGCTGTGACAACAAGCAGGCCAAATGGTAACTATGCAACGGACAACAAAATCCCAACGCAATAAAAGCAACAACAAATTGGCGCTGACTTAGTTTCCCCCAGCGAACGTTCGATGAAATTGGACTGGGTCGTGCTGGTGGTCGCGATCGATGAGCGCCAAGGGCTTCGGCCGTTACAACATGCCTCGAGTAAGCACACGGCAAGCTTGCTTTGCGACAACACAAAATAGTAACAGTCAATACCAATTAAAGGGGAGCCACAGAAAGCGTCAAATCAATGCAAGAGTTGCTTTGCTTTGCCTCGAAGGGCACTGCAAAGAGCAAGGAAAACACTTAATCGGAAAGTGTCAAGGAAAGTGAAGAGTCAACGCGCGGCGCGGAGCAGCAAAATCTACAAATACATCGAGGCAAGTAAGCCAACCGACTGGCTGTGCACTGGAGCTGAGAGAACAACTCTTTCACCAACCGCGCGTCGCAACGCCTGAGCTCAGGGCGCATAGTGGCGGTGAGCGAGAGCGTTTGTTCGCTTGTGCGACACAATGAATCGGCATAATGTGATCTGCGCTAACGCGGCTGACATTCTTCAAGTAATTCTTCAATTTCAATTGCATTCTCCGCTAGTTGGCTGCGTAGTTGCAACATACGCTACTTGCCACAACGCAAGCCACGTTCGCTTCGTTTGCCAGTTACTCACTCTTTCATTCTCTTGTTCACTGCTTGTAATTGTTGCAAGTAAGCATGTTGTTGTATTTAATTTTTTTTTGTGTTTATGGCATTATTGTTGTTGTTGCAGCCAACATTCGCTATTGTCAATGCTGTTGCTACTGCTGCATTGCTTGTGGTTGTTGCTGTTGTCATTACAATTGTCGCGACATTTTTCTAGGTAAAACTCACGATCAATTGGCGACACGCTTCTTGCTGCCAAGCGTTCGTCTGCCGACAGCGTGGCCGACTCCTCTTCACTTCAATGCTTGCCCGCCATTTGTTGTTGGTTGCATTTGTTGTAGTTGTTCACACATCCGCACGTATTGTCGCGCTGATGTTTTATATGAATTTTATTTTTCCCGCTATGTGTATGTATGTTTGTGTGGAACTGCTTCCCTATGCCAGCTTCGTTTACAACAACCACACTCAACATTTGTAGAAGGAAAAATCCGCACACGGCTGGCGGACGACCTGCAAACCTGTCGTCGTCGCCAGCCAGCTCCGTGCCGTTCGCTGCTAGATATGAATGCAGCGCGCCCCTCCTCTTCTGGCAGCAGTTCGCTTGCTTTCGGCAGCACGACGCAGATGCTCCAAGTGCATGTGGCACCAATGTTGCAAGTTTTTGCAATGTTTTCAATGTTGCCCCCAAGCAGAGTGAATGAATGAATTGTTTTTTTTTTTTGTTTTGTTATGAATTGATTTCGAAATCTAAGTGAAATTAAGAACGTATAATCACACATAGAAAGCAACTTGGCGCAATGAGATTTTTAAAATTTTTCTTAGCGAAGCACTCTCTATTGTATGTACCTTTCGGATCTTTCATTTCGCCCTCCGAAATTTTATCTCTCCATAGTTTGGCTAAATTTGATTTTTTTGGAAAGAGTCATACTTTTCTCTGGGTGTTAGCTAACCAAATCTCTTTCAATCTATGCCGTCAGGTCCGAAATGAACTAAGGAGTAGCGACGGGTGTAAACTTCGAGGATCTTGATATCTTTTTATCTATGTATTTGTCTACCAGACTCAGCAAAAAGCTTGCAAGCGGAAGTACTGGACATAAAGAAGGCTTATAGAGTTCTACTGAGTAACTGCGGGAGCCTACAGAAATCTACCATACACACAGTTACCCAGATGGCATTTCTAGCCTGATAGTCTTCAAATATTAATTCCGGCGTAGCCAACAAATGTAGCAAGGCTTTGAGCTTTGGTTATAAAATTATTTTCGGCAACGAAAAAGTAAACGAGTTGGCTAAAACAGGAGCCTCTCTAGATGCATCCGAGGTAGATACATAGGTTGCTATATATATTTCTGGACTAGGCAACACTAAGTGTTACCAGGTGTAATCTGACATTTCCATTGGAAATTTTGACATTTTTTAGCATAACATCACTCAGAACGTTTTGTCATTTAATCGTAAATTGTTTTATTTACAGGGAATTAAAAAATTCATCTCGGCAAAAAAATGGAATTAACTCGTGAACATTTTCGTGCGATAGTTTTTCACAACTTTCGACGTGGATTATCTCGACAAGAGTGCATCGATGAACTAAAATCTTTGTATGGCTATGAAGCACCATCCTATAGCACTGTGAAAAACTGTTACAACGAATTCAATCGTGGCCGACGCTCGCTCAAAGACGAATTCCGTGAAGGTCGTCCAAAAAAAAGCCGTTGTGCCAGAAAACATCGATGCTGTACGTGAACTGATAATGCAAGACCGTCATGTAACATACCTTCAGATAGAGGCATGCCTATGCATTTCTCCCACCAGCATACATTCGATATTGCATGAACACCTGGCCGTAAAAAAGGTTTGCTCTCGTTGGATCCCGCACAATTTGACAATCGCTCAAAAAATGGCACGTGTGGATTGGGGTAAAGAAATGCTGGAAAAATACGATCGCGGTGCTTCAAAAGACATTTATAAGATCGTCACAGGTGACGAATCATGGATCTATGCGTATGAGCCCGAAACAAAACAGCAATCGACCGTGTGGGTCTTCCAAGACGAGCCAAATCCAACGAAAAAAAAAACATTTTTGTTGATAAATGTGCCTACTTTCATTATTAGGCTAGAACTATATATAGCAGCCCTCGTATAATACCATGACTGCATTGTGCTATATCAATATTTGCCCCTGCTGGAAACTCGAATGGTGCCCAGCTCTATCACAAACCCGACATGTAACACTTGAAATCCCTCAGGTACCAAACCTTGAATGTGTATCTACAAAAAACATACGTAAGTACGAGTAGTTACATTGAGAGCACCAAATGTTTTGAACACAATAATAAAACGAGACAGCAAGAATTAAAACGATCGGCACAAAATACCGCGCATATATGTAGCTAATTGAGCCCTAAGAAATATGTATATACCCTTAAGGGGGTATTCTAGTCTAGAAGCATGAATTTCAGGTAATTTTTAAAGTGTCGTAAAAAAGGCAATTCATATTTTTACTATCCATTTTTTTACTAGTTATTTGCTAATTTTAGAAGAGAAGAGAGAGAAAAAAATTAAAAACTGAAAAAAATAAAAAATTTCAAAAATTATGAGCTGACGAAGTGGGGCGTCTCTAATTTCCACGTGACCATACCCATGATTTCAGCCCGCCTAGTTATCTGAAACCAAAAAGAAAAAATATTATTAATCTAGAATAATGTCGCAATGGTCGGAACTACGGAAAAGTGGGAAAAAAAATTTTCACAAAATGGCGACTGCCTAAAAAAAAGTATTTTTGATCACTTTTTCTGACTATTTCGAATTTTTTTAAAATAATAAAAATAAAAAATTGGTGGTGGGGCTAGTTCCAACCATAGACAAGCTAATAAAGAAGACTCTATAAAAATTTCAAGTAAATCGGTTCAGTAGAACCTAAAAAATCGTGGGTATCGTTCCACGCGTTTAAAGTTTCGCGTTCCGGCCGAACCAGTTTGGTTGCGGGGTCAGAAAAATGCCTATATCTCCGAAAATAATTTGAATTTTGAAAAATCTTCTTGAACACATATTCTTAATTAATTAAAGTTTGAAGATATCAAACAAAAATCGATTTTTTTACATTTCTAGACTAGAATACCGCCTTAAGAATTCGTTTTAGTTATGCAGAGGTCATATGGCCCAGAGCTGAAAGCATTTTTTCTGAGCTTGTCCTTTAACATAATCTTTTATCAGAAAATACATCGGATCCTTCTTTGTATTTTTATACCCTGAACAGGGTATATTAAGTTTGTCACGATGTTTGTAACACCCAGAAGGAAGCGTCGGAGACCCTTTACAATATATATATAAATAATCAGTATGTTGAGCTGAGTCGATTTAGTCATGTCCGTCTGTCTGTCTGTATATATACGAACTAGTACCTCAGTTTTTAAGATACACTTTTGAAATTTTGCAAACGGCATTTTCTCTTCAAGAAGCTTCTTATTTGTCGGAATGGCCAATATCGGGCCACCATAACATATGGCTGCCATATAATCTGAATTATCGGAATCAAGTTTTTATATAGAAAACTTTCACATTTGACAATGTATCTTCACCAAATTTGGTATAGATTATTTTCTAGGGCAAGAATGTAATCTCCGAAGAAATTGTTCAGATCGGTTAACTATAGCATATAGCTTCCATACAAACTGGTCACATAGTAACTAACAGAACTGCACCTGTGAAGGGTATTTAGCTCCGAAGTTAACGTTTTTTCTTGTTTTTAAATTGTTTTCTTCCTTATGATTGTTTTTTCAAGATCTAAATAAAGGCAAATTTTCCGAAAATGTTTTTGGTTGGTCCTTGAGGTTTTATCTATGGTAGAGGTGTGTATGGTATGGAGGAGTTGAGGTCATTGCCAGTTGTTTTCATGCTTTAAGTTATTCAAAGTGAAGACATTTTATAAAATCATTAAATCTGTGTAGGCACAGGTTTATAATAATTTTATTTAGAACTCAAATTGCAATTTAATCGCAGAAATCACTAGTCTCCAATGTCTAATATAGGGTTGTTAGAGAAATTCAAAATTTTTTTTCTTTAATGTCGCACAGTCGATAAAATTAAGTATCGATGAACCCAATTCTCGAGTACTTTTTCAATTAAATCAAGCCGTATGTCATAAATAACACGTTCAATATTGACTTCCGAAGCTTGAAGAAAGTCTGGTTTATTGCTTAAGACCAATGACTTCAAATAACCCCACAAAAAGTAGTTTAATGGTGTTAAGCACAACTTCTTGGAGGCCATTTAATGTCGCAATTCCTTGAAATAATCGAATCTCCAAAATCTCGAACTACACCAAACAGTATATTTAGGTGAATGTAAGGGTTATTCGTGAATAATTTTGTGAGAAGATGATTTTCTTAAGAAATCGTTATCGTTTTCAAGTTGCTCCAAGGCAAAAATCAACAAATTCATGATGTTTACAGTGGTTCAACAGTTTCCGTTTTTCAGTGAGAACTATTTTATACAAATTCAAGCCCAAATCCTTTCTTAAAATCCGTCAGGTTGTGCTTTGAGACAGCCGCAATTCTTGAGTACGTCTTGAAATCGACAAATTGCCGTATTCACAATACTTGCCTAAACGGCGGCAATATTTTTATTACTTCGAGCAGTTCGTTATCTCATTGGAACTTGAATATTATGTAAAAACAATTTACGCTCGAAATTTTCAACAATTCGACGAACAGCGAGCACAGGTGTACGATTATTACGACCGTAAAATGGCAAACGTGCACGAAAAGTTGCAATTAGAGAATAATGTTTTTGATAATAGAATTTAATAATTTGTAAACGTTATTTGTGCGTATATCTTTACTTGATGAAAGCGCAAACATTATTGAATACAATGAAAGAAATTACAGATCAAAACATATTAAAAATGGCCGAGACGACACTTAGAAATCATGTCATCCATATCGGAAAACCCGACCTCCATTGAAAAGGCTAAGTAGTTTATGCCGAAAACCGAAAATAAGACTCAGAGAAATTGGTAATTTCCACTTCAACCGACGCGAGATATTCAAATGAAATAAGTTTCTAACTCATTCGCTTGATAAGTTGACATTTTCCCAGGCTTAATGAAGTAGAAAATGGACCATCAAAAACGATTACAGCAACTTCGATTGGGCAATCCAGTGACACGAGAAATGTGTGTTAAAGAGTAGGGGCAATAAGAAGCGGAAGCAGTGCAAGCAGCTGAAGATGTTGGCGAGGTTCAATTACAAATTAAATCAAAAGACTTGACAACATGAATTGTAGAAAAGATAATGGTGGCGAAAGAGCTGCCACTTGAGAAGCTTGCAACGAAAACAGACACTCTAGTGGACTGCTGGACATTCCGATAAATATATGTATATACTATACATACGCGTACATACATATGTACATATGTTGGGGAAGATAAAAAATCTTATCGTGGCACAACACCTTGCAGCAGCATCGACGGTTGCCACTTTTAACTTGCCACTAGAAATGTTGGCGGACCGAAACACACACTTACAAATTTTTTACACCACTAGTATCTACAGCGCGCTGTGTGCCGCCAACCGATCACTCAAATGATCAGCGAAAAATCTATGCAATTGCAGCGTGCAGCGTGCAACATGCCACATGCGTTTAGTTGTTCGATTAATGCAATTGCAATAGCCAGAAGTACATAAAATCAGTGGTGAGTTAGCGAAACAGGTATCAAGTAGCTTTAAAAATACACACACACAAATACACGGAAATAATAACAAATAAGAAACGTGAAGTTACCACAGCCATCAAACGTTCCACCCTGCCACACGACGACATTGCAAAATCAGCACCAACTGTGCCGGCGACAAACGTTAACCGTAAACAGCGGAATAAAAGAAGTAGGGTAGGGTTAGACGCGTATGAAACTGAATCATATTTGTTGTATCCTTTGAATTAAACGTAATCATGAACTCGAGAGATCGGCAGCTGAAGTCTCGAGCTAACTGCATCAAACTATATCATCATCAGACTCGCCTGGGTGCCCGGTCAAAGCGGTATTGTTGGTACTGCAAAACCGATGACCACTCTTGCGCTGCTCACATCAGAGTGAGAAAGAGTTAGATCTCCAATGTCATCTTCCGTTCTAGCCCTAGATCAATGGGACTCCCGTATGCTTAGCAGTTGTTGGTCGACGACTAATTTTTGTACGACAGCGACATATTTTTTTGACTCAGAGTAGAACACAGAAGATCTACTGAACTACTTGCTCCTGCCAAAGTTCGTTTTTTCACAATCGAAATAGTTACTTCAGGGCATTGTCCAATAGGTATTCATGCGACAAGTATATACAAGTATAGAAGGTATGGCACAAAAGACAGGTCAAATTAAATTGTATAATGTAAATAAAATGGACTTATTTTACTTTGATACTGATCTCGAAATAAAATTTTTGAAGGACTTCATAGACGAGTAACCATTCCAACAAGAAAGATCTAGACAACGTCGTCCATCTCGAAATTCCCAATATATTTCAACATTAGAGAACGAATGCACAGTCACTTTTATCATATAATTAAAAACAACGGGAAATACATAGGTTGCTATATATATTTCTGGACTAGGCAACACTAAGTGTTGCCAGGTGTAATCTGACATTTCCACTGGAAAGTTTGAAATTTTTTAGCACAACATCACTCAGAACGTTTTGTCATTTCATCGTGAATTGTTTTATTTACAGGGAACTAAAAAATTCTTCTCGGCCAAAAAATGGAATTAACTCGTGAACATTTTCGTGCGATCATTTTTCACAACTTTCGACGTGGATTATCACGACAAGAGTGTATCGATGAACTAAAATCTTTGTATGGCTATGAAGCACCATCCTATAGCACTGTGAGAAACTGGTACAACGAATTCAATCGTGGCCGACGCTCGCTCAAAGACGAATTCCGTGAAGGTTGTCCAAAAACAGCCGTTGTGCCAGAAAACATCGATGCCGCACGTGAACTGATAATGCAAGACCGTCATGTAACATATCTTCAGATAGAGGCATGCCTATGCATTTCTCCCACCAGCATACATTCGATATTGCATCAACACCTGGCCGTAAGAAAGGTTTGTTCTCGTTGGATCCCGCACAATTTGACAACCGCTCAAAAAAAGGCTCGTGTGGATTGGTGTAAAGAAATGCTGAAAAAACACGATCGCGGTGCTTCAAAAGACGTTTGTAAGATCGTCACGGCTGACGAATCATGGATCAATGCGTATGACCCCGAAACAAAACAGAAATCGACAGTGTGGGTCTTCCAAGACGGGCCAAATCCAACGAAAACAAAAAACCCTTTTCGTTGATAAATATGCATATTTTCATTATTAGGCCAGAAATATATATAGCAGCCCTCGTACATAGAGCATTACCCCATTTGTTTAGTAGTTAATCGCAAAATGTATTTTATCTACAGAGAACTACCTTCCTTTTGAAATCTGAAAATCTCTGTCGCGCTTTTAATCGATAGATTTTCAAACTTTAAACCTCGGCTTTTTTGATATTACTGGAAAAGCATGGTATCCATTAAAAAAAAATTAATTTTAAAACAATTTTCAAAGTCGAAAGTAAATGTTTTCCATTAACCAAAGTCAACTTTGTCTCCAGCTGGGAGTACTCGTATTATTCGAAAGATTTCATTATTTGAAAAATCGAAGTTGAGATTCATCATCCGAAACATGCGTTTATATGGGAACATTTTGGAATCAAACTGAGCATTCTAAATACCTGATTGGATCGCACTAAGAGAAGAGAAACAGAGATTGTACCTATTAAGTACTGTAGCCATTTTTGATTCGGTAAATGTCCTCTTGTATCCACTTGGTACGATCGTAGGGTTGCATGTAAGTATAGTGAATACATGAAGGTAACACCTAACATTTGTGCCATGTGCTGCGCTTGGTTGAATATCTGAAGAAATCGCTATTAATGCAAAGAATCCGAGACGGAACAACAACAGCAACTTTCACAAAACAATCGACACACTTATTAACATACAACCGCATTACATATGTAAATATAAATGTATGTAAAAAAGTTGCTCGCTGCCTTTCAGCGTTGTGTTGCCGCTGATGATGATGAATGCGATTAGTAGAAATAATAGTTTACTCTTGTTGTCTATGCTCACTGTTCACATACGTTGCATGCAACACGGTCGTATGTGCAGCAGAAGCAATTCGTTTGCCACACTGCTTTAGCTAGTTCAATGCGAATTGGAGTGATCGTGCGATAATCGATCGATCGCGTCAAGTGCAGCGAGCAGCTAGCAGCCTTGTTGCACATTGTACGCAATTGTGCATCGCACACATTCTCATAAGCACTGAGTCGCCGTTTCATTGTCGACTTGACGTGTTAACGTGTTGCGAATTAGGCGTTAATATCGACGAGTCTGCGGCTGCGCGTCTTTGAAGTCGGCAGTCGCTCGCTATTTCTCCGTGAGTAGGCACTTGAAAGGTGCTGCGCTTCAACCACTGATTGTGCAACAAGTGAGCGAGCAATGGTGAATTAATGATGAAGGAACATAGTTGTCAAACAGGTGATCTGATAGTGAAAATTGAAGGTATTAGAAGACGGTAGCTAACGGCTTATTTGGAGAGTCGAGAAAAAGGAGGTGTCGGTGAACGAAAGAATATTTTTATGTTTAATAATATTATATTTGTGGTTTTTTTGGTGAAGGCAGTGACCTTATGGTTACTATGCTTGATAAAGCTGGCTATAAGGTCCACATAGTGACACGTTGAAATTTTCTTCTCCTTCAATTGCATCCCTGAAAACTTAGAACACTGCATCGCAGAGGCTACACCTAAAGTCGGTTTCTGCTCTCGCAGAGCTTGGAGGAATTGTTAATGGGAGAGGTTTCTGTAAGGAGCTTTCCGTCAAACATATCGGCAATCAGCGAACCAGGAGACATAGCTGAAACAAACATTAGCCGCTTGGTCAAATTTGTGATCGGTTCATAGCGCTTTGTTTGTTCATATGGGTCTTTATGATCATTTGTATAGGAGTTTTAGAAACCCCAATGAACCGACGTTATATATATAGTTGTTCAAGTGAGATCTCTGTAAGGATTGATTATTTGACCTAACCTAATGATTAACTAATGATTAACTACAGTTTACTATTAATAATGCGATTATATCAAAATGGGTTCATTTTACTTTTGCACTAGTGTACTTTGAGTGTAGTGTACTTGTACTTTGAACACCACCAACAATGTCAGCCTGTAAATCCAACGCAGGATTACTCTTGCCAACAGATACTACTTCGGACTGAGTAGGCAATTGAAAAGTAGAGTCCTCTCTCGACGAACAAAAGCCAAACTCTATAAGTCGCTCATAATTCCCGTCCTGCTATATGGTGCAGAGGCTTGGACGATGACAACAACCGATGAGTCGACGTTAAGAGTTTTGGAGAGAAAGGTTCTGCGAAAGATTTATGGTCCTTTGCGCATTGGCCATTTGGCGACGCCATAGTTCAGCGAATTAAAAGACAGCGGCTACGCTGGCTAGGTCATGTTGTCCGGATGGATGAAAACACTCCCGCTCTAGCCGCGGGAAGCAGAGGAAGAGGAAGACCTCCACTCCGTTGGAAGGACCAAGTGGAGAAGGACCTGGCTTCAATGACAATCATAGAACTTTCCTCACTTGTGTAAACTTCTACATATGACTCAATCCTCCAATCCGAATCCTTTATAACACAAAAACTTGGAAAAAGCGCACATGAATCCTCAGTCATATCGTCAAATCTCTTTGCTGTCCATTTTGTCTAAGCTACTTGAAGCAATCACTACCAGTAAACATAGTTGAAAAAAGGGGTCTCTTACCACTGCATCAATTTGAATTTAGATATCAGCATTCCACAATCGACCAAGTATATGTCATAACAAGCATAATAGACGATGCAATGAAAAATAAGAACATTTGCACAGCAGTTTTTCTAGACGTATCACAGGCGTTCGATACGGTGTGGCACCGTGGATTATAACATAAATTGAGGCTCCAGCTTCCGTAGAATTTAACTGATCTACTTGCCTCTAGCATAAGAGTGAAGCAGGGATACGCATATTCAACTCTACAACCAATAAAAAAAGCAGCGTGCGTTCGAGCCGGCGATTTTTACTCGCAAAGGTAATGAGATCGGTAGTATTATATGCAGCTCCAAAAGGGATTCAGGCGCTAGGCATTAAAGCGTATACTAGTCATATAAGCACAGCGCACAGTCTGTCGGCACTAAGGGTTATAAAGCGATGCTGCTGAAGGAATAGGCAGTATGATAACCATTTACATCCAGGGTAACGAATACAAGCGGGTTTACAAGTTATAAGAGACGTCAATAGCAGCCAAAAGAGAAGAGAGAGTCAAAAGCTTAACAATATGGCAGCAGCGGTTCACCTCACTGAAAGGACGGTGCACGCACAGACTTATACCGGACATTTATTCGTGGATAGACCTGGATTTCCAGCTATCCTAAATACCAATGCGTGCTTTAGAAGCTACCTTTACAGATACCAGTACAACATTAGTTCGAACTGTCCGATGTGTTCAGAGTGCTTTGAAGACTGTAGGAATGCATTCTTTAATTGCCCTCACTTTTCAAGTACAAGGGAAAAAGTTAAAAATACACTCGTGGGAAAATTTGATGACACTTATGTGTAAGTCCACTAGGAACTGGAAAGCTGTCAGCAAAGCGGCAGCCTCGATCATGACAAAAGTGAAACATATAGAGCAGATTAGGCGTCTTAGAGACTTAAATGTATACTCACTTCCACGAAGTAATACTTGATTTTTTTTTTTCAGATCGCCGAAAGGACTGCCCTTGGTCGGATAAAATCCGAGTCAATTCCGGTACGTAGAACCGGCAGTCGTGGGAATTGAGTAATACTTGATAAGGTATTTCCATGGGATTGTCTGGAGTTGGGAGTACGAGTAGTTTAGGTTTAGCTGATTGAAGTTCCGCACTCCGGCTTTTGATGCTGCCTCCGATGAAAAGTTGAACCTCAAGGAAGTGTTCTAGGATCACTCCTTTGTATCTTGTTTACTAGCCAACAAATAGCAAAATTGCCACATTCACCGATGATACCTGCATCCACTCCAGTCCATGTTTGGACTCCCACAAAACCTACACCAGCTCCTTCGAAGGCATTAAACAACAAACAAACAAACGCACAGAAAGCATTCGCCTGAACTCGTATGCAACACATGCAACACATGCAACTAATAAGCACAGCAAACAGGTTGCACGTACCACAATTTCGACGTATTCGTTTGCATTTATTGCGAAACTTGTCAAATGATTGCAATGCACATCAATCACACGAACCGCAACGGTGGACAAATTACCGGCGCACAAGAGAAACGACCGCGCATTTGAGCGCAACGACGAGCGATAGGAATACGAAAGCGAAATTAGCTTAGACCCGTTCATTTGGCTGCATGTGTGTGCCTTTGTATATAGCGGCGAGTAAACGGGTAATCGAATGGTATGCGCTGAATGTGTACGCATGCGCAGAGCAATAAGTAGCTATCAGGCCATGTTAGATACATATTAACGATTATGTGTAGCATGACAGGCGCTCAGGTGCTGCACATGTTTAAAATTAATGCATATAGATATTTATATCTGTGAGTATGTGTAGATATGTGAGCGCAATTGCTGTAAACTCCAAAATGACAATGTTGTGGGTGGCATGCGGAAAATGCGTTGGCCATATTTGTGAGGTGTGGATTATTTTTTCATTTTATTGAAAATACTTGAAGTAAATTACAGTCAGAAATAATGCACCTATAGTAATATTTTTCAAAAATTTCAGTTTTGCCGCAGCCAGTTGAAATCTTGATTACCAAATGGCTGGATTCTTATTGTAGAAAAACCGTATAACGATACATAAATTATTGATGAGTACATAATGGCGACGCTTCATAATACCAAGTAAGATCCGGTATCATGAGTCTAGGCTGCATGCTTACAGAACATATCGAACTGCTTTCCATGAAGTATCCTTCGGCGAATGGCGTCTTTGAAATCGAACCACCACTGAACTCCAACATGTTGAGATTATATTTCTGGATTCTAGTCTAGAAAACCTTAAACCTGGATCAATTATTGGTGAGTACATAATGGCGTTGTCATAAAATTAAGTGAGATCTGGTATCATGAGTCCGAGAGATAGCTTCAGAGCTCAGGAGAGTGCCAGCATCTATATAGAAAACCATCAACTCTATGGTTGATCTCTTCTGTAGGTGTACCTTGTTTGGTTCAAGATTACTAAATCTTAAACTAAAGGCTGTATGTTTTAGGTTGTGAACCAGCGCGGGCGATTGGTGTTGAATAGTCTCGAAGGACATGTTTGAAAAAGCTACAAACTTGTCAAAATACTTAACTCTGGACAATTAAAGAATGCCTCTTGACGTTTTCTCAAGAGCTGCTGCTTAGTGTGCGCTGCATGCTTCCAGTACATAGTGAGCTCTTTTCCCTGAAGCATCCTTCGGTGAATGGCGTCCTTGGATTCAAAATCACCACTCAACTCCTACTTTTGCAGATTAAACTAACATGCCAAGAGTTCCGTCATGATATTAAGCACATATTTTCATTGTTTCCCACTCTCTAGCATCGACTACATTTTTACCCCGTAAAATTACGCGCTGAGTAAACCAAAGTTACCATTAACGCAAAAAGTATTGCAGATAACCGTTACAGTAACCACTGCTGGTGAAAAGGCTTGAAGACAACACACGGAGTCCTGAAATTACTGCCATTTCACCACTACACCGCTACCCCAAAGCTCCATTCCCTACCAAAGCGGGCTTACAGCTTGGCGAAAAATTCATATAATAATTTCCATAAAATAAATAAGAATACTTAGCTTTCGTATAATTAACACATCAAATAAAATTTAACTGAAAATTACTTGCAATACCTGGAAAAGAGTTGAAATCACGCAAAGTCAGCGTAATTAACACAGCTAAACGCCGAGCCGACGCGTCGGCCAAATCACCGCAATCACCCAATCCACACCAATCGCCGCATTCTCCATAATCCAATCATATCCTCATCAATGCCGTCAACAGTGCCATCAACAAGCCTGTCAGTTGGGTCTTTCAAAGCGCCGCTGTAACCTCCAGTGACTCATGCGACTTAATCTTCAACGATCGACGATCGGTGATCAGCAATCGTTTAGGCTTCATCAACCGGTAGAGTTTATGTAATTAAGATAAGACGCCAAGAAGACGCACCATACGCTTTAGCCGTTCAAGCGCGGCAAACGCTCGACCGCCGTCGTAGTTCCGAAAATGTTGATCATTTGCGTCTGTCGTAATTTGTAGGCGTTTGCTTCATATGCATATCTGCTTCCTCTGGCCTCACACTCTTTTGTTGCGCTCCGTGCCGCTGCCTGTCGTAGTGCTTTGTTGTTGTTGTTGCATTAATTGCTTGTCATTCCGATCGCTTTGCTTGTGGTAGCTGCGGTTCGCATATTTAGGTCATATCTTATTTACTCTGCGCTGATTTCTTAAAATATTTTTACGATCTTATTCGTGGGAGTTCTCTTGTGCTAATGACATTTAGTAGCTCCGTACAAATACATTTACGCATTCATAAATGCCTTCCTGTAATTATTAACGACAAAAATATTTATTAAGTCATAAATTGATTATAAGTTTAGTCCAGAAACGGTCACCGCAAAGGAATTCCGTAGGAGACAGCGAATGTAGTTCTAGAAAGTTATACGCAGGCAAGGCAATAAAGTAGCAAGATAGGTAGAATGAAAGCTCATATGGAATTTCCGATCTGAGCAATAGAGTCTTCAATGATATTTTAGTGAAAATGTATGTAAATCTACAAGGTATCGATTTTTTACGAGATTTGACAATTAAGTAATGAGACTGATTTTATTGCCGTGCTATGACCTTGAAATTCCCTTTCCCTTTATACGGAATCCCTCCCCTCTCCATCTATATACATATGTACCATCGCTCTAGCTTGTGCGTCAAGTTGAGTAGACGTGTGTTTGTAGTGCTCGTCACGAAAATGGAAACGCAACGCGTCGCGATAAAATTTTGCGTTAGATTGGGCAAAACAGCGTCGGAAACGGACGCTAAAATTGCAAGAGTGTATGGTCTTCGTTGTGCCCAGGCTCACAATGGTTGTCTCCGTGCGCCCCCGCCCGAAAAGAGCTCGCATGAGCAAGTCGAAGGTGAAAACGATGATTATTGTCTTTTTTGATAGCCGTGGAATCGTCCACAAAGAATTCGTTCCACCGGGGAAAACTGTGAATCAAGTCTACTATTACCAAGTACTAGAAAAATTGCGAAAAGGAGTCAAATTTGTGCGCCCAGACATCGCTCGTAACTGGATTCTTCATCACGACAACGCGCCGTGCCACACCGCCCTCAGCGTGTCCCAGTATTTGACCTCTAAAGGGATCGCCGTGTTGCAACAGCCGCCTTATTCGCCCGACATGTCACCCTGTGACTTCTTTTTGTTTCCTAAAACAAAATCGGTGATCAAAGAAATCCATTTTGAGTCGTTTATGGACATCCAGGCGGCCGTGACGAGGGTACTCGCGGACATCCCAGTCGAAGCGTTCGCGGTCGCTGTATGGCTGCCAAAGGGGACTGCTTTGAAGGAGATGGCGGAGTTGTAGAATAATTTTCAAATATACGGGTTTTATGGAATCAGTCTCATTACTTAATTGTCATACCTCGTAATTACTACCAAACTTGAACAATTTTCACTTGCACAATTTCTTTTGATGAGCTGTTTAAGTATCGATAAAGTTTAAAATAGTTCTCAACTTTACTCCTAGCGAGAATACATTTCATCGTCAAATGCACCATTGAATCACAGATATTATGATCTATTGGTAAAGAATGTTCTGACTATCCGGTACTATCTACTTTTCTTTAACTTTTTTGATATTCTCGTCATGAACAAAAGTGAATGAACATTTCACTCATTCACTCATGAGAGGTTGTCTATAGTTCACTCTGAAAGAGGACCTTATACCTAGCTACAAAATTTTTTACTACTATAAACCCAAATGACATTCTTATCTATCTATCTGTTAGAGGCTCAAATATCCCTAGTTATATGATGATCATCCCGTCGTGTAGTGTAATACCACACTACAATCTAAAGTGATGGTGACACAAAGAAGAGTATGTGAAACTCTATGGTATACATATATAGAAATCGATAGCAGTCGGTCAAGTATGTAGCTTAAGATATGTTCAAATCGGCCGAGCTGGTTCTGAGATATAATATTTGATTTTATCTAAAATAGTCGGTGCCATCGCCCATCAGCCGATTTTGACACCTGCTCCTTTATAACCTTCTCATACCATCTCGTGGTGAAATTTAATGCCTCTGGCGCGTTTAGGTGTCTATTTAGTTGCTTATTTATTACGTTTTTAGTAGTTTTAACCAGTAACCAGTACCGTAAATAGCCTTATATCTATATTGATAGGATTTAGCTGAAACGTACAACCGTTAGGTGATCAAAACTATTATACTCTGTAGCAACATGTTGCAAGAGTATAAAATCACTCAAAGCAGCATATCGATTTCATTATATTTTTGCCTAATATTAGGGTTGTTGAACGGAATTCAAGTAAGGATATAGAAAAACACTGAATAAATTTGAAATTTTGAATTTTTTGGGCGTTTACAAAAACGGTCTTTCAGCGCTTCGTTTCGTATGATTTATTTATGCCTACATAAGTATTTAAAAAACGATTTCATGGCATATTCGTACGCTTCGTTACCGGAAATGTGTACATATGTAGAATTAACATAAGCTGACGAGCGTGAAGTATGAGTTCAAAAGGCAATAAAAACGTAAATACCTACCACAACAACAGCAGTAAAATTACGAAAATTATGAGTGATGAGCAGAAATATTGGTCCTTATGAGTTCGAATGCAATATGCCAATTAAAGTGAAAAAAGTAAGAATTAATAAAACAAAATATTCATATTCATATACTTATGAATAATATACATATATATTTATACAAATGTTGGAAGTTTTTACTCAATCTTTATCGTATTCTTTATTGCCTTTTTCAACGCTTGTTTCTTTGCGCGCCGAAAACTAGGCCTCATAAAATCAATATACGAAACATGTCTGAAGGAACTTTGCTTGGAATAATATACGCTTAGTATCTCTCTCATTTTTTTAAGGAAAAACTTAATATTACATAAACAGATTTGGCTGATATTTTGCAACGCCTATCCATTTGCTAATTTATCTAGGTTTTTAATCGTGCTTTGATGCGTGTGTCTACATACTTCCGAACTTGGTGGGGAGATTTCAATGTTTTGCGTGATGAGTGACCATAATCATATGTACTATTTAAAGGAATAATACTAAAGCACATTACCACTAGTTTAAAGATTAAAGCTTTGAATAACAGGTCTTCGTAACCATCTAAATACTTCTTTTCTAGAGTACTTGAAATGGTGATAAGATCTAAGGCTTGTATCTAATATCTCAGATGACCGAGGAATCTCTATACGAATCTTGAGAACAAAGAGAAACGATTTTTCAATTTTTTTTTTTTTAACACATCGGAAGATTTTTGAACGGAGTTGATTGGGGTTTGTTGAATATGACGAAGTAGTGCCTCACGTTTTGAAATATTGAACTGAAATTTCTACTTAAAATACGTTACATATTTCTCAATAATTCACTTTTTTGTTTAAAAATAGTTATTTGTTGACGGTTGATCAATCCGAATCAAGTTTGTTGAATGGAAAGCTTTGTTTGTTTGGCAAGATTTTTTATACGAAATTTAGCCTAGACTATTCAAACAGTGTAATATCTAAAGAAATTGCTCGGATCGATGCTTTATAACCTTAAACTGTCATACAAACTGACCGATCAAAATCATTTTCTTGCATGGAAAGTGGTATAGCTATTCTAGCTTCGATAGTTAAAGTTTTTCCAGCTTTTTGAGTATTGAATTGTATTTTCATTTATATGTATGTATTATACAGAGAAGGCATCAAATGGAATTCAAAATAGCATTATATTGGAAGAAGGCGTTGTTGTGAACCGATTTTACCCATATTTCGTACATGTCATCAGGGTGTTAAGAAAATATTATATACCGAATTTCATTGAAATCGGTCGAGTAGTTCCTGAGATATGGTTTTTGGTCCACAAGTGGGCGACGCCACGCCTATTTCCAGTTTAAAAAAAAAAAGCTTGGGTGCAGCTTCCTTCTGCCATTTCTTCCGTAAAATTTAGTGTTTCTGACGTTTTTTGTTAGTCGGTTAACGCACTTTTCGTGATTTTCAACATAATCTTTGTATGGAAGGTGGACGTGGTTATTATCCGATTTCTTCCATTTTTGAGCTGTATATGGAAATGTCTGAAGGAAACTACTCTGTAGAGTTTGGTTTACATAGCTATAGTAGTTTCCGAGATATGTACAAAAAACTTATTAGGGGGCGGGGCTACGCCCACTTTTCCAAAAAAATTACGTTTAAATATGCCACTCCCTAATGCGATCTTTTGCGTCAAATTTCACTTTAATATCTTTATTTATGACTTAGTTATGACACTTTGTAGGTTTTCGGTTTTCGCCATTTTGTGGGCGTGGCAGTGGGCCGATTTTGCCCCTCTTCGAACTTAACCTTCTCATGGAGTCAAGAAATACATGTACCAAGTTTTATCATGATATCTCAATTTTTACTCAAGTTACAACTTGCACGGACGGACGGATAGACGGACGGACGGACAAACAGACATCCGGATTTCAACTCTACTCGTCACCCTGATCACTTTCGTATATATAACCCTATATCTCAATCTTTTAGTTTTAGGACTTACAAACAACCGTTATGTGAACAAAACTGTAATACTCTCCTTAGCAACTTTGTTGCGAGAGTATATCAAGATACAACAACAACACTAGTATCATTTGTACTTTCTTCATAATCATTCTTTTACCACTCACATTTCTTGCCATTCAGTTTAAATACTTTTCATTTTCATGTTTATATGGGCTATGATTTTTGCTGTTGTTGTTCCACTTTTTACTCAACATTTTCTCAATTTTCGTTTATTATTTTTGCAATCACGAGCTGTTGTTATTGTTATTGTCGCCTTTTATCTGTTCATCATTAATGTTATTATTAGTGTGGCTATTTCGTTGTTGTTGTTGCTTGCAAATTCGCATAAGCAAATTAATTTTTTTTCTCTCATTTTCCGTTTGTTTATTATTATTGTTTTTATGCCTGTCTGTCTGGGATTTTTATAGTAAGGTCGTGAGATACAAAGGCAACACACAGCCGGACGCACACCAACAACCTTCACTCATACAATTATATATGCATATCTGTATATATAGATATACTATATACTTACGTAGCTGACATAGCGAATTCGCTGCGCTGCTTTGGCCATTCGACATTCATTCATTCATTCATTCGTTCGTTCGGGATTTTATTGTTTCATTTGTAGATCGCCGATCGCAATTTTATGGGTCGATTTATTAAATATTAAAGCTCATGCCCCTGTTGTTATTGTTATTTTTATTGTTTATTATTAAATTGTTTTTAATTTGATGACTTATTTTTACGACGAAAAGGTAGATAATGTGGAACAATTGTTAAAAATGGAAATGAAGTGTAATAAGGGCTCTAGGAATGTGAAAATACATAAGTATGTACGAGGTGTGTTCAAAAAATATCACAAATTTTGTGTTTTTTCAAAAATTATTTATTTATTCATGAATATCTATTTTGTCCCCTTCAAAGTAATCCTCATGGGATATTATACACTTGTGCCAACGGGTTTTCCAATCTTCGAAGCACGTCAAAAAATTATTTTTTTTTATCTTCTTCAGCTCCTCCTTCGATGCCGTCTTTATCTCGTTAAGAGAAGCGTAACGTCGTCCTTTCATGGGCCTCTTCAGTTTAGGGAACAAGAAAAAGTCACAGGGGGCCAGATCTGGGGAGTACGGTGGCTGCGGCATCATTAGTGTGTTGTTTTTGGCCAAAAAGTCGCGCACAAGCAACGATGTGTGTGAGCAGGGGCGTTATCGTGGTGCAAAAGCCAATTTTTGTTCTTCCACAAACCCGGGCATTTCGGGCGGATTGCTTCGCGCGAATGGGCATAACGTGCAGGTAATATTCCTTATTGACCGTTCTTCGCTGTGGCAAGAACTCATGATGCACCACGCCCCTGCAATCGAAGAAAACTGTCAGTTACGATTCGCGATACTTTTTGAACACACCTCGTACAAGTATACAAGGTCTGTCGCAAAAGAAACAGAACTTTTTAAATATAACTGTTTCTGGTGGCGCCACCTATTAGTGGGTATATGAAATAAAAAGTTTGTTCTCTTGTTGATATTTCGTAAAAATTTTAAGATATTTCGATAACTACAATCGATGTTATCGATCAAAAAGTGACAGCAGCTTTTGGTCATCTGTCGTAAAATGCATTTTGAACACAGAGCAAATATTAAGTTTTGTTTTAAACTTGGTTAAACGTTTACTGAAACATTTCAAATGATGAAATAAGTCTATGGTGATCAGTGCCTATCCTGTAGTAACGCGCATGAGTGGTTTAAGCGCTTCCAAGAAGATCGTGAGAACCTCTGTGACGATCAGCAGTCACCGAAAAAAACTCGTCTTCAGAAATCAAAAATAAAGACAATGCTGATTTGTTTTTACGATTCCGAGGGTATTGTACACCGAGAGTTTGTCCCACCTGGCCAAACGAATAATGCTTTTATCTTAGTGTTATGAAGCGTCTTTTGTCACGCATTCGTCGTGCTCGACCACAATACCGTAAGGCAGTGTCCTGACGCCTGTTGCACGATAATGCGCCGTGTCATCGGTCGACGCTTGTCACTGATTTTTTGACAAAGAACTCCATATTAACCATTAATCACTCACCCTACTCACCTGATCTGGCACCCCCTTAGATTTTTACCCATTTGGAAAACTTCATTTGCCCATGAAAGGACACTGTTTTCAGGACATTTCAGCTATCCAAAAGACGACGACCGATATTATCAAGAGCATTCCAAAAAATGACCTTAAACACTCATTTAATAATATGCCATTAGCCTATTGATCGGATAGATTCATTGAAGCTTATTCCCGAAATTGTTCTTAACTTCGAAATTGAGCCAAATGGATGGCTGTGCTGGGTCTTATTATTGAAAATCTATTGACGAGATCCTGTGAGGTAACAAAATTCCTTTATTAGAGTTGCTACCTCGTTAAAAACCCTCTTGATTTGGGGCCCCTTCTCTTCATACATTTCTTAATTTAAAAAAATTAATATATTTGCTGTCTGTCCGATTTTTTTCTGTCAACGATACCTTTCAACTTTCATTGTTGTGTGTCAAATGTTAATTTAAGCAATAGATTTTGTTGAAATTTGTTGATTCAAACGTTAACTTTTAATAAATTTTAGGTCTAATCCAGCCTTTTGATTCAAGCTAGGTCTTGAAAACTCGAGTAGACAAGTTCAAAAATGACCAGGCTAATAATCTCTTGTATTCATACGAAAGATGGCAATAAAGACTAAGAATCCTCATAAGCTTAATGTGGCTTTACCCTGACGCAAACGAAAAGAGAGTTACATTTGAAAGTTCTCACTCCGTTTGACTATCCAAAAAGGTAGTTATAAATAAATTATAAAGATTACAAATTTTTATACGGTATACCGTTTTTTGGTGAAAATTAAAAATTAATTTTGAATGGGAAAACTCGAAAAAAATCAAAGTATTGGCCATTGCTTTTTACAGATTTTAACATCCTACCGGAAATTTGTGCATACCATACGAGTCTTTTGAAGCCAACCAATCAGACACCCAAATTTCTACTTCTGCGTAGGAATCGAAGTGCTATGTTGATGGTTGTAACGGATTAACCCATGATTTTCTCCGTTTAGGATTTTTAAAATAAATCCATTTTTCATGGCTAGTGACAATTCGATTTAAAACTGATTTGCTTTCGTATCTTGAAAGCAAAATATTCATGTGGCATCCAATTTCCACACTTTTGAATCGTTCTTGCCGCTTTCAAATTATCCGAAATATTTTGTTGTACAGCATTTAATATGGTGGCCATTTGCTTTTGACACAAAATATTACCTTCATCCAATATTGCTTGCAGTTTGGCGTCTTCAAATTATTCAATTATTCGATGCGACTCTGCAGCATGAAAAAAATAT
Source organism: Bactrocera correcta (assembly GCA_027475135.1). Classification (NCBI taxonomy): domain Eukaryota; kingdom Metazoa; phylum Arthropoda; class Insecta; order Diptera; family Tephritidae; genus Bactrocera; species Bactrocera correcta. The sequence continues at coordinate 76,945,248 of CM050325.1, read as the reverse complement.
GATGTTTTTTGTTCAAGGAGTGTGAGGTTATTCAATACGTAAACAGAAAAATACTCGTAATTAAGGCTCGTTCACAAGAACACAATTTTCCCTAACAACTCATTTGATTCTTAACACTCACGCCATCCCAATAAACCATAGATCATACTTTGTGAAGCAGGAGTGAAAAGCGAGCCAAATAATTTTGTAATAATACTAGTAACCCGTCCCGGTATCGCACGGGGTAGTCGAGGTAGATCCTTGGATCCTTAATTTTTTTCAAAATTAGATGTAGCCTATGTCAAATTGGAAGAAAGTAGCATTCTATTGGTGAAGAAATTTTTTAAATCGGTCCAGTATTTTTTGAGCCTATTCATTACAAACACACAAACATACAAAACTAGATACAAAAAGTTATTGTAGTGACATAACTACAATAGTTGGACATATGCTATCGCGGAGCTTTTTGTAGACATTATGATGTTCTTTAATATTGTTGCACATTATTTTGTTCTATCGCTAATAGTTTCGGCAGCGCTTTCGACGAAAGACATTTTAAGACTCATTTTTCTACTCCTTCGGTTACATTTTTCAAATTTTACCAAAGATCCCTAATTTTTTTCAAAATGAAATGTGGCCTATGTCAAATTGGAAGAATGTATCATTCTATTGGTAAAATAATTTTTTAAATCGGCCCAGTACTTTTTGAGTCAATTTATTACAAACATACGAACATACAAAAATAGGTATAAATTTTTCCTCTTTATAATATTAGTATAGAAATAATAATGCATGTCGAGGAGAAGTATACCAGAAATGATTATGTTGACCGCCACACGACTGTTAAGGCGATTTGGCATGCACCTGAGCTTTCATTCTAAAAATAAATTCCTCCTCCCTGTCTTAATTCTGCTTTATAGAGCTCCTAACAAATGTAAGCCATGAAAAATATCACTAAGAGACACTGCCAGACTTCGCTTGTTGCTTTTCTTATTACATTGCGGGCTAAGCCGCGCGTTATCAAATTTGCAATCAACAGCAATAACAATGTTGCACACAGATTGCTTGCTCGACTGGCCGTTGGAGGCATGTACGCATGCGCCCATGCTGACAGCCATTCGCTCAACTCGACTTGTCAAGCAGCAACAACAATAGCAACTTACAATTTGATTTCTTTGGCGCGGCGACGTTGCGTGGAGACACCATGCATTCCCGTATATGTATGTATGTTCAGATGTAACTTGTGTCACCCCGCTGAGATTTGCGTGCATTCGGTGCATTTGCTATATGCACACAAACGCACACACAATCAAGTATTAATTTAAGTTTTCTTTGGCGCATTCTTCTGATATATATACACAGATTAAATGCTAGCGATCTTGATAATGACATTTACTTGTGCGTGCCCTGCCAGCTGATTTGCGGCTGGTCCACGCTGGACAAGTGGCACACATCTTCGGTCACTATGACACATATTTTTATACATAAGTGGGAAGATAATTGGCCGGTACGTACGCGCATCCATGTCTACAAGCTCCCCAACACAGGCTCAGCACCAACCTTTACCATATTCTTCACTTTCCAATCAAGTCAGCTCTTCCGCTTGTAGGCTCATTTAAGCCGAGTGTCTCACATCACCATGGATGTGCCTTAGCCGTCTCATTATCTTTGCCGCAGTGGTGCTCCATCTTTAACATACCTTTCGCCATGTTTGCACCTTTAAACTCGTTCTTAATTAGGTGAAGAATTGAAATTATTTATTTCCTTAGTGAATATTTTGAGTTAATTCGCATTTTTCGATCCATTTGGCATCTCTGCTACAAAACAAGCTGCAAGTGAGCGAAAGTGGGTTAGTGATTTACACCCTCTCCCTTTAAAAGTGAAAATAACTGAAGTGTTAGATTAGATATATTCTTAAAACTCCCTCACAGCTTTCTTAATAATAGTATGTATTAAACTCTTTTCCATTGTCTGAATTTCACTTTGCTTTTATTTTAGGTAATCTGTGTTATGTTCATTAGACTAGGCAACCACAAAGCATTGGCTATGCAGGACTAAAGCCCATAGTTCCACTTATTTCGAGGGGCCACCAACGTCAGTGGCATGCCCATCGCCTGTACGAACTGATTAAAAGTTAAAGGGTTTTTAGGTCAGTTCTTTGATGAGTTTATAATTTAAGTTCCAATAGCATGTTGGTATTCTTCAAATTTGGTATCCATGGATAGTCTAACAAGCAATTACTCCGTAGGATTTAATAATTCAAAAGCTCAATATTCTTTCTAAAGCAGTAAGAAGTTTATAATAGTTTAGTGAAGATGGGCTTATAGTCCTAAGCGCATTTTTGGTTGTTATGACTTCAAAATCAAGGAGTTTATACAAAGAGACTGGAACATAACATTACAACTTATACCGACGAGAGAAAGCAGCATTGTCCCATTGCGGACAAAAATTTTCCTTCATGGTCGACTCTGTAACTATCTACGAGCAAGTAAAAATTAAAAGCTGTCCGTTATCGAAAGAACTTTGAGGCCTAAAATTGCCACATACTATGTCACGTTGTTGACGATGTATTATAAAGGATGATCCTTTTCGAAGTCCTCTACATTTTTAAAGAAAAACACAGAGACTTCAAATATAATGGGGGAATGTTTAACATTCGAAAAAAAATTCTTTGCCATAAAATTTTTTATGGTTATCCTCTCAAATGTTGGCCACTTTGTCTCAGATGGACCAGCCGTAGCGTCCAATTTTCGATGACTCGTTCGAGCATTTCGACTAGTATCTGAATTCTTTTTGAAGAAATGTGGACCGATGATTCCACCGGACCCACAAACCACAACAAAAAGTTTTTTTTTTATAAAACGAAAGCTATGATAGCAGCAATAATGGGTCTCAAGATGGGTGATGGTGTTGCGAATAGTACGCTCAGATGACCGATTATGGTGACTATAAGCAAGGGAAGCGGGCGAAACACTTTCTAAACAGAACGTGAATTTTCGTTATAAAGTTGAACGATTTGGAATCGTTGTTCAGCGGTTATACTTTGCATGATGAAATGTCAAAAAATACTGAACAAAAATTATATGACAGCTTGGCACAAATCACGTGCGATCTGTCAAAAAAGTACCTTTACTCGGTTCAGCTGTTATAAGACATTGGAAGAAGAACTTGACTTGATGTACAGACAAATTTTAAGCCAAAGCAAGAGAAAATAGTGACTTCGGCTACACGAAAGCTACTCGTATAATACCGTTCACAAATAAAAAAAGTTTCCATACAAGAACTCGACTTTGATGGGCCGATGTTAGAGGTTCCGACAAATGTGCAGCTTTTTTGGAGAGAAGAAAATTTGTGCAAAATTTTAGATCGAGTTCGCATAAATGTAGACAGATAATTTAGGGAATTTCCGACCTAGCAATCTAATATTCATTATCCAGGGTATAATTAGCAGGTGCAAGTATTTCTTTGCTCATTGAGTGCGGTATCTCGTTGGCTCACCACTGACCTGAGCAACTTATGACTTTGTTGTTATAAAAACTCACCAACCCAACAAATGCAAGAAATCTCTGAAGCGCGCCCAACAGCTGAGCACGTACGTATTGTATAAAATATGAACTGTCAGACAAGTTGGCAGAACGCATCAAGCAAATATATTTTTCTGCAGAGCTTCTTATGTTGCAATAAACAGCGCCTCTGAGCAAAGAGTACAAAAATCCGCGAAGCTGCGACTTTGCGCTGCACCGCTTCATCATATTTGAAGCATGAATATGAAATCTTCCACTTGGAAAGTTTTGATGGACCAAGTCATGCAACAAGCGAAGTGAATACAACTCGCGATAACAATGACATAAATAAAGTCAAAGGTGTGCGAAAGAAACCAAAATTTAGTGAATAAACATAGAAATACTCAACTCCACGAACTCTCGAGGAAATTTTGTCTTATTATAGACACGCTTGAGCGCATCATGATCGCAACCGGACGCGTTGCCCTTTGACGGACATTATCATGGTCGCTGTTTCGGTCGTGGTGGTCAGCGGGTAGTCGAGTATTTGTGGAATTTGCGGACACAGTGGTCGCGCCTGGTCGCCTACAACCTCCGCTCAAGTCTTGATCATTCATTTCGTTGTTGCATATGCAGCAGCCATGTCGGAGACTGCGGCATGAGGCACCGCCGCAGCAACAGGTTAATGAAATGCGCGTCTCAACAATGTCTGCTGTGATTTTACGACTCCGCAGCGTGTGTGTTGCTATTTTTCGGAGTTCTTTTTGCGTCGCTCGTTTGTTTGTTGCTTTTATTGGCAGCGTTCCGCGGGGATTAATGACTACTTTGTACATGGCTGTAGTTTTTCGATTTGTTATTGTTCTCGCAAATTTGTAGCTTTTTACGACTCTCTGTTTAAACTTTATCTTGTATTAATGTAATTGCGTTCTTTTGTTCAGCTCTTCCACTACCCTTCTTTCCCGCACTCTCTCTTGTATCTTTCGCTACTTTTCGTCACTTTATCCAGTGACGTCCTCATAAAAATTTAGATACGCACCGTCTATTGCCACATTGCCACCACACCTATCTTCTAGCTTTGTGTTAGCATTCTAAAATTTAAAGCTTTTTTATCGTCAGTCTTCCATTACCTAACTACAATTATTTGTACGCAGAATTAGACATTTTATGAGACGAACTATTGTTCCGCATGTAATTTACACACTGTTGCTTGTCCATTTATTTTATGCCTCCTGTTTCAACATGTGGAACTAATCACATACATATTATCAATTTTATTACCTTGAAGGATCGATGGTTTTCACATCCCCAGCGATGAGAACAGAGAATGCTGTAACTAAAAAAATCCTTCAAGTAATTCATCAAACAAAATTATTTGCTGACAGCGAAACTTCTGCTAACGAAAACAAATTTAGAGCCTTTCTTAGAGGTCGAAACCTGGAAGCTAGGGCTGCTAGGTTTTAGAACAAGAATCGCTTGTTTGAAAATATGTTACTTTGAAATAGACAAAAACATGACTATAGCGAGGGTTTGTTGTGAGTTCATTACATTTAAGCTTGTGCAATGTGAAAAAAGTGGATCTCTCCCAGATCCGTTTTGACGTCATATTTTAGTTTATTAATGTCAGACAATTAGGTTCTCCCGCAACGGAAAAATAACAGCGGAAGGATAGGAGACAAAATGAGAAAAAATCTCCTTTATTTTGCCAATTTTATGCTCAATGTTTTCCATGATTAAAGAATGCACTACATCCACATATTATGCTTAGAGTCCAAGTCTAAAGTTACTTACAGAAATACTCTTGATTCGAGAGCAGTCCATGGTAATCAATGCGACTGAGAACGTTGAATGCCTTAGTATCATTCTGAGAATCATGAGTTCAAATTCCGGTTAGAGAGTCCGGTTGAGCTGCATATAATTTCTGTAAGAAAAAACTCCAATCATACGAAAATATGTTCTTTCCAAGATGCAAGAGTACAGATATTCCACTCCTTTGATATTGGTCGCCTTGTCGTGGCGAAGGGGCTTAAGTAAGTGTAAAGTGTGCATCTCAAAGGAAACGCACTCTACTCTTACGAACTAAGAGGGACACCTCATAATTCCCACGATAGTTATGGATGAATAAACCCTAGGTTTTATTGAAGTCCCAACATGCGTACATAAAGGGACGATCACCGAAACTGCCTTCACGAGGTGATAACTGTAATTTAAAAATCACTACACTACAAACAATACACCATGGCTGTTTTTCTAGATATACAAGTAGAGGGAGCCTTCATTAATATAGAAGTGAATGCTATAATTAATTCTCTGACACATGGTGGCATAGATGACACTGTGTGCAGATGGATACTATCGATGCTTGAGAATAGGAAGACTATGGCATCAAACGGCGCTGCAACACAAACAAGTTATGTGAGTAGAGAGACGCCTCAAGGAGGGGTTCTCTCTCGGCTTCTATGGGTTGTAGCGCTGAACGAAATACTACTCCAACTAAACGGTGGAGGAGTGAATGCAGTAGCATATGCAGACGATATAGTGTTGTTGGATCAAGCGTGTTTCCTTCAACAGTCAGCGGGGTTATGGAAAGAGCACTACGAAGGTTAAACCCATGGACTAAGAACAATGGACTAGGAGTTAACTCGAACAAAACAGAATTGATGCTATTCACAAGCAGAACCGAAATTCCTCAGTTTCTACTTCCGGTACTAACGGTACAACACTCACTCTATCCCCACAGCTAAATAACTGGGGGTGGAGACTAACACCAAACTGTCCTGGAACATAAATATAGAATATTTTTTTCTTTTTAAAGCATATATGGCCACTAAACTAATTGAATTTAAAGAGCAGCATGTGGGGGTGTTACTGGTGCAATCAGGTCATGTCCGACTGACGCGCTCAATGTGGTCCAGCATCAACTACCCATGGACATTTTTATTCACAAAACAGCAGCATTTGCGGCTATAAGAATAAAAGAATTGGGTGCTTGGAATCAACAGAACTACGGAAATAGTTCAATCCTAAACAAGCTCACCATTAATAAATCAGACTACATTCTCCCAAAGCTGGATTTCAATAGACACTTCCAGTGAGGATACCATCTAGACGAGAATGGAGAAGAGGTTCAATAAGGGAGGAAGATACCTTCTCAGTTCTACCGATGGTCCAAAATGGACTGCGGAGTAGGCACGGTGATATTCTCCGCTGATCTATGGCATATCTCTCTCTATACGTCTACCGAACTCGGCTAGCATCTTCCAAGCGGAAGGAAGAAGTAGAGAGATCAATAGACAATTTCAAAAGTTGCGACAGATGGAAAAAAATTAAAAAAGTTATAACTAAACAATTACGGCCAACATATGACAGGAAAAGTACCAACGACTTATTAAATAGGTTAAGGAAAAGTATCTACAGAGTAACGGCTACCAAAACATGCCACTGACCATTTGGGGAACATGCGTCCAAAATGGGTATGCCCTACAACAACATCTGCCGAGGCTGCGGAATAGCAGGGAACAAGGAAACAATTTTCCACTTTCTCTGTGAATGCCCAGCCCTTGCACAGATCCGACACAAAACACTTGGCATCCATCAAGCACCAAACCTTGAATGGTTTTCTACTAAAAGCATATTAGACATAAGTTGCTTCATCGAAACCTCAAAACGGTTTGAGAGAGAAGGTGAAACGTGATAGCAGATTCAGAAGGTTCTACAAATAGTGTATCAAAATGGCACATCAACTGCTAATTGAGCCCTATACAAAGGTCCCATTCTGACTAGCCTACCTACAGATATTCCATAACGAACTTCGTTTAAGAATTCAAACTTGATTGAATAAACACTTTGATGAAAGAATCTTCTAAAGTATTTACGAATAGCAAAATCATCTGATCACCATACTTATTATATGCAAAATATTCCAACAATATTAAATAAATGTCTTTCGTAGTTTGGTGACGACAGCAAGGAAAAACGACTTGATATCAAGCCTATACGCTTCAAACTCCAAATGTAGACATAAACAGAGAGACTAGAAATGTATGTATACATAATACTTCAGAGAAGCTACAAATAATTTTCATTAAGAAAAACATACACTTGGCAGCGTCTTCTCTTAAAAAAGTGGAAAAAAGTCGTTGCCCCGCTTAGAACCTCAAGAAGCCCCACCTAGAGGCTGCCTATTCTCTATCCTCGGCATAAAGGCTACTCCTAATATAGGCGGCAAAAGGTGAGCGGCAATAATAACCTCGATTGAGGTTACATTATTTTAGACCAATCTTATCTGTGGGTACGTTTAAATTTTCTCTGGTGGCTCAATAAGTTATGAAGTTCTGCTAATACTCGCCGGAACTCTCGATCACACATTTCTTAGACAAACTTTTTGTCGCCAGCCAAATCACTCCTCTCTGCAGCGAAAAGAAATAGGCGCAGCACCAAACGGAAAAAGTAAACGTGGCATGATGGAAAAAAATTATAAAAGTTGGCAGTCAAGATAATACAGCTGCGTTGGTTTTAGCGCACCAACTTCGAAATTGGTGAACAAGTGGGCGCTGTTGGCGCACTTGTTACTGCTGTGACTGCGCCTTCTACTGGAAGCTGGACGTCTATGTTTGGCCGTAATCACGGCATACCGAAGCGTGCGCACGCGTGGAATTTATGTGACATTTAAATGTTGACATGGAAATATCAAAGCAACAGCACAAAGAGTGAACTAGATAAAAGTTCCAGAGCCACACTCATGATAGTAGACTTGGAGAGACACATACATATGTGTAGATCTTTTTACAATTCAGTCGGATGCTTGCTTAAGCTAACAGAGGGCGGTGTTTGGATTCAACTTGGCACTGTTTTCTGTAGCGACGATTTTAAATATTACATTTTTAATATCAAGACTTAGACAGGACGAGCAAAAAAAAAGGAAATGAAAAGATTCATATTTAATATAAAGCTTGGTGGCAATATATACGATGCAAAAAAGTAGGTCCAACAAAGAATATACAACAAATTGCGAAAGTCTTCAGGTACTGCACCAGACGGAATGCTCTTGATGCAAGATGCTCTTGCAATAATTACTAGCGATAGCCCACGGCCCATCCAAATTGTTCTTAAGGGAAAGGGTTAGTGGGTAAGATCAGAAGGGTATCGAAAAAAAATGAGAATTTTCAAAATTCAAAAAAAAAAAAATAAAAAATTAGTTTTATAAATAGATAAACTCGGGCCTGATCGAAGGATTTTTTTTTTTTCAAAAATTAACAAAATGGCGGCCTCAGGAAATTTTTGTCTAAATTTTTGGGAAAAAAACAACAGTTAATTGACCTTAAAAACTCGAAATTTTTGAAGAAAAAATCCTTCGAACAGGCCCGAGTTTATTATGTATTCTAAAAGCTGTATAAATATCATTAAAATTTACTGAGCGGCTTTCGAGTTGCAGTTGTCACCAGTTCAAAAAACATAGTTTTGAGAAAAAGGAAGAAAAGTTTCACACTAGCGCTTTGAAGTGCCCGAGCTCCCTTTGTTATTTGTCGAATAACTCAAAAACTAATTATCGGATCAACGCGAAATTTTCAGAGAATAATTTTAAGATATTATATTTAACGAAAATGCAAATAATGCAAAAATTATTTTTTTGAAAATTCTGACTACCCCTAACCCCTTAATTGTTACAATTTTAATAACGGATGGGTCATCTAACGTTTTTAAATTTGAATTATCTATATTTCGACATTGGAAACGTCAAATGCCATTCAGAAAGGGACAGATATTTAGTAAAAAGTCTAAAATTTATGAAATGGGTCGCTATTCACTAGAAGAAAACTGGGAAACTTTTTTCCAAAGTGGTGAGTCAAGTGGATGGTCAATTTTACGAAAAATCTCTTTCGGACGAGGCTATTTCCACTGTTGATTACGTTAACAAGCAAATTGTGCTTTGGGGCACAGAAAATCGCACGTAATCGTCGAAAGCCAGCACGCACGATCACTGTATGGTGCGGATTTTGGTCTGATGGAATCATCGGCCCATTTTTCTTCGAAAATGAAGAAGGAACCGCCGTAACATCATTGGTGAGCGATATCGCCAACTTAACCAAATTTTTCTTCAAGCAAATTAAGAGGAAGACTTGGACAACATTTGGTCCAGCAGGACGGTGCTACGTGCCATACAGCAAACGCTACACTCAATCTTTTACGCCTATCTTCGAAAATCGCATAATCAGCAAAAGAGGTGATTTGAATTGGCCTCCCAGAAGCTGCAATTTAACTCCGTTGGGCAATTTTCTGTGGGGAGCTGTTAAGGATAAATGTTACGCCAACCATTCAGAAACAATTCAAGATCTAAAGTACAAGATTCAAGCTGCTGTAGCTGCCATAAGGCCTGAAACCATCGAGAAAGTACTCCAAAATTGGGTGGCTCGGATAAGCTACTGTAAACTCAGCCGTGGTGGTCATTTGTCCGAAATTGTTTTCCACAAATAAATTTCATAAAACAGCCTTTTAAATAAATGTTAGAACTTTGAAAAATAGCAAGCCGATTTTTTTATTGACTTTCTAAAATTAAAATTTTATATGGCCCACCCTTTACTAAAACATGAAAACAGTATTTAGGTTTCAATTACCTAAAACATGAAGAGCTTTGATAATATTGGCTTGATGGCAAAGAAGATTTAATCTTTGATTCCCATTCATATTAATAGTTTAGTCTTCTTTGTGAAGGAAATATTAATATTATCTTCAATAGTGCTTGTCATCTACCGTTAACAATGGAATCTGGTAGCACCTCAGCTCGATCGTGGCTTGACAAGAGATAAAACAATTTGAAAACTGCGTAATCTAACGGTACGGTTACCTCGCTTATACGACTTCACTTCGTTGTTTTTATCAAACGTTTAGTCTGCGCTTCAAAGCTGAAGCTTAAACTGGAAATGCAATTAAAGTGTGTGAGTGGAGCCACAGCTGCTTCTAAATATATGTCAGAAGAAACCCAATCAAATATAAAGAAAATTTGTAAAACATTAAATTAAGTCCTCTTATGTGGTATTGGGTATATAAGATTATATTACTTATGCTGCACAAGAAATATATTTTTTTACATTAAAACAATTTAATTTTCGGTTGAGCATAAATCTTTCGAAAATAAAGTTGCCACCGCAAAGTGCGTGTCCAAAAAGGAAAATTGAATATTATTATCCATAAATTGATCCAAGCGACGATTCGCCGATAATCACTATCCCTTTTGCCGCAAAACAAAGTGCGCTTTGAACCACTAGCCATGGGAACTATTGTTCCAAAAAGCGCGTTTGCCTGTGCGATCGAACATTAAAAGCACCAAAAAGGGTGATTACAAAATTTAACCTGCATTTTGACCCAAATATCACAAACCTACCTCAACTATACACCTATCTACATGCAAACACTTAAATATATGTGTAATATTTACATTACACATTGTCGCGTCTAGCGACCTGAAGGCGGCCGGCGAACGCATTCTCCTATGGCCACCTTAGCCGTACGCATGGCGGCGCAGCGTAAAGAGCTTTTTGATTTATGACAACGCAGCATGGTACCAACAAATGAACCGAAAAAGTCGCACAAAAGCAGAAATGGTCGGCGCGTAGACAGTGGCGTTTCGCGCACTGCAAACTCATAATTGAGTGTCACATGGAGTGTCGCGCATGCCCACAAAACACCGGCGCAAAGCAGAGCGAAAAAAAACGAATATTGCAAAATAGTCGACGAAAGCGCGGCAGCAATTGCCGTCGTTGAACAATATTGAATTACAAATGAATTTAGTTTAGTTGTCGTACACCTCGTCTGCATCATTGTTACCATCGTTGTTGTCGTTGTCGTCGTGTGGCCAATACGCAACGCGTTGCGCAAGTGGCCGCACTCAGCATAAGTCATATGTAAGTTATCGTCTTCGTCTGCCGCATCGTCTTGGCGGTTCATTTCTGGGAAATAACAAATCTGCACTAACTTCCTTTTACGCGCGTCATTTTAAACGACACTGGCAATCCTTTTGACCATTTTACGATTGTGCCGAGTGCGTTGCTGTGGCCAGTACAGCGGCGCATAAAAATGTCTCAATTAGGTTTATGGCAGAAAGACGCACAACGCATTCGACTCTGGAAAGGTGTAGTTCCACGCAGCAGAGTGGTGATGCACGAACAGCTGTGTGGTTATTTGACCGAAGTCAGATTTCGTGTTACAGCGAGCTCGAAGTACTTGGGAGCAGAGGTGGTGCCGGCTTGTGTCTTAATACGGTTGTAGTTTTTAGTATCTCACCATCAAACTTTAAGCTAAAAAGCTTTTTCAAAGCTCTACGATTACCTATAATTTGATTCCCCGATAATAGAACTCATCATGGAAGAGAACACGGTCAAAAGCGGGCTGAGATATCCGCGCAAACATCGGTGAGAGAAGTGGCTACAGCAAGAAGGAGTTGAAGGCGAAAGATATGCAAAATACGAAAGAAGAAGAGAGGTTGGCTTGAGCTAAGGGGAAAATGGAGGAAGGCCGAGTTTACTACGCATGCCGACCAGAGTTCTAATCAAAGAATCCAAAGTTTGTGAACCGGATCGAGGTGGGCTTGCGGCCAAAAGGAAGCTAAAGCAAATTCAGAGCGGTGGAAACGGTGAAGATATTCTTGCAAAGATAGATAGACCTTTGAAGGCACTGGCTGGCTGAACACAGTCAAAATCTTCAAAGCTCTGAACGACCCAACTGTAACGGTTAAAGAAAGTGGTGGTAAAACTTCAAGACCTGTGAGAGAAGACCGCCCTCGAAATAATGGATCAAAGCCACTCCCAGACCATTTCGATAGTGAAGATCCTTATACCTCCAACGGTAAAACGGGGGATTCATTGCGGATCCTTCAAAGGAAAAATCCTGATATGTCAACGGAAGATTGCAGGATGTTTAATGTCATCAACTGCAGCAAGAAGCATGGTGGCCAGAACTACAACCTCAAAATAAACAGGTAAGTCGAGGATATGTTGTAAGATATGTTCGGGAAGATACCTTCGCTCCAAAAAGCTCCACTCAATTGATAATATTTCTGTTTACGTTATGGATGAGAGCTCGAGAAGGACCTGGGTAAGATTCTATATGTCACTTTGAAGCTCTAATATGCAGAAATGGGTGAACTGGAGATGCAGATCGAGAAAAGCCTGATGTTTGCAGTGAAGGTTCTTCAGATAACATTGTATAAAATGTGTGTTTGCCGAGCTTCTTCCCAATTTTGTTAAGATCAGTTATGATGTGACTTCAGTTCAAGAACTATGGATAGCCTCGGAACATGATATCGGGACTAAAGTGCGCTCACACTAACGCGCAACATACGGCAGTGATACCAACGACAGGGAAGAGTCATTACTAAACTTTATGCCTTCTTACTGTAGCTAAGATCAACAGACCTTTATTTTTGAAAATTATTTACTTGATTTCACAGACAGCTCTATAAAGGAAAGGTAGATAAATAAACAACCTACTAACAAAAGATAATTTTTTGCAGGCATCGATTATTTTAAACCTGTGAGAGTTCCTCCTTCAATGAAAAGAGTTTATTTTTTCGTATACATACATACATTTTATTTATGAAGATGAATAAGGAATATTTTATCAATGGAGTTTAACTGATGTCTTAGTATTTAGGATCCAGTACAGGTCTAAGCCCAATTACTTAACAATTCTGAGGATGGCACTAACTTCAATGGAGCTGGTGGGTTGGCGAGGAATGGTGGTGGTGGCAAGGCCGTGAAGCTTCTGTTAAAGTTAAAAAATAATTAGAAAATCTTTAGAAATACCGCTATATTGGTTTTCTACAACCTTGGTCGCACGCGGTGTGGTAAGCGCAAGTTTCTACAAGAAAGAAATAAAGCAAAAGTTTTTAGAAGTTTTCATAAAAAGTTTTATGTTTTACCTTGGCTTGTTCGCTATGAAATTGTTGGAGGCGAATTGTCTGCAAATAAGTGAAATTAGTGAGAAGAGCTCTTACAAATAAAGTTTCTTTAGCTTTACTTGGCATTTGAAACAGGGAAGCGAATAGCTGGGAATTTAGTGTTTCTTGACTTTGCCAAAGCTTTGGATTTTGCTTTAGAATTCTTTTTAGCGCTGTTCTTAGACTTTCGGGCTCCTGACTTTGTTGAGGTTCTGGCAAATAATTAAGAAATTGCAAATATTAATACGGAGAGTAGGAAGACAGTCTAACGTACCTGGGCTTAATACCTTTATTCGTACTAGAAAATACAATAATTTTGGTTAAGAATAAACTGGAGATTTATGACGCAAAGAGGTGTATGTAAGTTTCACGGCAACGAACTTACCGAAGAAATGGATTTCTTGCAAACGGCTTTGCGCGCCTGAACGGTGTACGCGAAAGATAAACAAAGCGATGATGACCATGTCTATAGCCGCCGTAAACCGGTGCGGGGACAGGTTCTGGCTCGGGTTCCTCTTCAGGTTCAGGTTCGGGCTCTGGTTCTGGCTCAGGTTCTGGCTCTGGTTCTGGCTCTGGTTCCGGTTCTGGTTCTGGTTCTGCTTCAGCCTCAACTTCTGCTGGTGGCGCCGGTGGTGCTGGAGCTGTATACATAGCAGACAATTGTATGGGTACGAAGGCTGGCAGAGAAACAGTTAGCGGCACACCGGGTGGTGGCGGTTTAGCACCAGCTGGTGGTGCAGGTGCTGGCTCTTCCGGTTCTGGTGCAGGCTCGGGCTCTGGTTCAGGTTCCGGCTCTGGTTCTGGCTCTGGTTCGGGCTCTGGTTCAGGTTCGGGTTCCGGCTCAGGCTCTGGCTCGGGTGCAGGCTCTGGTGCTGGCTTTTCAACCTCCTTCCATGCCTCGAGCAGCGCTAGCAACTCCTCTTTCGTTATGCCAATAGTGCCAAGAGAGCTAACTGGACTGACGCTGCCATAGCTGACAGGACCAACACTCACAGGCCCCCAGCCACCGTACAGAGAACGTTGGGAGCGCATCATATGCGATGTTGGTAAGCCATAAGGTGAACGCGGTTGTATATGATTTGGCGGTTGCTGCTGGTGCGTTGCGTATTGCGGTGCATACTGAGGAGGCTGCAAATGCGTTAAGTGCTTTGGGGTTTCGAAGATAAGCTGCCCAACCGAGCCATTGATCCAGAAACAGAGCAGCGAGAAGATGCTCTAAAATACCGTAGAATGTTAATAAAAAAGCAAACACTTCAATAAATTTCATTCGCACTCACTGAAAATGTTGCTAACCGCATTTTCGAATCTTTTTTTTTTTTTACCAATAAAAATAAGCTCACAAAATTTTTATTTATAAATTGTATACCGCTTTGACTTAGTTAAAAAATTATCAGTGACTTTTATCTGTCTCCAATTAATCCTTCAATGAATTTCACTTGTCCAAGCAACGCTGTTGAATGTGCCAGAAATACCGAAGTGATTTATTTTTATACCAACCATCAACTCAATTCATTCAAAACTCAAAGTGAATAATCCCATTGCTGTCGATCTTAATACATTGTTTAACCATTTGGTGTAACCACAAATGCCGAAGACCAAAAATCATTCGGTCACTTCCTTATCCTAACACACAAGGAAGCAATGTACATCGCTTCACGCATCCAACTCGCATCCACAAATATGGGCTTGTTACACTTTTCTGCGACCATCTAACGGTATTTTTCATGGTTTTCATTAGCTCCATGATCGTACGCGGGCGGGGCGGAAACTAGATGCGCTTGTTTTTATTACATTTGTGTTACAAATAACGGTTTGTTGTTTAATAAATTAGGCCAAAGAGGGTTTGCTGATGTTAACCAGCGTCTTGGACGGCGAATAGAAAAAACACGCACAAACAAAACTACTGAAATTATATATGTCATGGCTCTTGGACGACTTGACCAAAAAGAGCCTATCCGGATTTTGTTATTAGCCGAGGCTTAAACACATTTATGTGCATATGTTATGTTATGCTATGTTATGTTGTGTTATGTTGTATAGTATATTTAAACATGGTGGTCACGTAACTTTGGCTTCATGTGTGCATAAATTATATTAGGGTGGGATTTTTGAACTAGAAGAAATATACTTGTTGTTTATAACCTAACCAATCTTTAATACGAACAATGTTACTTTCTTTCACAATATTTGCATATATTTATTCCTTAACAAAATATGAAAGCCGTGATAGTCGACTTCTTTGACATTTTCAGATTGTGTTTGATTTGCATTCGTTTTCCACAGGCTCATTGATTCTTTCAACGCGAAATTGAGAACTGTGATATTGAGACTCTTCTCCCGAAGCTCAATACTTTCCACATCGCTCGAGAATGCCATGTGATCTTACTCGACTTCACCCATCTCCGTATCCAATGTCGGTGATCTACCCGTCACCACTTCGTTTGATGGATTTCGTTGTTAGTAACAGCAAATATGCATCGTGACCCTTTTAGCTATGGGGTACTCGAGAGCATTCATTAATTTTCACCGTTTTCGTTTCCAGGATATTTCGTCTGGGTTGAATGTGCTTTCTGCCAACCGCTACTAGCCCGGCCCTGAGTATACCTCCCTAACTTTTGGCTATAGCTGCTTTATAAAATTGGAATCATTTTAGTCTCCCCTTGCAATCATTTTGATTTGTCCCTATTAGCAGCCGACCTCAGTGCATGACGATGGATCCCGAATTATTTAATAGCACGTTTATAGCGCAGCTTATACCCTTGGGTTCTGTGGGCAATATTGGTTAAAGATCAACGAACATAGAACTATAAAGTCAGATCTTAGCTAGCAGATACCTCCTAACTATAACATTTCCAGTCAGTCCTTGTCATAGCACCTTCGGAGAGGGTTCAGTGGGAGATTGTGCTATATATTATATACATGTTTCTATATATGTGACTTGGTCTACGAAAAGGGGGCTTAGGTATAAAAAAAAAATAAAATAAAATAAAAAAAATAAAAATAAAAAAAAAAAAATTGAAAAAAAATAAAATAAAAAAAAAAAAATGATTTTTTGCCACCTAAGCCCCCTTTTCGTAGACCAGGTCACATATTATGTAATTACTTTTCTCAACATATTTTTTTTTTAATTAACGACTACCTTAATGCACATTAAGTAAAGTCCATCAAATGAATAACGACTAATCGAACTAGTGCAAGCAGCGTTGACAGCAACCCACGAAGTTTTCATATAAGGCCACGGTCGGTTACTTCCTAGGGCCGTAATGGGGACGCATTGCATAGCTGTTTCGACATCGCTCTGACGAGTTATCCGCAGCTACAGGTATGTTGGTGTTGCAATACATATTTATAAGATTGACATTTGAAAATGTCAAAATATTAATAAAATTAAAACACCTCTGTCATACAAATTTGTCAAGCTTTGATTTAGTGGCTTTATAGACACACACCATGCGCGGCGCTTTGGAGTTAACGCAAATGCCGGACACAGCGTCCATACTGACAAGTGAAAATCCCAAATTTTGTATTGAGCAGCTCCTTAAATTCAAAATGAAATGCAAAAGGTGTGTTGTGTAACCAAACCTCCTAGAAAAAAAAAGAAAACCCTCTAGGTGTGTATATGCCAAATATACATGAGAGAACATCGTCCATGAAATGACAAGTAGGTTATATAAAGCCTACAAGCAGGTTACTAGAGAGTCTAAACCATGCCCTCGGAGATTTTGGTTAAAGTAGAATTTCTCTCTTTTAAAGTAAGAGGAAACCATTTTTTTATACCCTGAACAGGGTATATAAGTTTGTCACGATGTTTGTAACACCCAGAAGGAAGCGTCGGAGACCCTATAAAGTATATATAAATATGTAACCGTCTGTCTCGTTCCGTCCGTCTGTCTGTTTATAAACTCTTATACGAACTAGTCCCTCAGTTTTTAAGATATCCTTTTGAAATTTTAAATTTTTGGCCACAACGGCCGATATCGGACCACTACAACATATAGCTACCTATACAAACTGAGCGATCAGAGTCAAGGGCTTGTATGGAAAACTTTCACATTTGACAATGTATCTTCACCAAATTTGGTATATGTTATTTTCTAAGGCAACAATGTAATCTCCAAGAAATTGTTCAGATCGGTTGAACTGCACATAGCTCATATAAAGCTGACCAAGTTACTAAAGCAAATGCAGCTGGAGGTTCTGGAGAAGTAACGTTTTTTCTTGTTTTTTTTAAGTTTGGTTTTCAATAAGGTTTACGGGTTGGTGCTTATGATAGTACTTCATCTATAATCTTCGGTTTGCTATTTTATAATGAATTTAATAAATAAAATAATGGTTCGGTGATTCGAGTTAAAAATTGAAAAATTTAGCGCTAATTACACATACTAGCTGAAATTAATTGCAAAAACAATTTACTAATAATTAAAACTTTTAAAATTGTCCACCTGCCGCAACTTAATTCTTAAACCCCATAGCCATACATCACAGCGGCACAGCGTGTGTCCATATGTCTCCGGATGAACGCCTGCGACACTTAACCCTCTGGGTAATCTGTCAACAATACTTTCATGCGTCCGTTTGGCATACAGGAGACACAAAAACAACGCTAGTTGCAACAACAAAAAAAAAATTGTGGAAAATAGGCAGCAAATCCATGGGCGCAACGCAAGCGCCTTTGCCCCAGCAGGCAATTTTACGGCGTCTCACCCGTAGCGATTGTCACGATAAATGCGTGAAATCGGCGGTGACGATGACGATGCCGCACCAACGTTTCACACTTGAACTGACGATCTGATGATCGCCAAAAACGGTTACGCGCTTGGCGCGTAAATTGAAACGTTTCGCCATATTCGGCGCAGAGCCCATCAGCGAGTGACCGGCCAGCCAGCGAGCCGTTGTTTTGCGGACGTCGCGTCGCGTATGTAAGTGAGCTGGTGGCAATTGACACCAAATCTTTGCGACAGAAAGGAGGCTAGACACACCATTTTCGGCTGCTGTTGAGCCGTTGAGTGACATATGCAGGTGGTAATGGCTTAGTAATGACTTGGCGTATTGCGCGCGCGACGGATCGTTGGATTAGTTAGTTACTTAGTTGTTGGCGATATAGGGGATTAAGATGTCAATCCGTTATGGTGTAGATGGTGCCACTAGCTGACGATCTATGTATGTTAATTGAGCACAATTATGGTAGTGATGAGAAATGCATATTGGCTGTGAATGCATGCCTATTAAGCTTTTTTGTGCAGTATTTACTTTGGTGATTCGATAATTGCGTAATTGCGGGAGTTATTACTTATATAACCAAAAGTGTTCGCCCAACTGATGTTTAAGTATGTCTAAAAATGGCTTTTTGAATGCCGAATTTTTGTTTGAGCACAATTTAGTGACGAAGTGACCTACTAATTTAAGAAATATAAAGATATCTTCGCTAACAATTGGTATGGTAACGGTATATTTTCGATATTATATAAAGTTGGCAGAGTGTATTCAGGCTTCATTCCACTAAGCAGAATAAACCATTCGGAAAATTATATTCTGATTTCAGAATTTCTATATTATATTGGATTATACCATTAACTCAAGGTGACAAATGTAATACAGTTACATATCTTCTTCTTCTTTACTGGCATAGACACCACCTACGCGATTATAGCCGAGTTAACAACAACGCCCCACTGGTTTCTTCTTTTCGCTTCGTGGCGCCAATTGGAGATTCCAAGCGAAGCCAGGTTCTTCTCCACCTGGTCCACGGAGTGGAGGATTTCCTCTTCCTCTGCTTCCCCGGCAAGTACTGCGTGGAATACTTTCAGAACTGGAGTGTTTTCGCCCATTCGAACGACATTACTTAGCCAGCGTAGCTGCTTTCTTTAATTCGATCAACTATGTCAATGTCGTACAGCTCATCGTTCCATTGAATGCGATATTTGCCGTGGCCAATGCGCAAAGGACCATAAATCCATCGCAGAACCTAATGAGCGACTTATAGAGTTTGGTTTTTATTCGTCGAGAGAGGACTTTACTTCTCAATTACCTACTAAGTCCAAAGTAGACCTTTTGCAAAAGGTATTCTACGTTGGATTTCCAGGCTAACATTGTTGTTTGTGTTGATACAGGTTCCAAGATAGACGAAATTATCTACGACTTCAAAGTTATGAGTGTCAACAGGGTCGGGAGAACCAAGTCGCGAGTGCGACGACTGTTAGTTTGATGACAGGAGATATTTCGTCTTGCTCTAGTTCACTGCCAGACCCGTTTGCTTTGCTTCCTTATCCAGTCTGGAGCAAGCAAAACTAACGGCGCGGGTGTTCAGGCCGATGAAATCAATATCATCAGCTCCCGTGCTGTCGAAAGCAGCTTTGAAATCGACGAAAAGGTGGTGTGTGTTGATTCTCTTTTCACGGGTCTTTTCTAAGATTTGGCGCAAGGTTATACACCATGGTGAATATATGGTCGGTTGTTAATTTGCCAGGTCTAAAGCCACACTGAAAGGTCCAATCGGTTTGTCGACGGTGGGCTTTAAACTTTCACACAATACACTCGATAGAACCTAATACGCGATGTTCAGGAGGCTTATCCCACGGTATTTGGCGCAGATTGTGGGATCTCTCCTTTTATGGATTGGGCATAGCACACTTAAATTCCAATCTTTGGGCACGCTTTCGTCCGTACTTCACAAAGAAGCTGATGTATGCTCCTTACCAGCTCTTCGGCGCCGTAAAAGAATAGCTCGGCCTACAATCCATCGGCCCCCGCCGCTATGTCGTTCTTCAGGCGGGTAATTGCTATTCGAACTTCTTCATGGTCGGGCAAAGGAACGTCTGCTCCATCGTCATCGATTGGGGAATCGGGTAAGTCGGCCAGCTTGTCAAGTCTCTTCATATTCACGCATTTCGGCCTGTCTCTTTCTCTGATAGCGTAAAGCTCATAAAGCTCAAAGGTTTTAGTAAAATGAACCCTGTGTTGAGCGAGTGGGATTCATCTATGGTTCATGTCTTAGGTATCATTCACTCCAAATATTAGTAGAGTGCCTGCTGCCCAACAGTATTTTGTGTTTAAGAAAGCTAAAAATCTCAAAAAGTTCAAGCAATCTGCTCCTGATTATACAGATCGGATCTTAAAGTTTTATATAAGGTCTTAAAAGCTTTACAATGAAATGGATATGTGGCTTCGTGTGATCCGGATTTCAGGAGAAATATATGGGATCAAGTTTTGTATAAATTAAATAACGACATATAAAACCAAAACTATACTTTAAACTTGTCAGAAAAGGGTTTAAATATTTGGTTTTGTCGGTAACTACAGTTCGTACAACACGCGTTGTGTGCTTTGTCGAGCAGACAACGCAAATGCTTAATGTCAAAGCCTTTGCTCAGGGCTCTTGCGGCAAACGATTGAGAGTGGAAGGCGGCGTGTCGTTAAATGTGTCGGTTCTAAAGAGTTGGTGGTCGGTGGATTTTGAAACATGTGAGTTGCTTGTACGTGCGTCGGACGCTGCAACAACAACAACTGTGTATTTTACGTAGTAAAAAAGAGGAGCTAAAATAGAAAGAAATGCAGAAAAAAAAAATCCACCGAAGTATTCGCGACCAGGCCAAAATCTTGCACATGAAAGTGCAAGAAAGCCAAGGATGAAGGGTAAATACTTCAGTGATCAACCGAGTCAAGCAATGGCACACGCAGCAATGCCGCGGTTCAATGAAATTTATTTGGTGTTATGCGCAAGGCGTAAAACGTCAAATCAACTAGTGACTGAGCAGTCTACTTGTAGTCGAACAACAAAAAAAAAAAAACCAAACACGAAAGACTCAACAACAACAATCGTGGGCAATTTCAGTGGCATCGGGAGCAACGAAAGTGGCGGCAGCCTGTAGTTCTGACAATTCGCCGGACAGGCTGAACCGAACGGCTGGCGTGGAAGCCACTTGCCGGAACGTATGATTTTTTTGCGTATTTTTATTGCTATTTATTTTCATTTAACCTTCCA
>CM050325.1:76827657-76923354 GCA_027475135.1 Bactrocera correcta | reverse complement strand
CAATGTCATTTAGTAGATGCGTAACATTTCAATACTCGTTCGTACATAGGCAACGCAACGGACGCAGATGACGGAAGTGCGAATAGGCTGGAATGAAAAATAATAAACATAAAGCTAAGTCTTATATGAAATCTATGTTTATAGCCGTGTGCGAGTATAATCATAGGCGCTGCTGTAGAATATTGTCAACGTTGGCAAACAACAACGACGTAAGTCAGCGCCATTTGACGTATCTAAATTCGTCTGACGTCACAACATTGAGGAAAATTCAGCAGCAACAAAAACAAATCATTCGTTACCCTTCGTACAAGGACTCTACCGAGCAACAATAACAATAACGGTAACGGTATGAACACGAAGCAGCCAAACCAAACAGTAGTGGAAGGCCACACAGATTGCGGAATGAGTGTCGTGATGATGCGCATGAAATATTTTGGAGCTATTTGACGTCATCATAAATGCTTCGCAGATTATGTAAAAGCTTTAGTTCCGGCTAGTATGAGCAAAGGATAACTGAGAGCAAGAGCGGAGAGCGTATACTGGTGTGAGAGTATCGCTGAGTATTGGCATGAGTAAGTGTTGACCAGAGCGTGTGAGCGTTATTTAGAGACTGGGAGAGAGATGAAGTAAAAATGTTTATATGATTTTTAAGAGAATGAGAGAAATTTGATTGGTAGTAAACAGTGTTACCTAACAACAAAAATTGTTAGATAAAATTTCCATTAGAATCAGGTTTCATACTGACATGGTTTTGGTAATGTGGAAAATAATCTGATGTTGTTTATGTTCAAAGTACGTAATTATGTAAGTACAATAGAATTAGATCCATAAATTATTCTTCTGAGGCTTATTATTTTAGATAATTTTGTTTAGGTGGGAAAATTTGGTTAGTTTTAGAGCAACAAGGAGATACAAAGAGGTAAGTGAAGTGAGCTGTTCTCGAGAAGACTACAGTTAAACAGAATATATCCACCTAGTCTTTCCAACGGGGTGGAGGTCTTCCTTTTCCTTTGCTTCCTCCGGCAGTTACTGCGTTGGATACTTTCAGAGCTGGAGTGGTTTCATCCTTTCGGACGACATGACTTAACCAGCGTAGCCGCTGTCTCTTAATTCGCTGAACTATGTCAATGTCGTCGTATAACTCTTACAGCTCATTGTTCTATCAAATGCAATATTCGCCGTTGCCAATACACAAAGCACCATAAATCTTCGCAGAACCATTCTCTCGAAAACTCGTAACGCCGATTCATCAGATTGTGCCCTCATCCATGACTCTGCACTATACAGCAAGATGGGGATGATGAGTGACTTCTAGAATTTTGTCTTTGTTCGTCGAGAGAGAACTTTACTTTTCAATTGCCTACTCAGTCCGAAGTAGTATTTGTTTCCAAGAGTTATTCTGTGTTGGATTTCGAGGCTGACTTTGTTGTTGTTAATACTGGTCCCAAGATAGACGAAATTATCTTCGACTTCGAAGTTATGACTGTCAACAGACTGCTCGAATTATTTTCTTTAACAGAAGTTTGAGAAAGTCGCACGATAGGGAGTCGCCTTGTCTGAAATCACGTTTGGTACCGAACGGTCGAGAGAGGTCTTTCCCAATCCTGACGAAGCTTTTTGTATTGCTCAACGTCAGTTTGCATAGCGGTGTAGTGAGTGTCGATTCTTTTTTCACGGGCCTTTTCCAAGATTTGGAGCATTGCGAATATCTGGTAATTTTTTGATTTTCCAGATTTGAAGCCGCACTGATAAGGTCCAATCAGTTTGTTGACGGTGGGCTTTCCACGGAAAGCTCAATAATACCTTATATGCGAGGTTAGGAGGGTTATCCCACAGTAGTTAGCGCAGACTCCCTTTTTGTGCCGCCGTATTTGAATAGTTCGGTCGGCAATACATCGGCCCCAAAGCAACCTAGGAGTAGAAATTTTCCAAATTTACCACGAGTTATTTGAAAAAATTTATAAAAATTACCTCCAAGTGGCAACTCTTTCAACCATATATATTTTTATTAAGTGCTGAGTCCTTCTTCTTTCGAAATCAGCTGCGTTCACATTTCCCACAAATCTATACCCCCTACGCCAAGCTGTCTAAACAAGTTTCAACAAGCAAAGCATACTTTTAGGGCTTCGCTGATTTAATCAAAACGTAAGGAAAGGGAGGAAAGCCTGAAATATGGAAAAGAAATGATACAAATATGAAAAAGTTGAAAAAAAAACTTTGGTAAAACAAACAAAAATCAGCATCAGAGCAGCAGGATGAGCAATCTGGCTGCCAGGCTGGCTGGCAGCCATGTGTCTTAAAGCTGCATAAATAAAATTGAGTGTAGGCAGGGAATTTGATTTGGTAAGCTTTTCGCTTGAAGGCAAAATAAATACTATGTAAAAATCGGTGGCAGGGAGGAGACTATTAGAGGCCTCAGGCGGCAAACAGCATACACAATCCTAACGAGGCAATCGCCAAGCCAGCAAAAATAGCATGCAGCACGAAGCATATTTTTGTATGAGGCTAAGTATGTATGCGATTTGAGCTTTAAGGCATTGTAAGCGTGTAGTATAGAAAAATATTATTTCTATTTATGCATACTTTTCCATAGCTGAAATATTGTTTTCTGTTTTCGCTGCTTTATGTTGACTCTTTTTGCCTTTCTTTTTGTTTTTTTCTTTCTTTTTGCTTTGTTTTGTTGTTTTTTTTACTTTTATTATATTTTTACTTCTTTTTTGCTTTGTTATCTAGCTTTTACTCTAGCTACTCTCGCAAATCTGTTATTGACATTTGATATGCTGGCGGTCTGAATAAAGTAAAGTCATCTTAATTGCTTGCTTAAGTTTTATACCGTTATATATGACTGGAATAAATAATTAAAGCAATAAAACGGTAAATGGGTGCACGACATGCAAAGCACATACATAAATAAAGAAATAGTTTAACGTTAAAGTAAAGGAGCTGGATTGATTGCTGTAGGAGGAGGAGATTGCTGTAGGTAGCTGCAAAAGAAACGGTTAATGACTCGCAATATCAGCTTGCTAACCGGATATTAGAAAATAAAACTCAATATTTTATGAACAAGCTTATGGAGAGCTCTAGTGTAAACGTGTGTACCTTATATACATATGTATTGAGCTGGAAAAATATGCATGAACATATATACACATACTAAGAAATATAAAGGAACTAAAAGGCATGTGAGGAAATTATTTAAACTTGCTGAGGGGATATGTTAGTACTATTTGAAATACTATAATATTGCCACAAATAAGGTTCTCGCAAACTTTCTTCTATTAATATGGGCAATGAAATTTATAAGTTGGCAAAAAGTATATGTGACCTGGTCTACGAAAAGGGGACTTAGGTGTCAAAAAATCAATTTATTTATTTTTATTTTTTTTTTTCAATTTTTATTTTATTTTTTTATTTTTTTTTATTTTTTTTTTGGTTTTTTTTGACACCTAAGCCCCCTTTTCGTAGACCAGGTCTCATATTATTATTATTATTATATGAAATTTGTTCTTTAATGTGTTTTTAGAAACGGTTAGATATCTTCATGAAATAGTCCCAGACCTGAAATATCTCCTATAAATCGAAGTAAACATGAATAAATATATAATATCGTTGGATAATGAAAATGTCCGTGATAATTTAAAAAATAAATAAATAAATAAATAAAATAACGAATAAATCTATATTGAAAATTTTAACACATAAGAAAATTTATGTCACTTTGGATTAAACCGGTCTCGTGGGAACATGAAACTTTACATTCACATATGAAATATTAGAAAATCTAAAAAATACTTTGAAAAAATGTTGGGCTTAAAGCTATTGGACAGGATTTTATCAAATTTGATTACATTAGTAATTATCGTCTTAAAAAAGTTCTTGAAACAATCCAAGCTCATGGTTTTCCATATACTTGTTAAAAGTCTCAATTTCTGAAAAAGATTATACTCACAGGCAGTCAAATCTGGCATATACGGCAGCTGAGTGATGACTTACTCATACGTTCTGGCCTAAAAGTCAGTCATCATCATGTTATAAAGTGGCGACAATATTCGTAATGAAAAAACCATTAATTTTTTTACTCACAAATTCACACGTTCACCATAAATTGCTACACGTAGATGCCTCAAAACGGTACCACATGACCGTAAAGTTACCTCACTGACTGCATGTGGTATGATTTCACAGTAAACCTCATCACAGTAATCAAAGAAAACGATGGGTAACACCATGAATTTTGACCAACTTTGATGTACTTATTTGTTTCAGTTTCGGCTCATTATAGCATTGTCTTTCACTAGATTGTTCAATAGTTACGACGTCATGTTCATAAACACAGGGCTCGTCAACAGTAGTGATCTATTTTGCCACCTATATATATTCTTCAAATTTTTTATAAATGTTCGTAATGAAATTTTTCTGTGCTTGAACAATCAACTTTTTACGCAATACTTTTTTTTCGCCGAAATGAATTTTTTAGTGAAATTTCTAGTGACCAAAAAGTTCATTTTTTGCATAAAACATTTCCGTGTGCACAAAAAAAAATCATAAAAACGATCGTTAAAGCACAAAGAATTACACTAAGCTAATGAAATTTGTTTACTTTTATGGTTTCAGTTGACTTGTGCGACCTGGGGAATTCTCACCGCAAGGCTCTGCCAAAAAAGGACTCTAAGGGAAACAGCCACCGCTTAAAACATATTTGACAACATTGTTAATAAAGTGTACTATTAAAAAATAAAAACGTTCGTGTAATGAAATAATTGCTACATACCTAAACAAAAAATCCAAACTTTCCTTTTTTCTTCGACAAAGAAGGTATATAACCCCTTAAGTTAATTTTTAACAGGATCATCCACGGAAAAGCTTTTCGCATTATAAACAAAAAACATACACCATTGACATGAAGATCAAATTTCACATGAACATAAAAAAATCGGTTTATGCGCGCGCTTTAAAAGAAAGCAATCCGGTTCAAATTTGATCATATGGTATGTACAAGTATATCATCACCTAAAATGCAAAACAATGTATCATCAAAAAAAAAATCCAAAATCTATTTTATACCCAAAACCTAAGTTAATATGAGTATATGATAACCAATATATAACCAATTTACAACTTAAAAAACTTATAATAAAAAAGTCGAAAACCGTTGTCCAATGTGAGATTTTGGCTAGTCGAAAAAGTCTTTTCGTATTTATTTTTATATGGTATAACACAATGTGTTTGGTAGCACTGGAGATATGTGACTGAAACGACATCTATTGACAAACTAAGAAAAACTTTTTCTACTACCCATTATAATAACCAATATGTAACCACTTTATAACCAAAACTCAAATTTTTTCACTTTGAGTGGTTTCTATTTATCGTTTTTCCTTCGTCTGAAAACTTTTATAAGTGATGTTAGGTTATTTTGCATTTTAAGTGATGACAAATGGTTGTCGATTTATTGGAGGTCTCTATTAAAACATTTTTTTGTAATTTCACAAGCTTTTCAGAAAAACAAATAAATAAAGCGATCTCTTGTCTGCATTAACTCCAACTTAAAAATAGTTAAAATTCGTTGGAAAATTAGAAAATGTGTCCTTTACTTTGTGAAAAATGCTTTTTATTTAAAAGCCATTGTTTAAGAACAGCGGCAAACAGTTAAAAATAAAAATACTCAACAAAAATCTCTTGCGGTTTTCTGTGATACACTTTGTCAACCTTCTTCTCAATCATCGTGTATATTGTCTTAATATTAACTCAAGCTAGTTAAATCCTTGTAGTTTGCAAGTTTACAGCGCATAAAAGCTATGCTTTTAAAGTACTTTAAAATTGATATTAAAATAAGTGCTGAAAACTTTAAATGAAACTGCTATATATCAACTAAATATATAGCAGCCAACTATGTATGCATGCACATATGTACAAGATATGCTTGACTGCCACAAAAGCTTCGCAGCCATTGCAACTCTGCGCAATGAAGTCGCAAAGAGTGAAAGCGAGAGAAAGCTCGCTGGTTGGAGTGGTGAATGGGGAACTAAAGTTTGAGTTATTGCATGAAATGTAGATAGACCACATCTATATACATATATATACAATATATACACTTACGGCTTCAGTAGACTATGTAGTTTACCGGCAACAATTGCATTATGTGCCTGCAAGCATGCAAAGGTGTGTGTGTGCAATCTGCAACAACAGCCAACAACATGCCAGGCATGTATATGCTTGAATTGTATTAATGCGTAGGCTGAGCTGGGCAATATATATACATATAACAATATGTACATTAAGGCATTATGCTATGTGCGACGGTGTGTTTGCGCTCAAATCGCTGCAACTTGCATTTTCTGTGTCAGTGGTGCGCGCCTTGTAGCTTTTGTTGTAGCCGTGTACACAATAACTGTTTGTATGTAGTATATAACAAAGTAAATGAGATAGTTGTTGCCAATTGCAAGCATGTATTTACTTTAAGCACTTTAATGCTGGCAAAAAGGATACACTTAGTGCATTTGTTGCCATTTCCATTGGTATTTGCTGCTAATCCAGATGGATGTGCGTATTTATAGTGATATGTGTGGGTTATTTGTATATTTCATTTCAACTATATGCATTCTTATATATGTTTTGGCAGTTAAGTGTATGCGTGTGCCCTATTTTCCGTCAAAATATAATTGTGTCGCCATGTTGCGTATACGCACTAGTGGACACACACGTCTGAGCGAGCACCCTATAAATGCAAATGCTTGAAATGGGCGATGGCTGTATTGCACCAGACCGTGCTTTTCTTTGTCATAATTAATTTCAGTTGTGTGCTTTTTTTAATAAATTATTTAGAGCACATGTCTGGATTATTGCTTGAAGTGCTTGCAATAAACTCGTAGTAAATGTAGGTATGTATTGGAAGTTGAGTATAATTTTGCTTATAAATTACATATATTGGTAGTAATATAATTTTTTGAAGCGCCTAGCCTATAACGTCAATAATTAAGCTGGGGAATTTTAAAGGCTCAATATTTTCATGATAGGTGTATATAAACTTTGAAATACTTTTGAAAATGATTATCAAATTATCCTTTCATACAGCGTTTGCTACTAATTTTTATTGTTATGTTAAGGAAAATATACATTTTTTATTGCTTTTTTTAGTCAATATGTTTTTTTCCTTAAATTTTTGAGTGAGACACATCCTATGACTAGGCAACGTTCTCATTCAATTTTTTCAATATACATACATATGTATATATATCCAAAAAAAATATATCCAAAAACTTTAGAGTCTATATTTCTCTAACTGTGAGTTAATAATTGTTTATTATATGCAATTGGTACTAATAAAATCCACCTGAGCAGCTAAAACCTTCGCATTTTAGTTTTAGTTGCCAGCAAGTGTTGAATTTTGTTGATCCTTTTCTTAAAACAATAATTTATATAATGGAAAATTTTGAAAAGATAGTCTGAAGTCAATTTTAACACCAGAAAATTGCCATCAAAATAGAAAATATATTTAAAATAAGAATTAAAATATTTGTAAAATAGATAAAAAAAACTCAAAATGACCTCAGATGATGTCTGCCGGTAAAGCAATAATAAACGTAATAAAATTTTTTAGCAAAGCGAACACAAAAGCAATCAGACAAATTCCTAAGAATTCTAAAAAATAAATATTAATTTAAAAAAAGTGTAAATTTTTGAGAAATAGAAAAATTCACTTAAAAATTGCCTACTTTTATGCGCGGGCATAATTTATAGTAACATTAGTCAAAATTTACGTAAAATATGCATTTCCATATATGTACATATGTATTGGAATTCTCTTCCTCTAAGAATATGACTCAAGGTTGCCACTTATATATTTTCAAAATTATAAATTTTTAACAATATGCCCCAATAAGTAGTTTTTTTTTTGAAAGAAATTAGTTTTCCCAAATTCCTCGACAGTATAAAAGGTCTCAGTTAATTTTTGGGAGAGTTAGAATTTTAATCACACATTTATTAACACTAAAAATAATTCTAAATCGAGCAGAAAAAGTTGGGATGTAGTGCGGGTTGTTTCCAAATTGGTGAATTCTGGATGACCCTAAATGACCTGTGGTCCTTGCGGCCTTTCAACTCTTGGACGACTTTGGCTTTGAAACTGAATTTTGAGTAGGATTAGCTCTTTAGGAATACGAACAGAATATGATGGGGTGACACTCATCAGAAATGGCTGACGAGCTAATGTAGCAACGTCACGATAAAACCCTGGCAGGCTTCATAGTACGTTCGCCTCCCGTCGTCGTCAAGTTGGCGTGGTAGATGTAAGTTGAGACGACTCCTTTTTTGCGCTGGTCGGCAATAGCCTCCTAAAGGCGTAAGTCAACCTTCTTCTTGGTCTCATTACTGAGACAACCTGTCAAGATCAACACTCAGATCTGTCGCGGCAGTCCTGCTGCTCTTAGGGCGACGAAGCGCTGACAAAATGCACCAAAAATAACCACCAAAAATACCGAGATGTAGGAATCTCTTCATCTGGCTTCATCTCTTCATCAGGCTATACTACAAGCAATAGGATGGAGAAAGCGACGGAGGTAGAGTCTTCATACGTGGCTGAGTCGCTAGCACTAGCGGTTAAGTAGGAAAGGTCGCATATGGGAGAAGCCTCTCTTGGCAAAAGACTGCGAACGGAGACTACGCCAACCTTTAGCGAAATCGCTAAAAACGTTTGATAGGAAGATAGTGCTATCTCCCGCGAAGAATGGAGGAGAGTGGCAAGCGATAAGTAAGATGTCCTGATGCAACTTTGTATTTGTGTTCTGTGGCATCCAAGGTGGGGTTGGTATGGTAAACATTTTGAAAATATGTGCGGCGAGCCTCTGTCTAATAGGTTTGTGTATATGTCTCCCAAACCACTAAAGTCAAAACAACCTAATATACTTATTTCTTATTATATCCTCCGGCATCGTGAAAATGGATGAAATTGAAAATAATTTCACCCGCTCCCCATATAACGGTTTGTTTAAGACTACTAAATGTGCAATAAATTAAATAAAAAAATTAGTCAGAGACATTAAGCTTTACATACGAGTTGGTAAAAAAAGATTCTCCTATGAAATATTGCAAACAAAGGACGGTGTCTTTGACGCCGACTACCTTTAGTAGAAATCATATATTTCCGAACCTATTCGACTGATTTCAACCAATTTTGGTACCTCACATTATCCTGACATTCCCTTAACTTTCACGAATAGTGCGTTGAAGATATGTCATTTCATGATAAAAAATTGTCAAAATCGGTCTACAACTATTCAACACAACCGTTATTGTATATGTGGGCGCCTGTTCCTATTGTGAAAATATCGGTCAACGCGTCAAATATATTACTAAAACTCGGAAAAACATTTTCCTCTGCTTTGATTCTTGCAAGTTGTGAGAGAATAAAATATTCATTTATATCCGAACTTAGCCCTTCCTTACTTGTTTCAATTATTTTAATTTTGGATTTGAAATATTTTTAAGCAGAAAAATTTTTCTCATCGCTTACTTCGATTGCAGGATAAAGGGAATCCAATATGTTTCAAAATTATTCGTCAAACGCCGAAAATGCATTAAATTATGTAAGTATTAATTAAATTTTATTAAATAAACCTTCAAGTAGGAAAATTTACAAATTAGCGCCTAATTACTGATCTTCAAGAGGATGGAAGGGAAAGAAATCAGTCTTTAAGGTGCTACATGGGTTTCATTGGATAAGAAACAGCCTTTTTCAACAATTTTTTTCTCATATACAAAATTAAATGTTTTATTAGAATTTTTTATTTTTATTTACATGCACTGTTAACAAAGAAATTCTGAAATTTAAAAAAAAAATATTTTAAACTCGGCTATTGCGACGCCATTTCCGGTGATCCTTCAGAATAACTCCTTACAGAATCATCAAAGGTGAAAAAATACGTGTTGGATGAAGGAAAAAAACTGAAAATCGGATTTTTGGCAGACATTTTTAAGTCTTTAAGAATTGTATCTCAAAGACCTATGCAAAATTTCATGAAGATCGTTCTCGAGAAATCTTGCCAACCGACTTCAAAAAGTTCACAGTTTCGAGAAAAACGCTTAGAGCTTCGAGCGCACATGTTTTCAAGGCTGTATCTCCGAAACTATTACTCGGATCAACTTGAAAGTGTAGGACAATATTCTAGAGATGTTTTAAATTAGTAAGAAAATAAAGAACCAATGTAACCCCTTAACAATCCATAAAATTAATAATTCTAAGAAAAGTCTAAAAAGCACTGTCTAAAATGACCTCTGGGTTTGAAAATAATTCCATCTTAACCCCTTACCTGAAAACTTAGACAGTGTGAACACGCCGTACTCGTTTGCTGTGACAACTACAAGAAAGTTACTAATCCAGAATGGGTTTAGCACTGTGAAACACTTCGCAAGCGCAACTAAAGAAGTTAAATATTTTTTTTTTACAAATCTGCCATAATTTCAGCACTTTTTGGCATATTCACCGCAATCCTCTACTTTAACGCAGTAATGCCTTGCCAGCACCTACACACCCACATTTGTATGTATATACTCAGGTATGCACTTAGCAATGATTTTGTTACTGCACGCTCTGCCTCAGCTTCGTTTGCTGCTATTACTTCACCTACTTCGCAGGCCAACAACAGCAATAACAGCAGCAGCTTAACTGCCTCTACCTGTAAACCTGTGCAACACAGATAGCAGATGCTGGGTCTGACCTAGTAAATGGCGCTTTCGGATACTTTTTCAAAAACACGAGCGCTTACACACTCACAAATACATATGAGCATACATACATACTCACAGCAGTATATGGTGAAACTATCTAATGCGAAAACTTAACTGTGCATTTGGTAGTAAGCGTACCTTGTATGTGTGTGTGTGAGTTTTCTTTTGCGATCTGCGCACATAAAGTGCCTTTAGATAAATGCATGTGTGTGTATGTGTGTGCGTCTGTTTCGGCATATGTTTTATGGCATTTATCATGTCCTGCGCACTGTTGGCCATGCAACAACTCACAAGTGTTCGCCATCGGTGGCGCCGCAAAGTGGCAAAAATGAGCAACGCTTTGATATTCTTTGTTTCATATTTTGCTTGTTTATTGTTTTTGCTCCCAAAACGCAATCTTTTGTGCAGGAAACAAGGTTACTTTTCTTTGTTGCTTTGTTGTTGTTGGCAACATTCGGTTACCTTTCAGTTGAAAATTGAAATTTATTAACATGAAAGCGACCTTTTTCACTTGCCGCATTTATTTTGCATCTTAGACTTTTCACTTCGACTCCTCAAAAATCTTATTGTATGTAATGTTGTTATTGGTATTTTTATTGTTGCGTTGCATGGCTCCGGATGCTGGTACACTGTGCTTGTGCCCTTAATTACACGAGTAATGTGCAAGTTGTACCGTTATTTTGTTGTTTTTGGGCAATTTTTGCATAAACAGAAAACAATAAGTTTGCTGTAGAGATTTGTGTTGTATACTTTAGGGCGTTGTTGCGCACCTTAAGTGGGATTACACATAAGTAAACATGTAAATATGTATGCTTGGAGACCGTTGGCAAATTAGAAATTTATTTAGTAGCCAAAATACCCACAGATTTAGTTGCACGAATACTCGCAGTTGCTGTTGGGATTGTGGTTACATTGCTATATTTGGCTGAAGTGGACACAAATATCAGTATATAAATATATATTTCTATACATAAAAGTAAGCAATTATGTGCATAATACACACGTTTTGGGATTTTGACTTACTATAGACACCGCTGTGGCACGTTATTGCCAGTCCACCAAATTAAAATGTAAATTGTATAAAGCAAAATTGCTTTGATGCAAATCTTTATTGTCTTCTCTAAGCCGGTACAAACATGCCACCTTTTTAGAAATATTTTATAAAATGTTCAAAGGTATTGGTAGGGGTGGTCTTATCATTGTATGACCTCACTTAACTCATAGTTTTTCCTGAGAACGAATGTTAGACTTTCGACGTGAGTGATAAAGTCGTAGGGATACAAAATAAAGAGCTTTTTTCCATTTTAATAAATCAATATAATTTTGACAAAGAAAACTCTTACTTGTATTTTGTCAATTATCTTCCTGACAAAACACTTTGGTTAAAATGTTCCCAGATGAGCGATGCTGAGATACAAGGTTTGTTCAAAGGATATCGTGGATTTTCTATTTCTTAAGAAAGTTTTTATTTATTCAAATATACTGCTGTGTCCAAAAAAGGTAAGGTGACATTTGAATTTAAACTACGCGCGTCGAAGGATTTGAAGAGTTATATTTTTTCAGGTTGGTAGTACTATCAGTCACATTTATGTCAAATTTCATGTCAAAATATTCATTAGTGTTTGATGTACGTGTCGTTTTATGAGCTGCTAAAAGTGAGTTTTTTTTGTGATGTCGAAATTTGTTGAGCAAAGAATTTGCATTAAATTTTGTTTACGGAATCAATTTTCTACTGCGGATACGTTGAGGATGTTTAAGAAAGCCTTTGGTGAGGAGGCTATGTTTAAGAAAAATGTTTACAAGTGGTGTAGTGAGTTCCAAGCTGGCCGTGAACGTGTCGAAGACGAAGAGCGACCAGGGCGACCATCAACCTCAACCGACGAAGCTCACGTTCAACAAATCAAATATTTGGTGGTGAAAAACCGTCGATTAACAACTACTTAGAGACCTTGCTGATGAGGTTGGCATATCGAAAGGCTCAGCCAATACCATTTTGAAAGATGTTTTGGGCCTCAAGCGCGTCAAATCTCGACTGGTACTGAAAACATTGAATTTCTTGGAAAAAAGGCGTCGCGTTGAAGTGTGTGAAACGATGCTTTCCGACTAGCAGGGTGTCATGAAATGCATTATAACTGGCGATGAGACTTGGATCTATGCTTACGACCCCGAAAAAACCGATCAATCGAGCGAATATCGTGCCAAAAGAGAGCCGAGACTAAAAAAATCTCGCCAAAGTCGCTCAAAAATCAAGGTCATGTTGACTGTTTTCTTCGATTATCGTGGTGTTATGCATTATGAATTCCTTCTTGGTTCTTACACCACGATAATGCACCATCCTTTACTGCCCTCGTAATTCGTGATCATTTCGCCAAAAACTCAACACATATCGTTCCGCAACCACCGTATTCACCTGTTCTGGCGCTGTGCGACTTCTGGCTGTTCTCCAAGCTCAAAAGACCGCTCCGGGGACGCCGTTTTTATACGATTGAGGAGACTCAAGCCGCAGCGAAGACGGAACTGAAGGCCATCCCGGAAAGTGACTACAACCAGTGTTTCGAAGATTGGAAAATCCGTTGGCATAAGTGCATTGCATCGGGAGGGGATTACTTTGAAGGGGATGAAATTGATTTGGAAGAATAAACAAAGAATTTTCAAAATAAATACCTTATTTCTTGGGCACAGTAGTATATAGGGTGAGCCATTCTGAGATTCCCTACTTTTTAAAGAAAAAACACAGCAACTTCAAATTTTATGGGGAATGTTTATTATCCTTCTCTAGATGGTCCATCCCATAAGTAAAATTTTCGATGACTCGTTCCCGCATTTCAAATGACACGGGTGATGTTTTTCTTCAAGGCCTGAATCGAAGCGGGATTGTCCGCATAGACTTTAGACATTAGGCTTTAGACTTTAGATATTTGATATTAGACTTTAGACATTAGACTTTAGATATTAGAAATGTATAACGGTGTAATATCACACGATCTTGTTGGCAAATCAAGTGTCAAGTCGTTCTATACGTAAGTCCGAGTTGCTGCGAGCGGCACCGAATCGACTCTCCATGGTCTTCTTGTACACTTCTAGCTACGGCTGCTATATTTTCTTCTGCGTGCTGAACGTGGTCTATTCGGTTGAATATTATTATATTGTTATTGAAAAAAGTACCTTTACTTGAACCACCCGTTATATTGCATTTCTGCCAGCGTTTTTTTCAGTCATCAAAGCACTTAAACAAATATTTTTATATTTGTGATCTTGTTTAGATCCTCCTTCTATGCAGTTGCAGCGGATTTCTTAGTGTGAATTGGGTATAAATTGCAGGTAATATTCTGGGTCGTCGCGGACTGTGTCCTGCGCAATGTAAACGCCACACTGATTTTGGCCGAAAATGAGTAATTTTGGAACAAACTTTGCGGCGACCCGGGCTCAAACCGAAATCATTGGTTAAAATCGAATGACAATCGAAATGTTTAGTTCCCCTGCAATTTCTCTAAACGTGATTCGACGATTGGCCACTTTCACTTCAATAATGTTTTTATCTTTTCTTGATGTGATCGGGCGTCCGGCACGCTATTTGTCGTTCCCATCTTCTTGGCTTTCTGAGGATATTTTGTACCACCGGTAAAAGCTGCTTTTGCGCAAGTTAGCTTCCCATATGCCACAAGCTACATTCGGAATACGTCTGCGCATTTAATGTCCTTTTTCAGTCAAAATTTTATATATGTAGATGGTTGATCCATTTTTTTGGTATAAGAAAAAACCGAAGACGAACCAAAACGCAAAACAACAGTCAAAAATTAACTAAATATTTAAGTCTCGTATGTTGAGAACTCCACTTCTAATCTTTCGATTGTTGAGGTGCTTGCTTTCATTTTTCCGATCTTATAATCATTATTTCTTTACGGCCTCAATAAAGTATTAGGGTCCCCACAACAGCTTGGCGCCCGTTTCAATGGACAAATTTCCGTTCAAATCAATAACTTTTATCCGTCATAAGGTTGTCTGATAAATTTTGAATTAATTCTCAATATAAATTTACCATTTTCTTTTATTGATGTGATTTAAAAAGCCTCGTTTCGGCTAAATTTAATATGAAAGCTATTGAGATGTGTCTCTCTTTTAATTTTAATATTTTATGGTATTGATTATAATATTTTTATATTGATGAAATACTGATATTGACGAAACTCTCAGTATATCGTGTCTATCCCCGAATAACTGTACGTATTGCTACTTTTTCTTTAATCACAATATTATTATTTTCTCTTTTTAAGAAGTACGCATTGAAGTGAGAGCGATTTATAATATATATTTATATGGAGAACTTTTATGAGCCGCAAAATGATTTATGCATTTGAAATCATATCACATCCCAATGCCTTAAAAGCTTCCATGAATTGCTACCCTGTAGGAAATTATACATTCTATCATAAAGCGTCGGCATTGCTTTAAGTAATACCATATACAGAGGGTAAGTAACTAAATAATTGGAGAATGCAATTTTGGAATTGGTTCAACTTCCTTCATGATATTCCTCTTATACATTTTTCATATTGAATGAAAAGATTTTTTGGCTGAAATGCTCATGAAAATATGAATTTTCTTACGATTTCTGACCGTCATTAAAAAAAAATATTTTCTTTAATTTTAGGTATGTACATGTTACCTTAATCGGGGTTTATACTCACAACTCGCCACATGATATGCTCAGTGCACTTGATTACAGTAACTGCAAAAATTCCTTTGATCCCCCAAAAAACATATCTTTATTATCAGAAATGTCCCACTAAGAACCATTATTATAAGCAACTGACTCTAAAAAAATGTATAATTATAATAATAAATGTGTTCAATAATCGCGTAATTCGCGAAATTGTGTTCAAAGCACACACAATTATTTTGAAGTAAAATTTTTCCTACTGGGTCCCTAACGAAATGGAAAACGCCTGCATGCATTGCTTAGACGTCGTTTAGCATTTCGTTTAGCTTGTTTATTTTCCATTTCGCGCACTGACATGCAAATGTGTGGGCGGCAATTTGTCTGTAGCTCTTAATTTGCATAAGTCTAATGGTCACTTTATCATCGTTTCAATGTGTTATTAATTATTTTTATTGCCCACATTAATTGAGTTGTTTCTGTTTTAATTTCCAATTATTTACGAATGCTTATTCGCGATGTAATCTTTCTTTCATTACTTTTCATATTGAATTTATATTCGAAATGCTTAATTCTCTCTTTGTTTTTGTTGATTTTCGATAATTATTTATGATTCTAGATATGTATGGTAATCGCACATGTTTGTAATTTAATGAGGGTTGGTTGTTTTGGATTAATTAGGTAATGATGTAATACTTTCTATTTAAATTTTTATTAGTTGGCAGTAAAAGTTTAGAAAACAATGACAACCACATGCAATTAATATTTGCTTAGAAAACAGGCTTGCCAATCGGTTTTAATTGGAAAATTTAAAAAATGAAAAGCAGATGAAATCAATCATCAATTTTGGTATTTTTTTGCGTGTAAGTCGATGAGTTTTTTGTGTTTTCATTATTTATACACGTGATGATGTTTGCTAGATATATTTTTCCTATCAAATATTTAACAAATAAATAATTATAAAAGGTTTTCATACCGTGTTACTATATAACCAAAATATTGGTATAGTATCCTGATAAAAGGAATTCGTTTCGATAAATATTTTATCCACTTTCTCTTTAGTTCCTCAAACCGGTTTGGTATGGCTCGCTGGCGAACAAAAAAAAAAAGTTTGTTAATCTAATCTTATAATAATCTGGCGTAATATGCGCCCAGGCAGTTGATGGCCTTAACCAAAAACCACCCTGGAAGAGGACGATTCTCATATCGTTGGACTTGTCAAAAGTCTTTGACACTGTCAACATAATGCTAAGAGTTGCAGAGGGGGATTATGAACTAACTAAGCAGTCAAAAATCATCCTTACTTTTTCAATGTAAAAACACTCAATTGAGAAGAGTTAAACGGGGGGTTCTGCAGGGTGGTGTCCTCTCCCCGTTTCTCTTTAACTTCTACAACTCGAAACTCTCTCAACCTGCAGAGAGAATTTCTATTGCCTTGTACTCCGATGATTGCATGATAATGACGTCGAGCAATGGAATTGATGGCATGTGTTTCTCGCTTCCTCGCTGCACTGAATCTAACACTCTTCCCCCCTTAATCCATTATATTCACAAACTGGGGGAAAGGGTACAGACATGACCTTAATATTGCTGTCGATAGCGTTAAAATTCCGCCTGTGAATTGTCCTAAGATTTTAGGTGTAACACTCGACAGCCTGTGCTCCTTCACTTCTCCCACGACCGCGATTATTGCCAAAGTACGGGCCGCAACAAAATCCTATAGCCGCTGGCCGGCCACACATGGCGATAAGACAAAGAAACGTTTTTGGCAACATGAAGGACAATTTCCCGACCGGTCCTTTATTTTTCCGCACCAATATGGTTGTCTGGATACAGTGGAAGCTAGAACACAGCTCTCCAGACTTATTTAAATAATAATTTAAAATTTAAAATATTTTTTTTTTTTAATTTTTTGGTTCTGAACTGGGAATTACATTCTTTTATATTTCAATCCGGTATTTATAAAAATTTAAATTTTTAGTATTTAATCCAATTTTTGGGTTTAAAATTTGTTTGCAATTTTTCATGCCGGTATTTGGAAAGAAATTCGAAAATTATTTTTAACTAAGATTTCCGTGATTGTCAAATAAATCCAAAAATACAAATTAAAATGCCAATTCAATTGCATTTTTGATGCATTATTTGCAACCCTAATGCCAACTGTTCTGCTGCTCCGGAAGTTGTTGTAGTTTATATCAGAATACGTATGAAAAAATATAACCTCAACTAAAGGATGACCAAACAAAAACGCTCGAGATTCGAAACTCGAGCAGAAAAACGGTCAAATGGAGATAATCTCAGATTAACCGCCGGTTTGTATTGTTGTGTCAAATAGAATAGAGAAATAGTGCGATTACCGCAAACAATTTTTCTCTACTCTTTCTATATTTCTTCTAGGCCTGCCAGCACAACCTTTACACTCTAAACCGCTACATGAACGCCACTTGCCACATACACACACACATTCGTAAACTGCTTGTTAAGCGATAGTTGATGTTCAGAGTTGTACAATACAACTTTTACACTCACATAGGCATAATCATGTACTTATCTACATACATATATGTATATTGGGGCGTTTGTTCATGTATGTATGTATGTATGCACTTTTCACTCTGGTTGCAAGTTTGCTTGTATAACGGCGTGCGCTAGCACTTAACTCGTGTCCGTCCGGTCGACTCTTCCATTGGCACAAATAAATTACTAGCTAATTTAGTTGCCCGCCAGACATTAAACTAGCAACTAGCGAAGAGTGTAAAATGTGCCACAGACGAGTACTCGAGCACTAAACACTTCTAAACTGTGCCAGCAAGGCACCATATAAGAGGAATATATGTATGTATATATGTATATGGAAGTTAGTTCTAATATATTTGTATAAAAATGGAAAACAAAAACAAAGGAACTAGTTCAAGTTTGCGCATTTCAGTTCATGCAGCGCTACTCGACCGACTCGCCGCTTCGTGGTGGACTTGCACTATTCGACTTTGCGGACTTCATTTGCAATATTAGAGAGGCGTTCTCATAGCGGATACACATATGTACATAGAACGATTGTTCAGAAAAACCGAGAGTTTAACTAGATAAATGCAAGCTCTTGCTCTACGTGTGTTTATACACGAGTCCGGTTCGATAAGTATTTTTCCTGCAAATTAAACAGGAGATTTGGTCAAAAACAAAATTTATGGATATACTTTGTTTAGCTCGGTACATTGATACAGCGTTGTGCCAAATTTTTTTACCGGTCTGACAAATACCAGCCCAGAATATATCTGAAAAGTAGGCCTCCGTGCAGGCCATAACTTTTTCAAGTTTGTAAATAAAGAGAAGTCGCACTTAGAAGATCCGGTGGATAGTTGCTCTTCATCACCTCATTACTCTTCCGGCCGATAAGATAGTCTTCGCCAGATGAAGTCCTCTGTTACGCTATTTCCTAGATCTCTGGAAGGTACTAGTGGATCTATGCTTTGGTGACGGTCATGCAACGATACAGTAAGTGGCTCATGTTGTCTTTAAAAGGCGTCAAATACTGCTGTGTAGTGGTCTCATAGCTACGATCGGTTAAATATTTCACCATCACAATATCCCAAGCTGGATACGTAAGACACAGAAACATGGACGATGACGAACCGAGATCAGAAAGCAATTGGAGCATTCGCGAGATTTGCTCTCCGCAATATTTTTGGAGCCGTTCAGGTGAGAAATAACTACCGAAGAAGATGGAACCACGAACTACGTGAGCTCTACGGCGATCTGGATATATGAAACTCCAATGAATACGCTGGTTTAGCCACGTCGTACGCATGTAAGACGATGCTGCAGCGAAAAGCTACTTCGATTCCTTAAGTGCCGTCTGCACTTTAGATGTACAACTGTAGCGCTAAAGAAGAATAAGAAGAAGACTACATTTGATCACTCACGGCTCTTGAATCGGCAATCTCATAGTACGAGATCGGGATCTTTTATCACGTATCTTCCGCGGTGGCTGTTTTCGGTGCACTTGCACGTGGTTTATCAAAAACTATTGAGAGGCTGTCGTGCAACTCGCTATGCCAATTTTTGATGGTAGACATTGAAGGAAATGATTCTTCTTCTATTCGAGTAGACCCCGTTCACACAGTTATAACCGAGTTTGCAACACCGCACCAGTCGTTCTTCCGTTTCGCTGTTTGGCACCAATTGGAGATTCCTAGTGTAGCCAGGTCCTTCTCCGCCCAATCTTTTCTTCGGAGTGGAAGTCTTCCTCTTTCTCTTCTTCCTCCGGCGGGTACTGCGTCGAATACTCTCAGGGCTGGAGTGTTAGCTAGCGGAGACGATGTCGCTTAATTCGCTGAACTATGTCAAGTTTATGTCCTACTATGTCCTTATTTGCCCACTGTGGCGTTAAAGTCGCCAAGTACAATTTTGACATCGTGCCGGAGGCAGCTCTCATAGGTGCACTCTAAGCGCTCACAGAAGTCATCTTTGGTCACATCGTCCTTCTCTTCCGTCGGGCGTGGGCGAAAATCAGCGATATGTTGAAGAACGTCGCTTTGATAGTAGCTAGCCGTTCATCCACCGGGGTGGATACTTCTATCCGACCAAGAATTCTACTCCAAATTTGAGCTCTTTTATAAAGCAACTGCAGTAAATGCCACAAGGACTTACTTGTCTCAGTCCTTGTCCATCGCATTTCTTGGACGGCGGTGATGTCAGCCTTCACTCTAACGGGGACATCAACCAGCTGGGCAGCGGCAGCTTCCCAAATAAGAGATCGGACATTCCAGGTGCATGCCCTCAAATCGCAATCCTTAATTCGTTTGCCATCGTCGTCATCAAAAGGGGGCTCTCTCATCCGAGGCTTGTTGTACCTTCTCTATTTAGCTCTGCAGTAAATTGAAGATCATGGCCTTCAAGTCCAGTCAAATCGGTTTCAACAAATTAAACTCCCTTCGCTACATATTTCTGACCTCATTAATGCTTTTTGCCTTTCCCAGTATGTCCCGTGCATTTCTCACAGTGATATATTGCCACAATTTGTTGCCTTCAACGCTGCAACCACAGCCGCGTGCACAATAATTTGTAAAACGACTGTAGCTCGTTAATATGGCCGCGTATGCGACATTAACTACTTATGATTATGATTATTGCTTTCATGCAGCGGTTGCAATGTTCATGCACATATCCTTTATTGGTGGTGGCATGCTACAAAAGC
This sequence comes from Bactrocera correcta, assembly GCA_027475135.1. NCBI lineage: Eukaryota > Metazoa > Arthropoda > Insecta > Diptera > Tephritidae > Bactrocera > Bactrocera correcta. Next base: position 76,902,778 of record CM050325.1, on the reverse strand, counting down.
ATTCACCAACACCACAAAATTACATTTACAGCAATCCTTACATGCAGCATGGCGCACAAGTGTATGAAAACCGCACTTAGTATTGTGTAACATGCCTTGCACTCGCGTGTGTGTGTGAGTGTAAAAGCATAAAATCACACACACATGCATACATATAAACCTTATTTATACTCAGTTGCTTTTGTGTGCGTAATCGGCAGCATTACTGCTCAGCAGCGCGCTGGCAAGTCGTAGCGTTGTAAATGATGAAGGCATGAAGCGCGAGTGTGTACGTGTGTATGCCTGTGCAACATCATCGGCAATGTCACCCACGCACGCGGATCGCTTCCATCATTGTCATCATTACATCCATTATTAACAACATTATCATCATTGGCCATCAATCCATCAGTCGGTCCAGCCACCTATGCAACCCCAGCTTGGACAGCCTCACAAAATGCATCGTGTTGCAGTGTTGCCACTCGCTGCCAGCGTGGCATTTGACTCATGCAATGCATTTATATACTCATTCATGTAATTTTGTGTGCATTTCAGATTACACATGTGCACCCACACAGACACAAGTACAAGTAAATACACCACACTTACAACAACATTCGCTGCGCCAGTTTATCTGCCCGTTGACCTAATTATTTTAAATTCGTTAAATGCAGCGTTGCATTCAGTAATGGTTATGAATTCCGAATTATAAGTACTTATGCCGACACCCTCTGCTCACTGGTTATTTATGCAAATATACACACACACACAGCCGTAATGGAGGGAGTAAATTTTTCAATATGTTTGCATTTAAATGAAATATTCATTTGCAACAATTATGGCAGCGCATTTCCTGAGTGCATTCCCGAGAATTTTATTACTATTTATTTACAATTTGCATATTTCAAAAGATTTCATAATTTCTATTGTATGTAGCATGACACGAGGGTTGCTGCTCAAGTTTCTTGGCTTGCTTGGTGCTGTATGATATTTTGACAGCTGAAATTCCAGAAAGAAAGTTTGACATTTTTACTTTCTTTTTGAAGGAGTAAGTCATGTATGGAAGTTCACGCAAGTGAGGAAAGTTCTCTGAGCGCCTTTCACTTGGGTGTGGCCAGAAACGATACTTTTACATATGGCTCAAGCAGCTCACGACTTCCGGTCTTAGACCAAGTATCCTCTGGGTAGCCTAAGAAATCCGTTTGAAGGCGAAACATACCCTCCTCATAGTTGTGCGCTGGGTGTGGGATCCGGCACGCAAAAAACTGCCAGCAAAGAAAAGAACAAAACAGCACCGGATGAGAGCCCCCTTTTGATGACGGCCACTGCAAAAGTATTAAGGATTACGACTTAAGGGCATGCAACTGGAATGTCCGGTCCTTTAATTGGAAAGGTGCTGCTGTCCAGCTGGTTGATGTCTCGTTAGAGGGAAGACTGGCATCACTGCCGTCCAAGAAATGCGGTGGATGGGACAAAGACTGAGGCGAGTAGGTCATTTTTTACACTGGCCATATAAGGGAGTGCAAATTTGGAGTGGGATTCGTGGTGGAGGAAAGACTCTGTCGTCGAGCATTCACACCAAAATTCCTTAACATATCACTGATTTGCGTCCACGCAAAGAGAAGAACAATGTGACCAAAGATGTCTTTTATGAGCACTTGGAGTGTACCTATGAGAGCTGCCTTCGCCACGATGTCAAAATCGAGACTTTATGGCCAGAAAGTTCTTTTGGTACAACAGTTTACAATTAGGATATCTGTTGTTCTAGACTCCAGCATAGGAAAATTCACCAAGCTACCTGACTGTTTCCGGATCGAGAAGCCTCCAAACCGAACGACCATGTTATTATAGACGGTGAAGACACGTCTGCAGTGTTTCTAAGAAACCAGACGATGGGCTTTGAAAAAAAAAAAAATGTTTGCGATTTTCTTGCATTGGGGCTATTTCCCATTCACATCCACTAGTGCTACACAGCTATTGTAAAACCAATTCTACTCTACGGTGCAGTAGTGTGGTAGACAGGTGTACAGATATCCACTTACCGGAAGCCAATGGAAAGGGTGCAGAGGTTTGCTGCGCTGTTCATAATGTCGCTGTAAGAACAACTTCAATGGCGGCCCTTGAACTGGTATTAGACCTCTTCTCATAGCTTGGTGGGTAATGGCGGTTTGGCAACACCGACTACATGATCCCACTTTTCAACTGGGAAAGAAAGTTCAAAGTAAACATTGAAGAAGATGGAGGATGGAGTTGGTGGCGGAATATACTGTTCAGAGTTAGTTTCAAGCTGAGGTTTTTGCTATTGCGAAAACCCCGGAGCTGGCTTCTAATGCACTTGCAGGCGATTTCTCAGTCAACAACTACATAGACTGCTAAGCAGCAACTAATGCAGTAACCCGTATCGCATATTGGCCAGAAGTGTCTTGGGTAGCAGGACAGCAGTGTAAAGTGTTGCCGGAAGCAAGCAATTTCAATTACACATTGGATGCCAAGTCACAAAGACATCGAGGGCAATGAAATAGTGGACGAGATTGTCAAGAATGGTGTACGGCTAACACCCGAAAACGTGATCGACATTGGAAAACGAATGCATTGTCTATACGACGATCAAATCAATCAAAATCCGATGGAACGAGCTACCTGGGTGCAAAACTGCAAAAGTCATGTGCGGATCGGATCGGAAATACACAAAATTCTTAAGAGCACTCATAAAAGAGACTGTAGGAAAATGATCGGAATACTAACTAGTCACTGTCTGGTGGCGACACACGCCCGCAGAATGGGCCTGACAGATCGAGAAGATTGCTGGAAATGTGTAGAGCAAGGCTCCAGTGAAACAATGAAGCATCTGTTGTGCATTTTTCACGAAATGGCTGTAAGAATTGGGGTCCTTACGGTGTGAGAAGTGAAAGAGGTATGTGAGACCAAAGGGTCTGTTAAAATTCGCGTCAAGCGCAGGCATTGTAAACGATGACTGCTACTCACGGTTCTAGTAACTGAACTCCATCTGGTATCGTAAAGAACCAAAATTGGTCTAAGCGTGGCTCATTGGCCTACCAGACTAATCTAACCTAACTTAATCTAGTTAAATAATTCCAGTGTAAAGCTTTTCACTTTGTTAAAATATACAGAGCATACGTAAGTACACCTGAGTTTACTTTGACAGCTGACTCAACAGCTATCTCTCTAAGAAACTTTGTACCATTCAAAATCACCTGCTATTAAATCCTTATAAATGGCTTGTACATATGTCACTACTGGAAGTACACACTTAAATTAACTTAATAACCATACAATTTAGATATTTACTGTAACAATATTTCCAGGGAGCATATGTATTTCAAATCACATACTTGTGTGTATAACAACCAATTCAACTTTTATTTGCACCAAATTGCTGGCAATTTATTACAACGCTGCAAGGCATCGGTCACGAGGTGGACCTCCACACATTCGCCCTATACGCGAAGGCATGGAGAACGCATATGCAGTAAGGAGAACCGAAGGAGCAAAATGTTGGTAAGATGGTCTACCGTAAGCTCATTCAGGGCTGCCTATGTGGGCTCTGAGTGTGTTCCACTGTGTATCGACGAGCACCGTTGTGGCAAGCAAGTTCAAACTTATTGCAATTCTACAACATAAGTAGCCTTAATGGTGTCATTAAAGTGGTGAATAAGCGAAAGTGTGCGCTTGTGGTGGCAACAGGATGCAGGCAGTCAGCGAATGGCGTGCGCTCAAGGACTGAGGTGGGCGATAGCACAGCTTTTGTAACTTAAATTGTTTAAGGAAAAGTTTGTGTTGGGGAGAATATGACAAACCAAAGGTGTTTTTTTATTAGAATTAAATTTATTTGTTGTTTTTTTGGTGAATATAAAATGAGTATGACGTCGCTGCTTAGCTATATGAATAACCTTGAAATTTTTGGGCACAAAATTAGCTGTGAACAAAATTCAGCTGTTTCAACACGAAAGCACGAAGCGTGACGCACTAAGTTAATGTTGTCACAGTAATTGCAGGTTGTTCTGTTGTGAGCGTTCTTTTTTTGTTTGCATGTTAGCTAGTAGACAACAAAATTAATTGGTCTCTTAACAATACTAAGCTCATACTTTATCCGTTCCAGAGATATGGGACTAAATTTAGTTCAAGACCAATTAAAAACAAAAATGTAGAAAGCAAAGAAATGTTAAAACAGTGCAGTGACCAAACGGAGAATCTTTTGGAAGTCTTAAAATGAGATTAAAGAAAAAAGAGTTGCCAACTATTTAAAAAAATGACTTACTGTTCTTTATCGATAACATATTATATTTTTACCTATCTCGATCCGGATCAGGGTCATATAAAAAAAGTTCAAAGAGGGAAAAAAGTTGTTCCTTAAAAACTTGCCCGTCCATAGGTTATCTTATACTACTTTTATTAAAAACTTGAAAAGACGATAACTTCGATTGCACCGGAGCTAAATAACTTTCAGAAATACGAAGTTCTTAACAAGAACTTAATTCCGATCGTTCAGTTTGTATGGCAGCTATAAGTTAGTAATCCTATATCGGCGGTTCAGAGCTTCTTTGGGAGTAGAAAACGTCTGCCAATTTTCAGATCGATAGCTTATGAACTGAATAATTAGTTATGTAGTATAAGCAGACAAGCGGACATATCGACGCTGTCCCACGACAGCCGGGTCTACCTAACCGAAATGAACCCGGATTTTTATCCGGTTAAGGGGTTATATACAGTTAGGATTTTCAAAAATCGATTTTTTTTACGTTTTCTTAATACATATGTATCTGAGTATATACACACAAAATTTCAAGTCGATCCGACGGATATTTTCGAAGTTATAGACACATTAGTGAAGGCGCGCCGACTACATGTAGAGTGTTTTCAAAACTTAAAACTCGTTTTTCTCAAAACGGTGTTTTCAAAGTCGGTGAGCAAGATATCTCAGAAACGGCTGAATTGATCGGTCTGAAATTTTTACAGAAGCTTCTTAACAATATTTATTAGAAATTGATAGAAGGATTTCCTCATCCGATGAAAATTTCTTATTTTTATAAACAATTAAAGACCCGAATTTTGGTAAAAAATCGAACCTTTTGCTTTGAGTAGCCGCCATTTTAACCAATTTTTTTTTTTGCTAATTCCTTCGATCTTACTAGATTATTTATTTTTTTGATGAAATTTATTTGGTTTTTGCATTTTAGATGATCTAGTCCAGAGATATCGTGCTCACCGCAAGAGCCCTTTTTTTTTGCGGACCTCTGCAAAATTGGCAATATTGACGTTCCCGATAATTATTATAATAATTTTGGCAATAGAAATAAGTGAACATAGTTTAAGGTTGTCATAATATATCTGCCAAGTTTCAAATCAATAAACCAAATAGTTTGCTTAGAAAAAATTCTTGAAAAATGCCTTTTTTTCGACCTCCTAACTGTATATAACCCCCTTAGGGCTGTCAACTCGGCAAACTTCTGCCACTCTAAAACAACAGCAAAAACAACGAATATGTATATTTATATTTTATAGTGTATCCAAAGTTTCCTTCTGGGTATTACAAGCTCCGGGAAAAACTTAATTTAATAACTACTACTTATTTACTTTTGTCAATAGATGGTTCCAGCATTTAGTGGTGATCGATTTTGATATATCCAAAACGTGATAAACTTAACCTAAACATTTGACATAATCTGTCCGTTTTTCGCCAATTAATCGTCATTTGCGGGAAGTGTTGATTTTCTACTTTCAGTCAATGTAGTCGGCGGCTGAAGCACATAGGAAACTCCAAAATGTTTATGAAGTTGCTGAAACAACGTGCCGTGATTGCTTTCGTCAATCCATAATGACCGTCTGCGTGAATGGCCGAAAGGCCAAAACCCGTCGAAATCGGTGAACTGAAAATGTTGCTCTCTGGGGATCCGTGTCGAGTACAAGTTGTGCTTGTCTCAACACCCACCAAGCCATTCCAAAGTGTCTACAATGCGCTGGGAATGATATAGAATTAAGAAGCTTGAGTGCCTTATAACCTTAATACCAGGTGAGGCACGAAAAAGTGCTTCTGATGCATGCAACGTTGTCTCATCCGCTAACACCTACCTGGAAACGTTTATATGAGCAGTGCTCCCCTACCCTCTAAATTTCTCAGATATAGGAATTTTTTCCGTTCAATGGCGCATTGTGTGGCTCTGAAGCAGCTTCACTCACAAGACGACATGAAAAATGACTTGATTCTTGGATAGGACCTTAAGGGGGTATTCTACTTTAGAATTTTTCACATATTTAAAGTTTAGACCCTTAAGAACATATCCTCCAAAGGATTTTTAAAAATTAAAATTATATTAAGAGCTACAGTTACTTTAGTGACGCAGTACCTAGCCCGGTTCGGCCGTATCGAATTTTTTAAACGCGTTTTTCTCGAAACTCCTTTTTTCCACACGGTACTGGCATTATCTCAAGTTCTATACAACCGATTGAAATTTTGTGTGAACCATCTTTATATAATCCTTTATGATTCCTACCAGCATCGTGTCAAAATTTTTGTTTTTAATAATTTAAAAAAAAAATCAGGAGTTTTAAAAAAAAGCGTAAAAAATGGTTTTTATTTTCAGGGAGTTGCCATTTTTCAAAAAAAAGATAGGGACTATAATAGCAACCTTACTGATTAAGAATTTCTTTTGATTTTTTTTTTCAGACCACCAGGAGAGTCAGGATCAATGTCTCCAGGATGCGCCATTTTTTACACCTGTCTCTCCCCCCTCCAATTATTTTAAATTTTAATATTTTTTTGTAAAATTTTTTTCTGTATTCTTAAGATATCAATAAAAAGCACCATAAAAAAATGGATAGTAAAAATATATATATATTTTTTTTAAATAAAACTCAAAAAACTGCCCAAAATTTGATTTCTAGACTAGAATACCCCCTTAAATAAATAGTTTTATCGTAATAACATTCGAGCTTTCTCAGAAAGATGGGAAAATGTTGTGACTATCGATGACCAAACTTCGATAAAGGTCCACATACATATGTATTTATATTAGAAAAAGTTCTCAGATATTTTATTGAATAGAATCGGGATTGTCCGCATAGGTTTTAGACTTTCATATCCCCACATGAAAAAGTCTAACGGTGTGATATCACACAATCTTGGTGGCCAATTGACCAACCCAAAACGTGGAAATATCTATTCGTCGATTTGTTCTTTCAATAAATTCTTTGATTGATGCAATGTGCCCAAAGGGGCGCCGTCTTGTTGAAACCAAATGTCGCCGAGATCACAAGCTGCAATTTGAGGTGTCAAATAGTCGGTTATCATGGCGCGTTAACGGTCGCCATTGACGATTACTTTCCTACTGGCATCATGTTTGAAGATTTATGGGCCGACGATTTAACGGCCGAAAACTCAAACCAATCCGTTTTTTTTTCTGGGTGAAATGGCAGCTCTTGCATCTCTTCAGGTTATTCTGCGCCCCAAATGGGCCTAATCGCTGAACAAAATTTTATTCGAAACCGTCGGTGAATTTTCTTAACAAAGTTGAACGATTTATGAACGTTGTTCAGGCGTTCACCTTTATGATAAAATATAAAAGTATAAATCACCATAATTCACGTAAGTCGACTTAAGCCATTTCAAAATATTGAAAGTATTATTAAACAACAATTAAAAACGATGAAAAGTAAGATAAAAAAGCAATAATATAACAGTTCTACGCTTGGAACACATTTCCATGTTTAACTGTTATTGACACTGAAAGCTCAGACAATAATAAATGTTATTACATAACAGACAAAACGAATTTGTAAACATTTATCTGCATAATTAGCCGGTAATTACGGGGCATTTGTAATTCACCACTTTGCGCATTTAAAAAGAACGAGCACTTGCGATTACCTTCACGTTAAGTGCCGCTCGTGTTTGCATTTTCATGCACATTTTCCATGCGCTCAGCTCGAAATCAAACCAGGAAGCTTTTTTCAGCTACAAGCGCGAGCTAAACACAAATTCATAGCACTGGAAAATCGGTGTAACTTCACCAAATAATTCACAAAGCATGTTTAAGTTAATGGCGAACGATTGTAATATGAACGGTTATGTGGAAAATTGGCATGAAGTCAAGCACAGTGGAGCAAAAGTGGATTCTTTTGTTTATAATTGTAAACAGTTGCGATTTAAATTCTTTGAAATGAAGTTAAATTTGGATTATTATATTTATTACAAAAACAAAGTTGTGTAAAAAAAATTTTCGAAAAAAACGGAATTTTTAAAATTTTTTTGCAAGAACATTAAAAATTACAGACTTTGAAAAACGAATTTTCGAAAAAAAATTTCAAAGTTTTGATAGTAAAAATTCAAAAAGTTGAAATTTTTAAAAAACTAATAAAAAAAAATTGAAAATGTTTTAATTTTTTTTTAACATTTTCTTCCAAAAATTCAAAAGATTTCTATTTCACATAATTAAAAAACAAATATTCAAAAAAAAGAATTGACATTTTTTAAAAATTTAAATTTTAAAATAAATTTTTGTTGAAATTTTGAAAATTTTTTGAAACTGAAAATATAAAAAAAATTGAAATTTTAAAAAATTCAAAAATTTTCAATTTCGAATTAAAAAAAAATTTTTAAAAACTAGTTAAAAAAAACATTTTCAATTTTTCTTCCAAAAATTTTTTAAAACTTCAAAACTTTTCTTTTTCACATAATTATAAAACAAATATTCAAAAAAAAAGAATTGACATTTTTTTTTAATTTAAATTTTAATATAAATTTTTCTTGAAATTTTGAAATTTAAAATATAAAAAAATTGAAATTTTTAAAAATTCAAAAATTTTCTATTTCAAATTTTATTTTTTTGAAATAAATTTTAGTTTTTTAAAAAACAAATTTTCAAAAAAATATTGAAAATTTTTTGAAATTGAAAATATAAAAAAAAACAATTTTTTCATAGGCTTCATGCATTGCCTATGTCCCCAGTATGTATAACGGCACTGAGTTTAGTCAATGTCACTAATTTCGAAATTATTGTGGAAATGTTTTAAAAATTAACTAATGATAGTACTTTTAACATAAATTGCATAAACAAATGAATATAAATACGTTAATAGCTCCGACAAAGTCGTTTATACACATTTTGATTTTCTTTCCATTTACAACATTTTGCCACTATTCGCTGTTGCACGACTTGCCCAGTGGCGTGGAAAAAAATGCTGAAAAAAGTCCAACCGAATGTCATTCTGTGCCGTCAATGTGACGGTCTTCGCTCGTTTCTGTTTTTGCGCTTTTTTTGTTTTCGTGATTTGGTTTTTCTTCTCAGGTGGGTGGGTACATTTATTACGAATACAAATGGAAAATTAGTGCCATCGATTTTGTGAGTCGGTCAAGGTCAACTATTCACGGTTGAGAGTTGAACAAAATACCGTGATTTAATTGCGGGTTATTTACCCATTTCATTTATCATGATCCAAATCATGCATCAATACATATGTATGTATATTAGCGATAGTATCTAAGTACTTACAATGTTACAAATGTGCCTAAAAAGAGTATATGTAATGTTATATGCGCGGAGAAATTACTCATTTGGAGCAGTGAGTCGTAAATGATGTACTATGAATTAGAATACTAATAGTTAGAAAGCATAATAGCTTATTGGATTAAGCTCAATGAAAAGTAAATGAGGATTTGGTGATCCACTTTTTAGCAGTTTATATAACACAAAGGACGTATCCAAGTGAGTTTTATCGATTGCTGGCCAATCCTACAACCTAACCTATATCTCACTTATTGATCATATTCGAACTTCGAGAAGTTGTGGGTGATTTTTTTTCTCCTCGGAATTTTTTACCTTTTCTATTTATTAAATAAAATATTATTTTTCCGTTTATTAATGATTGCTAGGCTGTCTCTTTCTTGCTGCTTGTTCCAAGCGACCAAGCGATGGTTCTAGTTGAGTGCAATATTCCAACTCTTTTGTGTTTTAGATTGCCGCATATGGTAATACCAACTTAGGTAACAAATCTCTAATTAACACTTACTGATTTTTTTGGATATGCAATATATACTTTCTTATACTTCTCTAACACAAAAAACTTCTTTCCATCAAATATTGAGACGAGTCTTAACCGTTTGTGGAATAAAACCAGAACTCAAAGCACAAGGAGAGTGAGAGAGAAGGGTTTATGGATAAAAGCAGTGTAAGTATATCCGCCTCTCCGCAGGTCTATGTTCATTAACGACCTGCTTAAAATACTTTAAGATCGTGGCTGCCGGCTGATAGCTTATGCAAACGATGTAAACTTGTGGTAAGAGGAAAGTTTTGAGTACCGTGTATAAGTTGAAGCAAGGGTATCTCACCGTTGTAATAAATTATCCAGTCGGAACTGGTCTTGCCATTAACCCAAATAAAACCGAGATGTTTTATTTACTAGAAGATACAAGATCCCGGTGGCACCGCTGCCACAACCGTTAGATACAGTGAAATACCTAGGACTCATACTGAATAGGAAGCTTTTATGAAAGCCGAATGACGAAGAGAGAACAAAAAAGGCATCGATTGCCTTAGACTGCTGTAGAGGAGCCATTGGCAAAAGTTGGGGTCTCTCACCGAAAGAGGTCCTCCGGCGACACTATAGTCAAGCCCATTATGTTCTATCTGTGTGGTGTAGGGCTCAAGAGCGTTCAACAAGCGACGCTCATCAGCACTAAGATCATGGTGCACGAAGTTTCACTTCAACCACGGCACTCAACGTCATCTTGCACATAGTGCCCGTCGGAAGGTGTATGGCTGCGAAAGTTGCTATCAGACTCAGAGAATCTGAGTTCCTAAAAGAACAAGTATCTGAACACTCTGCAATCTTTACACACTTTGACTTCATTCAAGCTCACTTGGATCATGGAGTCACCAAACCGAACTTTGACGGCTATTTCTCTGTTCATATACCGGCGAGGCAGCTCGCTATCAACTCTAGCTTCAGACTTTTTAACTATTGCAGTATTTTCCAAGCCGAGGTTGCAGCCATTAAGATAGCAGTAGATTTAATGCCCCTGGGTACAGTCTATTTCAAAAAGTGAGCATCCACTCAGAAAGCAGGGCGGCGATACTGGCCTTGAACTCATTAACAGTGCGTTCAGAGTTGGTCAAAGAGTACCTAATCGCGCAATCAATAGAACGAGCGCCTTTGTGATAAGACTGGTATACTTTCCAGGCCACAGCGGAATCGCAGGAAATTGTAAAGCTGATGACCTAGCAAAGATAGTCACCCTAGAATCGCTATCAGTAGAATGGGTCGATGCCCCGTATCCTTTTGTGTTCTACTACTAAATAGCTAGGCTTGGCGGGAGTTTGGCCAGCGCCTTTTGGTCCAAGATCGATCGCAAGAGATCTAGAAATCTCATTGGTTTTGAAACAATGCAACTCTTCCTTCTTGACTGTCCCGCGTTTAGGAGCTTAAGGCTTAAACACTTTGGAAGCGCATACCTTCAGACATCCCACCGAACTGGCATGGAAATTAACTTTGGTGCTATCTGACCTAACCTATAATATTTGAACTGCATACTGTGTAGCTACAGCGAAGAGTATACACTTTTCTTCATTACAAAATTTTAGAGTTTTAACTGTTTTTTCTTCAACAACACTACAACAACTTTCTCAAATGTAATCATCCACGAGGTTTACAATGTAAGTATATACTGCAAGTATGTATATTTCATACATAAATACACTCATGTGCATTGAATTACAACTCATTGTCACTTTATACGCTCGACTTGCCATAATTAATCAGGTCGAAGCCGAAATTTCAGTGTCTTAATTAAATGTTGCATGACATGCAAACAAGTGCATGGTTCATACACAACTACACACACACACAAACATTGCTTGCAGTTAACGCAATGAAGGCGTCAACCACGCCACCATTTGACAAATGGCCACGCCAGTCGAAAAGTGATCATGAGCGCATGCGCCGCACTGTGCAAAACCACAAAAGTGTAGTGCCAAACTTGACCTCAACGGTGACAATCAGTCACTTGGGCGACCTCTAAAAGTGATCTGGAAACGCACAATGCTTGAATGGCGCGAATGCAAAGCCAATTTAAATCAATTTAATTGTTCGCACACATTTACCGTTGAGAATTGCACGCTTGCGTATGTTTGTGTAGTTGTCTGGTAATGGGTTTGGCTAACACTCACCGGCTTATTGGCGCACTACACGCGCTCACCAGCCTGTATCTTGGCCGCTAACTAGGCGAGTACGCACTGTTGCTGTTGGCCATTAGGCAAATGCGTTAATTTCCATTAAATTTATTTGTATAACTCATTGCTACTGACTTCATGCCATTTTCTTTATTCCGTTTTTTTATTTTAGAGTGGCGTGCTGAGCGCGTTTAATTGATTTAAATGTGGCGTTCAAACAAGTTCCCGACAAAAAAGTGTAGCAAATCCATTGTTGCGGCGTGCGCATGCGTTCACCTAACGATTTGTGTGTGCGTGTGTTTGTGTGTGGCAAAAAAAAAGTAAAAAGTTGGTGCCAAAAAGCGCCTGTCATGTAGCAAATCTTAATGGGATCATAATTGTGATCTTTATGATCTTGAAATGATCGCTTAATTTGTATACAATGAGTACATAATTTTTTTAAGCTGTTTATATACATACATACTGCTTGATACATGAACTTACATATATTTTAAGCACTTTTATGTGGCTTACTGGCGCTTACCGGCCTTTACCGCTTATGTTTTTGCCTTCTCACGTTTTGTTTGCACGAAATGTTTTTGTTGTTTGTGCGCTGGGATCGTCTTTCCAGCGGATACAGTTGTTTTTTGTTATTGTTTTGGTGATTTTGTTTCGTTTTCAACTGTGTTTTCGCTTGTTTAGCTAAAATGCCTCGTTGATTGACGATCAGCTGACGAAAGAGCTGACGCAACATCAACGCATGAGTCAATGGCAACAAATTCATTGAAAGACACTAATTAAAGTGGGGGAGTAAATGTATAATGTGTGTGTGTGTAAATTTTATTATCATGTAAATTTTTATATAAATTATATTTGTAATGAAGACAGGCTTAACCGACATTAAGTGGTTCTAAGTCAAATTAATTTTTTGCTACTGACAGGCCGTATTTTTATGATTTTAGATCAGCTGACTTGACATACTGAATTGACGGCTATTTTATTGACTAAAAATAGTCACGAGTCGGGACACACTAAAGTTAATATGAGAGTAAAGAATATTATTATCGAAAAAATATTAATAAAAGACCAATTAAAGGGGGAGCCTGCTTTAGAAGCTTAAAAAAATCGACTTTTTTTTGCTTAAATCTCTTTAAAAATGATCTAACAATATTTCTCCAAAGTTATAGATTGGAATTCGAAATATTGTCGAAGCTAAAAGGGAAATAGTAACCGAGCGTCTAACAGATATAAGAGCGCTTGGGCAAAAAGCGAAAACTTTGAAGCGCGATTTTTCGGTTTTTCATTTTTACGATTATTCTCAATTGGCGGGCAGGATAGAAAAAAATCTAAACGTCGTATGGAATTAGGGCAAAGTTTATTATCATTGGCATAAAATTATCTTCTATTTAAACTAAAGAAATTAAGAAAAGTCAAGTTTGAACATATTTTTATGCAACATAAAGTAAATTTTTTTTGGTCAAAAACTATTTTGTTTCAATTTTTTAAAAAATTGTAAAATTACACTTTTTTTAATTTTCTTAGTTTAACTAGAAGATAAATTATTAAAAAATATGAATCTCTTTGAATTTTTTGTTTCCGATATAAATTGCGACCTGCATCCTGCCCGTCGTCCGAAAAATGCACATGCGAGATGCATCGGGCAATTGCTTCCCAAATGCAGAATATCTAAGATTTCGTATCCAAAAAATTTGTGAAAGATGTTCAAATATATAAAAATAAAGCCTAGAAATTTCGCTTGAATCAGTTATTTCTTTCCCTCCCAAAAAAAATCTTCAAAAAATCGATTTTTTGAAGCCTCTAAAGCAGGCTCTCCTCTTAACTAATATCTTTGAAACGGTTTTTTTAATAGGGACGCTAAAAAAGTAGACCGATAGGGACAGCAAACGTTGTCATATTGTTTCCCGGCGCTTTTGACATTTCCCTTCAATAAGATTTGCCATTTCATTATGGAAAAACATACGATCCAACAACGAGTCGAAGTTATTAAAATTTATTACCGAAATCGGAGTCAGTGGCCTCAACTTTAAGAGCGCCACGTTCTATTTATGATCGTCATAATCGTATTGCCAAATCAAAAATTGCGCGTTTAGTGGAAAAATTTGAATTCACAGACACAGTACAAAATGTTACCGTGCCAGTGGGACAAAGAAGTGCTCTTAGTGTTGTAACGTGGCTTTTACCACCTTACAATAATTTACTCCAACACTGTACATCATTTATCCTTACCATACCTCAATATAGTGTTTTCCACCATACTAGAAACATCCTACACTTACTAAACTTCACCTCACTGCATTGACCAAAGCTACGCACACAATTTACCTCACTACGCTGACCAAAGCTGCGCTATGTTTCTATGTAAGCACTTCACGCCGAATGCGATCTTTTCTTCCAGCTCGCCAGCCAGGACGGTCACACAGCAGCAAGCAGCAATAGGCAGTGGTGAGCCGTAAAATACTGCACTGTACCGTACAGTCAACACCGTGTCTGGGAGTGACTACTCCTCACCAGAATCCAGCAGGATCACCACCTTACCGTAATTACCGTGCCGACTTCGACGAGAACCAACGCTTGGCACACCAAATCCAATCGCTTCCACCTGACTCGCCATATAAATAAAAGCTGGTCTGGCTGTCCACATAAGAGGTGTGAATATATCTTTTACAAAAGTAAACATTTTTCTTTGTTAAGGGTTTGTGGGTCCCAAGGCTGACCCTGGAGCGGCTGAGCGTAACTCAGCTATGGACGAAACCCCATTAAAGTGTCGAGAATATTGTTGCCGCAAGCGCATCAATTGAAAAAGACCCAAATCAATCTCGCAAACGTCGTTCTCAAGCGCTGGACATCTCTGTGACGTCGTTGTGGCGAATTTTACGAAAAGATCTTGGCCTACATCCTTACAATATCAAATTGACGCAAGAACTAAAGCCGGTTGACCACCAAAATCGTTGTATGTTCTTGAAATGAGCTTAGCAACAACTTGAAAATGATCTAGACTTTCATCCAAAAATCATCTTCAGCGATGAGGCTCATTTCTGGCTGAATGGCTTCTTGGTCAGGAAGCAATTCACACGTACACCATGTGTTACCATTGGATCGCAAAAAATTACAGTTTAGAGCGGCTTTTCGTGCTGTACTTCTTCCATCGTGATCGAGACCGGCACGTTACGGTGAGTGGAAATCGCAACCGCTCAATGGTAACCGAATATTTTTGGCTCGAATTCCATGATATGGACTTGGATAAAATGCGGATCCAACAGGAAACCAAGTTTGGTAAACGTGTTATATCACGAAATGCTCCGCGCGATTTGACGTCGTTAGACTACTTCCTGTGGGGCTACATCAAGTCAATGGTCTATGCCAACAAGCCAGCGACGGTTGATGAACTTCGCACGAATATCGAACGTCAAATTGATACAGTATCGGTCGATTTAAGCTTGGAAACCCTCGAAAATTGGGTTCAGCGTCTAGCCTTCTGCGAAGGAGCCTGTTTTGGCTATGCAAAAAAAGTTGAGTTGGGTTCGTAAGCATAGATCCAAGACTCATCGCCAGTAATATAACGTTACAAGCCATCCTGGTAATCGAAGAGCATTGTTTCACAGACGTTAACGCGACGATGTTTTTCGAAAAGTTCTTTGTTGAATAATTTTACTCTTCATTCGTGGCCGAATGCACTTTATGTACTTCAGAAATAAAATATATAAATATATTAAACACTAATGATTTTTTGATATGAAATTTGGCACAGATGTCACTGCCAATCATATCAGCCTAGAAAAAAAATTCCGACAAATGGATTTTCACATGAAATTTATATAAAAAAGTCTTACCACTTTTTGTCCACTTTAGTTAATGAGTACTTAGTAAGGTTTCTTATATATCTGAGATATGTATACACAAATGTTTTCGACATTGTGCCGCCCGCTTAGACATTGACTGTCGCCTTGATGTTGTTCACAATGTCACGCTAATTACGGTAATAATAATACGAACGTGAAATTAAGCAAATAGAACTTAATAAGAACGTAAATGCTAATGAAAAGTGCTTACGTACATATAATATGTATGTATGCAAAGTTGAAAAGTGGGCGGTCTATGAAGTTTTTTATTTAAATAAATTTAAGGAAAAAAAATTTAATTTTTGTGGTCTTGAAAAAATATATTTCTGAAATTATGGTGGATATTAGGCACTCCTTACTTTTACGTTTATAAAACTACCCAATTTTGCTTCTATAGGGTGGGCCATATAAAACTTTAAATTTAAAAAGTCAATAAAAAACAGCTTGATATTTTTCAAAGGTCTAACATTTATTTAAAAGGTTGTTTTATGAAACTTATTTGTGCAAAACAATTTCGGACAAATGACCATCACGGCTGAGTTTACAATAGCTTATCCGATCCACCCAATTTTGGAGTACTTTCTCGATGGTTTCAGGCCTTATGGCAGCTACAGCAGCTTGAATCTCGTACTTTAGATCTTGAATTGTTTCTGGTTGATTGGCGTAACATTTATCTTTAACAACTCCCCACAGAAAATAGCCCAACGGAGTTAAATCGCAGCTTCTGGTAGGCCAATTCACAGCACCTCTTTTGCTGATTATGCGATTTTCGAAGATAGGGCGTAAATAATTGAGTGTAGCTTTTGCTGTATGACACGTAGCGCCGTCCTGCTGGAACCAAATGTTGTCCAAGTCTTCCTCTTCAATTTGCTTGAAGAAAATTCGGTTAACAGTGCGCGATATCGCTCACCATTGATGGTTGCACCATACAGTGATTCGTGCTGGGTTGATTGGCTTCTCGACGATTACGTGCGGGTTTTCTGTGCCCCAAATGCCACAATTCTGCTTTTTAACGTAACCATCGAAGTGGAAATGTGCCTCGTCCGAAAAGATGATTTTTCGGTAAAATTGACCATCCTCGGTTTTTTTTTTTCAATATTTCTCAGTTTTTTTCTAGTGAATAGCGACCCATTTCGTAAATTTTAGACTTTTTACTGAATATCTGTCACTTTCCGAATGGTATTTGACGTTTGCAATGTCGAAATATAGATAATTCAAATTTAAAACCTTTGATGGCCCACCCGTTAGTAAAATACTGAAAATATACTTGTTTGATGGAGCAGATTTGAAATTTCGAAATCTCGATCTGTTGAAAAAATGGTATGGCGGACCTTCATTATATTACTCAATAAATCAGAAGGAAAAATTATCTTAGCGCCTGATGTGCTAAGAAATCTGTGAGTATTTGAGAGTCTGGGTTATGAATTTGAGTTCAAAAATTTTTCTTCAAGTGTACTTTTGTTGTGGGAATTTTTTCCATAATTTTGGATTTTATCTATTTATTTTAACTTGAAACAGCCTCCAACACTGCAATGACTGCAAACTAGTGTTTTTCCTAGTAAATTTGTTGAATTTGGTATAAAATTTATATAAAATAATATTTAAATTGTATTAAAACTAATTTATTCTTAATTTTCGCTCAAAAATTTATTAACTAATTTTTTAACCAGACTAAGTAATTAAAATTCATACTAAATTACGTAAAAGCTCACCTAAAAATATACTTTTACATACCTCAGCCTGAACGTTACGTATGTAAATATGAACTGTGTTAGCATACACTTTTGTTTATTTCATTACAACTTTGCTACTGATCTGCTTTTGCGCTAATTAGTGCGATATTTCACAGTTTAGTGAAAAGTTATTTGTTGTTTGTGCCAATTTGTCAATTAGTCAGCAACGTGAAGTTGATAATTTATGAAATCGAGAATAGAGATGGCTTCAGAGGGAATAGGGAGAAATAATTTTGAAAAATGTTACAAAAAAATAATATATATGTAACTATTAATAGATACGAGGGCTGCTATATATATTTCTGGTCTGGCCTAATAATAATGAAAATAGACATATTTATCAATGAAAATGTTTTTTTTTTTCGTTGGATTTGGCTCGTCTTGGAAGACTCACACGGTCGATTGCTGTTTTGTTTCGGGTTCATACGCATAGATCCATGATTCGTCACCTGTGACGATCTTATAAACGTCTTTTGAAGCACCGCGATCGTATTTTTCAGCATTTCTTTACACCAATCCACACGAGCCTTTTTTTGAGCGATTGTCAAATTATGCGGGATCCAACGAGAACAAACCTTTTTTACGGCCAGGAGTTCATGCAATATCGAATGTATGCTGGTGTGAGAAATGCATAGGCATGCCTCTATCTGAAGGTATGTTACATGACGGTCTTGCATTATCAGTTCACGTACGGTATCGATGTTTTCTGGCACAACGACTGTTTTTAGACGACCTTCACGGAATTCGTCTTTGAGCGAGCGTCGGTCACGATTGAATTCGTTGTAACAGTTTTTCACAGTGTTATAGGATGGTGCTTCATAGCCATACAAAGATTTTAGTTCATCGATGCACTCTTGTCGTGATAATTCACGTCGAAAGTTGTGAAAAATGGTCGCACGAAAATGTTCACGAGCTAATTCCATTTTTTGGCCGAAATGAATTTTTTAATTCCCTGTAAATAAAACAATTCACGATTAAATGACAAAACGTTCTGAGTGATGTTATGCTAAAAAATGTCAAACTTTCCAATGGAAATGTCAGATTGCACCTGGCAACACTTAGTGTTGCCTAGTCCAGAAATATATAGCAACCTACGTATGTATATGAATATAGCGCACCTTAAATCTCGAATGGCGTGCTCAGATTAATTCATAAATTAGTGTGATAACTAAAAATGTATCAAATTTCATCAGCTGGATTTTTTTTAATATTTCCTAAATTAGACCTACTTGTGACTAAAAGTTACCGGAAATCGTAAATGAAATGCAAAATTTTTAATTATTCTTCAATACTTATTTTGTCGCCTTCAAAGTAATCCCCATCATATGTAATAAACTCAGCTTCTGCACTGAACTTTGTTGTGTCTCTTCGATCGATTGAAAACGGGCTCCACGGAACGGCAATTTCAGTTTGGCGAACAAAAAAAAATCAAACGGAGTCAAATCTGGTGAATACCGCGCTTGGTCGAACACAATGAATACGTGCTTTTGGCTTTAAATGCGGTCAGAATCGTGGCTCGTTGTGATGGTGCTTTGTCATTGTGTAGAATCCACGACGTTTACGGCCAACTAAAACTCCTTATTAACGGTTTGTCCATCCGGAGCAAATTCATTATGCACCAAACCACGATTATCGGGTTTGGGACCCGCGGCAAGAAAATGTAATTCCAATGAAGGAAACACGACAGCCTCAAATATTTAACTCCCCAAACGTTGACGACTACATCAAACTCACAAAGCAGCACGATTTACGGATATACACCTGCCATATTCGGACTCTTTGTAGGAAAAGTGCCGCTAACCAGCTAGTGAATGTCCTCGAAAAATACAAAACCGATATCTTCGTAATCTAGTAAATGCGATAGACGGGACTTGGCTTTATGAAATATGCAACAAGTGACGTCCACTGCAGCTGCCATGAGACCATGAACAAATTAGATGTGGGATTTATGTTTATTCGAAGGGTTCGCTACACATCAGCCTAATATGTGCACACCCCCCGACAGAAGAAGAGGACGACGATACCAAAGAGCGATTCTACGCACGCCTGGATCGTGCTCGGCGACTTTAAGGCCAAGGTGGGTAAAAAAGCATCTTTGAGTAGACGGTTGGAAAATTTTACGACAGCAACTTCGAGAGTGGCTAATTGACTTTTCCACGGCTCAAAACTTTTATCAGAAGTTAAGTCAGTAAACAAATGGTGTCAAGTCCGGAGACAGGAAAAAATCCTGATATCAGAACCGCCTTCCTTCTCTTTGTTCCCCTTGGAAGTAAGGGCGGCTACGCATCTAATAAAAGGACCAATTAAATTATGACCTATCTGCACTTGGGATTTGTTCGTGAACTCGCAAAGCATAGAGGCAACTGGCAAAGCTATGTGTTCTCGGCCGCGACCAACCCTCGGTTATAATGTCAAAGAAGAAGAAGATTTTCTTTTTATAATTCCAAATTTACATGGCAACTTTGTCAATATTATCTTTCCATTTCATACAAAAACTCCTTACAGCAAGATGATATTAAAACAAAAAAGTTTGCAAACTGGGTCAATCTCAAGTAAAAAAGCAATTCTAATTAGAGACATTGCATTAAAATTGGACAAATTGAAAGACATTAAAAGTGTGAGCAAAGAGACGCAGAGAGCACAAGTCAAGCTGGGAAAATAATCAGAGTACTTGGCACTCAAGTAAAAAAAAAAAAAATCAAAAGAATAATAAATATAAGTAACAACAACAACAACAATAGCAAATTCTTCATCTCTCCATCATAAAGTTGCCGATAAGACTCTTACTTGCAACTACCCGCCTCGAAACGAGTACACTTCTGAGTAACGCACTCCGCTAAACGGCAGTTAAGTTGGAAATCGCTGCCAAATGGCGGAAAATTTTAAATTTCATGCTACGGCTCTTCTCATGACAACCATAACCATACAAATGTAAAAATCTTTGCTGCTGCCAATGCGACTCACCGCCACGACCACCGACCCGTGAGCCGCGCTGTTGAGTGAGACTGATGAAGATGACGAAAAACAAGGGAAAAAGATAAATAAAAATGTTATAATTAGTAGTCACGACAAACAATTTGCAACGCACAGGCGCAGGAGAGGCGGTGCCGCAGAGCGGTGGATGCGGCACGTGTGCGGGGTAATGGAAAATGTGATTTGGCCCTTGCTTGTGGCAAAGGAATTGAAATGTACACGTAAATACTAGCGTACCAAGTAACCTTGGCCTTAACTTGAGGGTCGCTTCAATTCAGCTTTGCACTTCGGTTGCTTTTGCAGCTGTTGTTGTTGTTGTTGCTGGCCGATTGTTGTGACAAAAACGTGTGACTAAGCCAACAACACACGTCTCATTCTTTCCCTAGTGCAGCCGAGGCTGTTTGCTTCTGCGGGCGCTGTATCTATTGTCAACGTTACGGTAATTGGCATGGCAGTTGAAGTGTGAATTACTCGGCGAGGGCGGTGCGGCGAGCGCATTACGCAAATGTAAATTAAAATAAAGCCGGAAAGTTGCTGCAAGCTAATAAAGTTTATTTTGCCTGTGTTACTAAGTTGGACCTGGCATCTTGAGTGCACTAGTTTGAAAATGTAAACACAAAAATATAGTGGAACGAGTTTAGGGATAGATTTCACTTTTTCCTCTCTTCTAAATTTCGTTTGTAATTTATTTATTGACTGTAAATAATATAATTGCGGAAAGCAATGTCCAAACATGAACTTGAGCTCATACTCTCAATACCAGAAAATCAGCGAGTTTTCATAAGTGATTTCAATTTTAAAGAAATAAAAAGCTTTTAGGTTAGGTGCTAACTGGGTAATTATAGTTAATGAGATGAAAATAATCGATTAATTCATATGTAATATTTTTAAGAGTAAAATTATCAGAATAATTTTGAAGATATTGTCCGTTCTTTTCTGATTTCATTAAACAAAGCTTGGATGTGGTAAACAATTATTAATATAAAATTGTAAGAAAGCTTTTGATTTTTCGAAGTTTTTAGAAACTTTATTCCGAATGCGAAATATTTCACAGCTCAAAAAATGTAAAAGCTTAGTTAAATAGTTAGCTAAGCTTTCACATGCTTTTTATTGTCATTAGTGAAAGTTTTAGAGTATGTAAAAGCTTTAACCCAAATCCGAATCTTAAGTATTTCAAATGATGAAAAAGCTTCCACAGCTTAAGTAAATGTAAAAGCTCAGTCAAATAGTTAGCTAAGCTTTAACACGATTTGTATTAACATTAGTGAAAGTTTTAAAGGATGTAAAAGCTTTATTCTGAATCCGAATCTTAAGTATTTTGAAGGATGAAAAAGCTTCCACAGCTCAAGTAAATGTAAAAGCTCATTCAAAAAATAGCTAAGCTTTCACATGTTTTTTATTATCATTAGTGAAAGTTTTAAAGGATTTAAAAGCTTTATTCTGAATCCGAATTTTAAGCATTCCAAAAATTGAAAAAGCTTCCACAGCTTAAGTAAATGTAAAAGCTCAGTCAAATAGTTAACTAAGCTTTCGCATGTTTTGATTATCATTAGCGAAAGCTCGAAATGAATGTAAAAAATAATTTTAAATACGGAAATACGGAATGAATAAAAATTTAACACACAGTGGAGATAATATGGTTATAGGTTAATCTTTTTGGAACCCGGTTCTATTTATACCTAACTAGAATATTTACATAAATCTTAAGTTACCTTCTTTTTTTCTCTCAAATATCACAAAAATACTTTTAATGAAAGCACTCTTCCTTTTATTTTCATTTTCACTTTCATTCTCATTTACATTCCACATTTCCCATGCTAATTTATGCAATGACGATTTTCAACCGAAAACGCTTTATCTCCGAGATAATGGAAGTGCTCTAACTTTATGAAAGAACACTAACTGTGTGGGTGTGTGAAAGAAGTGAATGTAGAGTTCGTAAATATTCGAAAACCACGACGACTTCATTTAATTCGAAGTAATGACGAAAGTGTATAAGAAATTTCGACAGCATTTTTCCATTTTGTATTCAATTTTGTATTAAAATTTGTCAACTGACATTAAAAAGCTTCAACGAAAGAAATTTGTATGCAAATTCGTTGCAATAAATTACAAAATAAGAATCCATAGCTTGGCTATAACCGCGTAAGCGTTGTCTACGCCCATAAAGAAAGAATCCATGGCTAAATATGTTTAATTTATTGAAACTGAAATGTGTTTCGGAGCAATTTCATAGAGAGATAAATTTAAAGATTACCTAATTCTAACTCAGAGAATTATTTTGAGAATATTCTCCGACAATTTTAAAGAACAAGGTAAGTGACTTGTTCTAAAAACGCCTATTTTTCTATAGCAACATTTATGCTTTAGTTTTCTATCAGTTTTTCTCATTAATCAGAATCTCTAACTTTCAAAACCTTTCTCCTACAATTTTTATTTAGCCCTAACATTTCGAACTTGAAAAATAAATTTATTGAATTTCTTAGTTTTCTTGTTAAGCGTACCCCCTTACTACTCTCTACTCTAGAAATCAAATTTTGGGCAGTTTTTTGAATTAAAAACAAAAAAAAAACAAAAATATTTGTTACCTATCCACTTTTGTATGGTGTTATTATTGATATCTTAAGAATACAGAAAAAAAATTTACAAAAAAATATTAAAAATTAATATAATTAAAGGGGAGGAGAGACAGGTGTAAAAAAATGGCGCATCCTGGTGACATTGATCCTGACTCTCCTGGTGGTCTAAAAAAAAAAATCAAACAAAATTCTTAAGCAGCAAGGATGCTGTTATAGCCCCTACCTCGTGGAACACGAAAAAAAAAATTATTGAAAAATGGCGACTGCCTGAATATAAAAATAATTTTTTACGCTTTTTTTGGAAATTCCTGAATTTTTTTTTAAATATTAAAAACAAAAATTTTGACACTATGCTGGTAGGAACGATTAAGGATTACATAAAGAAGGTTCACACAAAATTTTAAGTAAATCGGTTGTATAGAACTCGAGATTATGCCGTTACCGTGTGGAAAAAAGTAGGTACGAGAAAAACGAATTTAAAGTTTAGGAGACAATTCTAGTGAACATGGATGCCACCTCACAAAATCGGTTGTATCTCCGAAAATAAGTCGAATTTTGAAAAGTCCTTCCAAGGTCATGTTTTTGAAAGTCTAAGCTTTAAATATATCGAAAAAAAATCGAATTTTTCAAAATTCTAGAGTAGAATACCCCCTTAAGTTTATAAGATTTTTTTTGTCGGTATCGGAGTTTTCGTTGCTGTTAGTCCTGTTTCTTGTTTGTAGTGCATTAATAAGGAATATCGTTCATAAATAGTCGATATGTTGGACCTTTCTCATATATATTTGTATTGTCGCTCTGTACTGGACTGTGGTTGAATTTTGGATGTTTTATGCTATATCAAGGGTTACTAGTTTTGTATTCCCTCTGTGACACCATTTGATTTGCTTCTTTCTATCTCTACCACTTGGTTTTAACCCTTTTCCTTATTCTTATTTTTTACTGAAATTTTTGCAATGAAACTGTTTTATGCTTTAGGTTGAGATTCCTGCTAGGATCAGGTTAACGCTCATAGATCCAAAATTTTCTTTATGGAGACTTTGTCTATTATGAGTTTTGTGCAATACTTGTATGTTTATTCCAAGAAATTCTTGGTGAACGAAGTTTATTTTCCTGACTCTTCTGGTTCGTTTTAGCTGTCTCTTCTTGCCAAACTTTCCTCACTTCTGTGGAATATATCTTTCCAAAAAGTTACCGCTGAATAAATACAAGTATATCATCTTGACTGTTCTGGCTCTTTTTAAGTAGTTGTCCCTTCTTGCTAAACCTTCTCGCTGAGACCAGGTTCCCGCTTTAAGATACAAATTTTTATGTGAACTTTTTCAATCCTTTATAGAATGCTTTTGTTTCACGGAGTCACCGTGGCAGTGGTGAATGAAGCTGAACTATCTCCCTCCCTACTGTCTCTAGTTGTCGGTCTCTTCTTGTCGAACCATTATAATCAATCAAGGCATAACTTCTCAAACGCAAAAAATTATTATCCTTCCATATACTATCAGTGTCTGAACTTCAAAGCACACAATTTGAATTAAATTCATTTAACATTATTAATTTCACACTGTGTCTCCCCATTGAATAGGCACCTTTTTCATTAAATTTTTGCAATAATCATTAAATCGAGCTTTCGCTTTTCGCAAATTTCTGTTTTAATGAAATAAGTCATCCTTTCTTCAAGGAAATTATTGATGTGTGATGAAGCCAGATCTCGAGCGGCAGGTATTCGCAGAGTCAGACGCTTTATCATTAATTCTATCTTTTCTCTTCTATCTCTTTTCTCGCCATGCGCGTTTTTTGCATTCTCCAGCGACTTAATTGAATAGCCTGCCTGCCAGCTAAGCACAATTTATATTCGCTTTCTTCGAGGCCATCAGTGGAATGGCGCGATTTCACGCTTGATTATTTGGCTTCATCATATTTGCATCGGTTTTTCTTGGCGCACTCGCTAATTTAATTAAATTTCATTCTTTCGCTTCTTGCTTTGTGGCCCGTAATCAGCCTCAACGCATTCGCTTTGTTGCCAGGTGTATCAGACTTGATGCCACCCACCCCACCTATTAGTTATACGTACGAATGTATATTTATGTTCGTTAAAGTGTGAATGTACAATTGTGCTCGATTGTTGTTACGCACAAATTTCATGCATTTTTTGTGAGTCGGTTTATAAGTCGGTATATAGTATTGTATATACATATATAATTAGCTGAGAGCTGGATATCCTTTTTTAGTCAAGCGCTCATTTACCTGTTTCAACTTTAATTGGCTGGCTGATGGACAGCTGTCACAGCTTTCCTTCCCTTCTTAGAGCAGAAGTGCGTCAGCTGATTTGAGCAGCGCTCCTTTACCTGGCTGTTAATCTTTTCAAAACATATCTGCGTACATATATTTTACATTAAATTTAAATATAAAATGGTTTATTTGTCTACAGTGGAGGCTTTTAAATGAGTTGTGAGTTTTTGTTTTAAACAAAGGCACATTGATCAAGAGCGGGTTGGGTTCGGAGCAGAAGAGTATTTTTTTGTTTTTTTGCTTTCTACATATAGTGTCAAGATTTTAGAACAAATGAACGATTTTGACATCATAGATACGCAATAGAATAAATTAAGTCAACTTAGTTCAATATGCCTGGTTTGAGTTTTTCAGTTTATACAATTAGCACTTTCGAGAATAGGAAGTTCATAAAACAAGATTTTATGCCCTAATTTTTGTTATACAATATTATGACGAATGTAACATAATGTCTAGTATGCAAGTCTTAGCAAAATCCCTTTCTGTATGTACCTTGCTAATAAAAATCATTTGAATACAATTCGCACAAAAATGTTTGAAAGACGACAATTGGCAAAGTTTTTTGGAAGACGATGTGGAAACATTTCAGGATTTTTTCTTTGACAGTTTAGCTTTGGCTAGACTGAGATTGAAACAGGTTTCGGTGGACCGGGTATATGTTAATGATAAGCCGTTTGTTAATAGGTAAGTTCTCAGTGTTTGAGATATCAACTTGAATTTTTTCACATGTCCGTTTTTACCCAAGTAGTTGCTCGTTAGTCGGTAAAGCCGAAACGACAATTAATATCAAATCCTATGGAAAACTTTTTTATCTGACGAGTTATCTTCTCAAAATTTGGACTATGTGACCTGGTCTACGAAAAGGAGGCTTAGGTGTCAAATAAAAAAATAAAAAAAAAAAAAATAAAAATTGAAAAAAAAAATAAAAAAAATGATTTTTTGACACCTAAGCCCCCTTTTCGTAGACCAGGTCACATATATTTTTTTTCGCAAAGCAACGGTTCAATCTCCAAAGATTCGGCTTTTCCCTTTCTGTGGAGGTACTTTTTGAAGCATCCGTGGTCGGACAAGAGCTGGGTTGTGTAAAAGTCAATTTCTCCGTATTTAATACTTGTCTATAAATTTAGGTCTTTTATAAGTCTGTTAGTGTATCCTTCTTGTTGTTATTGTATCTTTCTTTTTTTGTTCTATTGCGCTTTTCTTATTTTCGGACACTTTTTTTTAGCTCCCACAATTGGTTCATTACCGCTTATCACTTATATTGCAACACCTGACATTGTTCGGTAGGCTGATGCAACTCTGAGGGCTTCTACCGGCTTTCCGTTTTAAGCACATCTACCCAGACCTCAGCTCCGTATAATAGGGCTCTAATTGGGGTCGACAGTAGGAGCTTTCTCATTTCTTGGCTGAGGCCTCCTATGTTGGCCATTAGTCCACTAAGTTGGGAGGTGATTTTCGGTACCATTCCTGCGGCGTGCTGCATTTGTACCCAGTAGCTTAGTCTGCTAGTTTACTGCTTTTTGTGTCCTAATAATATGCGTATACTTATTTCGAGGAATATGTGCTTGTAGGTGAGCAGTAGTAGTTCTGTTTTTTCCGTTGCGAGTTGGAGGTTGTGAAAGTCGAGCCATACTTGCGTCCGTATTATGACCTGATTAAGTTTTCTTCGCGTTTCTTCTGTGTCCCGTGCTGTAATTTCTGCGGTAATGTCGTCCGCGTAGCCAATTAAGTACGATTCGACTGGCATTTCGCGTTTTAGTACAGCGTCGTAGCTGATGTTTCACAAGTCTCGGTATTTTATTTTTTTCATCCAATAGTACCAGGAAGCCTCGAAAGCCACAGTGCGGAACTTTAATCCACTAAACCTAACCTACTTCCAAGTCATATCTCTCCTACGTAACCACCGGATTAAATATTACTTCTTGGGAGAGAGGAAGACTTTAAGTCTCATCTGTCATACTGACTGACTGTCGCCTAATATGCTGTATATGTCTTAGCTTTGTCAGTCTGAACCTAGAATGGATCCTTGTGTTGCTCGTGACGTGGCCGCTATTTGTCGTGATCCTTCTCTAGTTTGGGACAGCAGTTTGGTACAGTAGGTCCGCACCACAGCTCTGAGGTAGTCGGGAATTTTAAAGCTTTTTTGAGCGTGTCAATCATATCTACCCATCTAGCGCTGTTGAAAGCGTTTCGGACATCTAAAGTCGCCAGCAACACTATTCTTTTGAATTTATGTCATTTACGCTGTGCGACTTCTACAATTGTAATGACAAATTTACGATGATGACAACAACCGAGGAGTCGACGTTACGAGTTTTCGAGAGAAAGGTTCTGCGAAAGATTTATGGTCCTTTGCCCATTGGCCACGGCGAATATCGCATTCGATGGAACGATGAGCTGTACGAGATATACGACGACATTGACACAGTTCACCGAATTAAAAGATAGCAGCTAAGCTGGCTGGGTCATGTTGTCCGAATGGATCACAACACTAAAGCTCTGAAAGTATTCGACGCAGTACCTGCCGCGGGAAGCAGAGGAAGAGGAAGACCTCCACTCCGTTGGAAGGACCAAGTGGAGAAGGTCCTGGCTTCGCTTGGAATACCCGATTGGCGCCACGTAGCGAAGAGAAGAAACGACTCGCGCGCTGTTGTTGACTCGGCTATAATCGCGTAAGCGGTGTCTACGCCAGTAAAGAAAAAAAGGAGAGTTAATATGCCGGATCTAAAGTCGTGACATCTAGGGGAGAGTCCTCCTACTTCGTTGATAGCTGCTTCGAGTCTGGGTTAAGTATTTTTTCATAGAGCTTTCCCGCTGTGTCAAGCATGCATTGTCGACGGTATGCTGATGACAAGTTGCAATTTCGTTTCCCTTACTGATAAGCACCAACTGTTGCTTTTTCCAGCGTTCAGGGAATATTCCGAATTCGAGGCAGGCGTTGTACATACACATTCTATAGTACTGGCGGGTGCTCTGCAGCGATTATTTTTAGGATTTCTGCTGGGTTGCCGTCCGGGCCGGGAAATTTTGTTGGTCTCGAGCTTGGCAGCGGCTAGGTGTAGCTCTTGGAGGGTGCACTGGAGGATTTGCAGAAATCTTAGAGTCTTTTCTGGATTGCTAACAATTTTTTCGCATGTGAGGAAGAGTGCGTTTACGATGTCACCACCATATGGTAGCATATAGCTGCCTTACAAACTGACTTATCAAAGTCAAGTTCTTGTATGGAAAACTATTTTATTTGTCAAGGTATCGTCACGAAATTTGACAGAGATTGTTATTCAAGGCATTACTACAAATCCCAGAATTTGTACAGATCGGATAACTAAAGCATACAATGCCATATAAACGAAGAATTAAAATCATGTCATTTAAACAGAACAAAGAGATCAAAATCCAAATTTCCCCCCTAATGCTTTAAGGGCGAAGTGTGTTATAATTTCGGTTCTGATTTCAAAAATATTTTTCTGTAAAAAGTTCGTAGTTTCCATTAAATACAATATTTACATTACTTACCAACTGATTCAATCAAGTACTTAAAGTTTTTACTACTCATAATAGCTAAACATACATAACTACATAGCCATACATGTCAATTATCTTTGTCCAATTCTTCCATCAACAAATGAAGCAGTTTAATTAACTCTTTTGACGTTCCATTACGCGCACTCATTCTTATTTTCCTTTTACTTTCTATGAAAACATTGCAAAGCACAAGCAAACCCAAGTTAGCTGACACTTAGCAATGAAATTTTCTTTTGTCGAAGAAGAAAGAACTCAAATCAATGTCAATTTGACCATATTTTGTCTAGTCATAACTGTATATTCATAGATTTATTAAGCCAACTATTTATTAGATGTGATTTCGCTGACGCATTTTTGGGCCCTAATATTTATTTATTTTTCATTTTTTTATATTTCTTCATTTCAGTATTATTTTTTCTTTTTATCATTATTTTTTAAATTTTTTTATTGTTTTTAATTTTTTTTTTTCGTTTATTATTTTTTTAATTTTATTATTATTTTTAACTTTATTATTATTTTTTCATTTTATTATTATTTTTTCATTTATTATTTTTAACTTTATTATTATTATTTTTTTATTTTCTTATTATTTATTTATTTTTTTCCTTTATTTATTATTTTTTCTTCACTTTATTTTTTATGCGAATTCATTGCTACAATTGTCATATTTATCTTCTCTCTGGCGTTCGCTTTTATTCGTCGATAAGTGAAAATTCTTTTGCGAAATTTCGGTCATTAGTTGAATGCGGCGTTGTAAGCGAAAGTGTGTGTGTGAGACGTGCGTGCGCCTGCAAATAGTATGTGTGCGTGTGTCGCTCATTGGCAACACTTTCATTAACATTGATGACATTTTCACTAGCTCTATCATCGCTTCCATTGCCATTCTGATGACCAAATTTGCGCCAAGATAAGTTTTGTGTCTGTCTGTCTGTTCGTCCGTCTTCACACGTCTGCTGATTTGCCAAATGCGATTCGCCACTCTCATCAATTGAACAATTTCATTTGCTACACTTTCATTTCAGTGCGTTGTTGCTGCTGCTGTTGCTGTTGTTTTTTCTTCAAGCGACAGTGCAAGTGTTCTAAATTTCTGCAATGAAATTTTATGAATGGGCATTCGCAGTTTGTGAATAAATTGAATTTTGCCTCATTTAAATTGTGGAAAGTGTGTCAGAGAGTCGACGCTTTTATATGTGTATGATCTATTGTGCGCTTGTTAGCATAGTATTGGATCTTAAGTAGGCAGAGAATTGAAGGTTACAATGACTTATCGATGGTGTGAGCAGCAATTTTTTTGATTTTTAAATATTTAAGTACCAAAATGAGTTGGAAAAAATTATTAATCCAGACACAGTATCTTTTTTTAAACACGACAGAACCCCTCTCTACAAAACAAAAAAGAAAAAAAAAACAAGTGAAAAAGATAAACAATTTATCGGTGCTCGAAGCACAAACAGTACCGCCACATATTTCTAACAAAAATTTCGTTTTCAAGCCAAATATGCCACTCTCTTTCCATCAACTTCTGTCTATCTCACTTATCTATACCACATGTCATACAGCCAAGAACCAGAAAAATTCAAAGATTGCTCAGCACAGCCTTCATAAAACATGCATACAAGCAGCCATTCATCTTATTCACCCACAACATCGTTTCCGTGGTATTGTGAACGATACTGTCAGTTTTGCATTCAAAGTGAATGTTGAATTTGCAATGCAGATTTCCACACTTCCACAATATATTCATTCATTCAAATCATCCGTTTCGCTTTATACAAAGAAATTGCACGAGAAAATTGGAAGCAATGAAAGCATGAAAAGAAAGAAGCAAACACACAAAGTCATAGAAATTGTTCGAGTTAAAGAAATTTTCTAGTTTTCTTAGAAATGCATTACGACTGCTACGAATTCTGGTCCTGTAACTGATATATGCACATAAAGAAAAATTGAAATATTTATGCCAGAATGCCAAATATGTTGTAAATATTCCATATACATATTTTAAGGTATATATATTAATAAGCTCTTTCAAGTTTAAGCAGAGTTAGATGTAAATAAATTAGTAGCGAAGGTTTAAGGGGGTATTCTAGGCTAGAAATCAAATTTTTGGGCAGTTTTTTGAATTTTATTAAAAAAACCAAAAAATATTTTTACCATCCATTTATTATGGTGTTTTTATTGATATCTTGAGAATACAGAAAAAAAAATTTACCAAATAATATTAAAAATTAAAATAATTAGAGGGGGGAAGGGGGGAGAGATAGGTGTAAAAAAATGGCGTATCCTGGTGGCATTTATCCTGACTCTCCAGGTGGTTTAAAAAAAAAAAAAATCAAAAGAAATTCTTAATCAGTAAGGAGGCTGTTATAGTCCCTACCTCAGAGAGGACGAAAAATTTTTTTTTTTTTTTTTGAAAAATGGCGACTGCCTGAAAATAAAAATCATTTTTTACGCTTTTTTTGAAATTCCTGAATTTTTTTAAAATATTAAAAAAAAAAATTTTGACACGATGCTGGTAGGAACGATAAATGATTATATAAAGAAGGTTCATACAAAATTTCAAGTAAATCGGTTGTATAGAACTTGAGATAATGCCGGTACCAAGTGGAAAAAAGTAGTTTCGGGAAAACGCGTTTAAGGTTTTACGTTATACGATATTCGCTCAACCGGTCTAATTGCCACGTCACTAAAATGGCTATAACTTTGAAAATAACTTAAGTTTTGTAAAATCCTTTTAGGGCGATATTTTTGAATATTAAAACTATCGAATTATGAAAAAAAAATTTTTTTTTGATTTTTTCAAATTTCTTGAGTAGAATACCCCCTTAAGTTCTGGTCAGCCAACATTGTTTACAGTCTTTCCTTTTTCCTTAGTTTAGTCATCCATAAAGAGTTCATAAAGATGGATTGTTCTAAACACTTGTATTATTTATAATAATTTATTATTGTAACCGCGGCCTCTTTTGCTTTTTTACTTAGAGAACATTTTAATCATTGAGTATTTATGTTAGGGTACCGTGATACTTGTTTTCTAGAGCTAGTTGGTGTCAGCTAAAGTTTTAAAAGCTTACAGACATAATTTGATTACTGTTTACCTAGATGTCATTAATCAGCTTAAAGCTGTTTTGTGCAATTGGATAACTTAAAACAAGAGATTAGGTTGTTCGAAAAGGTTACGTCAGTGTAAGTATACCAATTGCTTTACGTGAAGCGAAACAATTCTGACAGTTTGATTACTCAAACTAAAATAAAAAGTTGATGTTTGGTGGAAAATATTTTCTTAAATAGAATTTAAGTGGCTTTTGTTTAACTTTTTGCCAAATTTAGTAACTTTATGCTGTAATTAAAGCCACATTAATTTACCTGTAAACAAATAAATTCACACTTAAACAGTCTAGAAGTACAAGGTATACTGAAGTGTTCTTAATAAATAGTGGATCCTTTAAGTTTTCGGCCTTAGTAGCGCTACAACTATATAGTCGAATAGGTCTCTGGGAACCGATTAATTTCTGTTTAAAATGAACATAACGCCATTGTACTCGAGCTATTACAGCCGGTCCGGCGAACAGCATGACGAGGCGAATCTCGTAGCCGCCCATGCGACAATTCAAGTCATTCGCAATCATCTGCTAGAGATGGGCACCTTCTTTACGCTAATTTTATGCTGTCGTGATCGACACACATGCAATTTCTACAACAATCTCATGGAAAAGCTGTTCCACATGTGGGGCATATCTATGGTGCGCTTTGTGGTGTTCCACAAGCACTCTGTGCGACGCGTAAATGGCACCAGGCGTTTCAATATCATACTAACGGACTCATTTCAAGCATTTCGGTGAGTCAAAACACCATTTAATTTACACATAATATAATGCTCTAACGATTTCAGTGAGATCGACATTGCGTCCGACTCGCGTCACAACAACTACAACGAGTATTACTATATCTTTCTGCAAATGCGCGATGCAAAGATACCGTCCAATCTGCAGCAGATCTTCGCATATTGCTGGGCGAACTCGATGATTAACTGTAGC
The DNA here is from genome assembly GCA_027475135.1 of Bactrocera correcta. Lineage (NCBI taxonomy): Eukaryota > Metazoa > Arthropoda > Insecta > Diptera > Tephritidae > Bactrocera > Bactrocera correcta. The sequence goes on along the minus strand of CM050325.1, from coordinate 76,869,654 downwards.
GTACAGACACAAAATGCGCGTGGTGAAATAATGGTCTACTCGTATTTTCCCTTTACGGACCACTTTTGCGGTAGCGTGGAACCGACGCTTATAAGTCGTTTCAATGGCACGCATTTCCTCAACCCGACACTATTTCCACGCAAGTTAAGAAACTTCCATGGCTGTGTCTTGCGCGCCGCTATTCGACACATACCACCTTTCACCTACTTGCGTACTGATGAGCGCGGCGTCAGCCATGTAGTGGGCGGCATCGAGGGCCATTTGTTGCGTCAGCTGAGCGAAATATTAAATTTCACAATAGAAGTTAAAGTGCCACCCGATAATATATTCCAGTTTGGCGCTATTAGAATGGTAAATACTAGAAGACTTGCGTGATTCCAAAATAATGCATGTTTGCCTTCCTTTAGCTACAGCACGGCGAAGCTGATATGGGTTTGGGTGCTTTCAGTCAGAGTCCCGCACTGCTGGATATTGTTTCAGCCGTTTCCAGCTATTACCAGACGCGTCAGATTTTATGCGTCTCGAAGAAGGCTTATATTTTTAAAATTTCCCGTTGGAGCAGTTCATATTTCCCTTCGATGCGATTACATGGTCACTCATTTGGAGCACATACCTGCTATGCTGGGCTTTGTGCGCTGTGTTGAGCAAATGTTGTAAGCAAGGTTTGGAGAAGAATGTACAGCCGTTCTTGAACTCTCTATCCATTCTACTTGGCATGCCAATAACATATACGCCAATTGGCTATTATGGACGCCTACTATTCGTCATCTGGTTATGCTTTACCCTATTGATACGTGCCGTCTACCAGGGTGTACTCTTCACTTACGCACATCATGATACGATCGCGCCTGTGCCGTCGAATTTGGATGAGCTTGTTGCGCGCAATTTCACGACCGTTATATCGTTTTTCAATCGTGGTTTACTAACTGATGTGGAGCTTTTAAGGAAACTACCAACAATTACAACAACTGGTTTGGATGGTATGAGCGTCTTCGATTATGTAAGACACGTCTCCAAACGGAATTACGTCGCGATTGAAACTCAAGATTTCTTGCGTCACTACAAGAAGCGACACAACAAGACGGATTATTTTGTGATTTTGAGTGATGATTTTATGAATTTTCAAAGCACCATGTATTTGGCAAAGCATTCATTCTTGATTGATCAGTTTGAGCAGGAGATTTGGTGGATACGCTCGGCGGGCTTGGTGAAGGGCTGGTATCAGTTAGAGTTGAGCGATAAAAATGAAGATCCAAATCAGGTTGATGTCATCATTTTGGAAGATATCTATGTCGTCTTTGTAATGCTTGGTATAGGCTTGAGTTTGGCACTGTTCGTTTTTGGCTTGGAAATTTTGTCACTTCGTGTAAAGATTTTAAAAAGGCTACTTTCTAAAATATAGTTAGTCCATAATAATGCACCTCGGTAGTTCTTAAACATAAATTTTGGCCATTAATAGCTTATGCATACACAAAATAAAATATTTCCTTTTTAAAATAATGAAAATCAATTCTAAAATATTGACAATTTCCGGAGGTATTCTTTGTTATGTAAAACTAGTATGGTACTAAGAAAAAATATATTCTCTCTACATTTTAATAAGCAATAAAATATAGCAATACTTCTGTGGAATAAAAATGCTTTTCTTAATTTTCCACATCTTTGAAGAAACCCGAAAATTTTACAAATTTTGTGTGGATCTGATAAGTACTAGTCCGTCTGTGTCCTTAGATTCCGAGTTCATCCGCCTTTTTGTCTGTGTAGCTTCATTTTTACCTCGTATAAAACTTTGCTTTCAATATAGAACATTTGCCAAAGTCTCTATACCGTCAACAGTCTTTGGAAAACTCATGTGGATATTATGGATATAATCATGATATCAATTAAACGATTTAGAAGCTTAACATGCCTGTTAGCAAGTTCTCTAGTCGTTTTGAGTGATGTCAGCGGGTCGATGAGTCGATGTTTTTTGAGATCTATCAGTAGACCACAGAGTACGATGAAGTTAGCAGCAATGATCGCAGACTGAAGCTCAGCTATGATGAAGGTTCATACGAATGCTCGACGAAGACGAAGACCAAGGGTTCTAGTTTTTGCTTGACAAAAGCTCGTGGTACTATAGAGACTACTCAGCCAGGGTCAACGAGGAATCTCTGAAGTGCAGGCCTGTCATGTACATACAGGCGGTACTACTTGCAGGATGGAACATGATGACTGCTGTCGCCAACCACCTTGACTGATGACCACAGCCTCGTTAGTTTCTTGCGAGCTTGTGGGTGCAGGGTTGAAGGCATCGTTAAGTTATTTCACCCAATCTTTTGTGATCAAAATAGGGGCCTGATGGTCCCAGAGTTCGAGATCGTAATCGTGGAGTGTGCCCCTACTTTTGCTGAGTTTGCTGGCCAGCTCGGAGAGTGCGGCTGTCTCAATGACCCTCACCAGATTGCTCAGCCTGTGCTCAACAGAGTACCTGGTGTCGTGACTGAGATGTGCCTGGGACCGAAGTCTGGATGCTGGTTGACATGACTTAAGAATTGGTGTGATTTTCCATGGTACTGTCTGCAGCTTCGTCGAACTGGTCAAGCGTGCTGTTATTCTGGATGGCTTTGAGGATTCTACAGACAGTATGAGGCAGCAGCGCCAATCATTTACTGCGAAGAAGCTCTTCTGATGCTCTGGTGCCAGCCAGGATCTTTACCGTTCCGAGAATCTGGTTAGGCTTCCATGTCGGAGCCCTCCTTGAATACTTCAGGCTTCAAGGCATCAACGACTGAATGGTACATGACGTTGTCATTTCTAAAGTCTCGCGATTCAAGCTGTGTCTCCACCTGAATGACACAGAGCGCGATATTGTTTGTTCACAATGAGTTATCTCGAAAGTAAAAGGACTGAGACGATTTAAAAAAAATTTTAAACCCAAACCCTTTAACAATTTTTAAAAAATTTTCAAAATAGGTTCCTTCTGCGTCGATGCAGCGCTGGCAGCTCGAGTTCCAAGCATTGAAGGCGTCACGGAAGGCATTCTCCGGAAGAATCTTGAGAGCCGAGGTGCATGCTGCTCGGATTCCCTCTATCGTCTGAAAATGCTTGCTTTTCATGGGCCTTGGGCCAATGTGAGCCGGGGCGTTGTCGTGGTGCAACTTCTAATCGGCTGACATGTCTTGTCGCATGCATGGTGGACGATGCCTTTGATGTCAAAAATAACAATGAGCACGTCCAGTTTTCACTTTGGATTTGCTCATTCATCAGCAGGCTCCTTCGAGCTCTCCAAAAGGTCTATTACTTTCCGGACAACCCCTACTAGGCTTAGATAGGTGGTCCAATAGAAGAAGTAGTAATGTAATGTGAAAGATAATTGAATGCTTTTTCGATGGTTTTGTTTGAGAATATCAGTCAAACCGTTACTAACAAACGGTGGTTAAGATTTTTCTTGGCTCTTGAGACCTCTAATAACCATGATTGCTTCAGTTTTAACATATTTGTTCCACCTTCATCGACACTTATGTTTTTGAAGATCAAGAAAAGAGCTTGAATTTCAGTGTAGTTGCGAAAAGGCTGCAATATACGAAGAAAAAGACCATCATAAAAAGCAAAAACTCATACTTGATTGTTTGAAAAGAAAAGTCGTATGGCATCGTTGCATGAATCGTTAAGGATTTATGAATAAAATATGCAGGTTTAATGGTGTCGCCTTCACTAAGCAGCAATTTATGCGGTTCCATACACTTGCTAGCACCGCATATGGTTTATTTTTATTTATTCACATTTTTTCACAAAAATTCGTCACTTGCATACCAGCGACACGTGTCAACAACACTATTGTAAGCCACGCCCTACAACAACCAATTTCAGCTCAAAGTTGAAAACCAAATGCATTGAATATCACACTCAAATACCACTACGATTTCAAGGCGAAAATCTATACTATAAGGAGGAATAAAAATAGCAAAACAAAATGTGTGTGTGTGTGTGTGTGTGTGTGAGGAAAACAAAAGACAAGTGAAGAGTTTTGACCTAGAAAGTATGCTTTTTTCAGTATCACGAAAAGAAAACGTGCATTTAAAGTGTTTAACAACACAAGCCATATACTGTTACACCGAGCGTGTGTTTGTGTATTGGACGCTTGTTGTTGTTTGGTTGTGTGCGAGTTCGCACACTTTGCTGTTGTGCATCCATAGAAGAGGTGCACATTTTACGTTGCACTTGATTCAATCATTTGTGCCGTGCATGACGACGTACTGCGATGCCAATTTACGAGTTTACGCCTCCTTCCGGCGCCCACCCGCCTTCACTTGACCGTCGCGTTAGCCGCTGGACATGTGCACGCGTGTGTGTGCTTTTTTCCATCAACCAGCGACCCTTATGCCACCTTGAGCTGGTTGCACATCGCTTTTTTTCTTGTTGTTGTTGTTGTGTTCGAGTAGAACCCTTTCGACGCTGGTCTTGCAAAAATCCAACGGCGCCTCATTAGCAAGTTATTTGTTGTGCTTGCATAATTTTAACGCCTCGTGGCAGTGAGGTGTATACCCCTCTCGTCCAATCATCGGGTTGTTGTATAGCACAGAAAAAGAAAACACAGAGAATGTGGAAAATAATGGGTCAAAAATGTGTCGCCACTCGTGTTGTAGAGACACATTTGAATGGCTTCGATGGCCTGGCAATTGGTTGCATTTATCACCCTGTCGCTGGTGAGCATATTGTCTCTTTGGTTTTGATATTGTTGACTTTAATTGGACCGCATAACTACATGCGTGGATCAGGGGCAGTGTCTAGGTTGCGTATCTGTAAAATATATAGGGTAGATTACGTTTAAAATTGGTTGAAGCAAGCTAAACTTGTCAACGTTAAGAGCTTCGCATTCAGAAAAAGGGGTTATATTATATACATACATATTAGGTTAGGTTTAGTATAGAGTTTTATCCGAGAGTTTAAGTTCACACTTAGGCAATTGAAACACCGGTCTTTTATAATAACAGAAAATACCAAACATAGTAAAAGAAACCCTCATTTAATATAGGTTAGGTTAGGTAAGGCTGGAAGGCATGCATTGACAGCTTCGGTCCTTTGCGATACCAAATGGAGTTCTGTTACTAAGTCTATGAGAAGTTCTTTAGGATTCCTGTACTTGACGCGAGTTTCAGCAGACTCTGTGTTGTCCCTATCGATAGTTCTTCCAGTGTATCATACCATGGAGACCCCAGATGCTTATAGCGTAGTCTTGCCAATGCGGGACAAAGGTACAAAAGATGCTTTATTGCTTTCCTGATGCCTTGCTCCAGACATTTCCTTCCGTCTTCTCGAACTCTTAGCCACATTCTGTTGCCACCAGACTGTCACCAGTTAGTATTCCGATCATGAAGTCTGAAATTTGTAGTCATTTGTAGCAAGTAACAGAACTCTTCCAATTTACTCTGAGCTCAATGAGTCATTCTCGAAACTGGGCAGCTTGATGACTGTCAAAAGTGGTTGGACAACTGCCTTGCATCTCGGTACTCTACGATAGTTGAAAACTGAAGAAAATGTACATAGGTTGCTATATATATTTCTGGACTAGGCAGCACTAAGTGTTGCCAGGTGCAATCTGACATTTCCATTGGAAAGTTTGACATCTTTTAGCATAACATCACTCAGAACGTTTTCTCATTTAATCGTGAATTGTTTTATTTACAGAAAATTTAAAAAAATTCATCTGGGCCCAAAAAAATGGAATTAACTCGTGAACATTTTCGTGCGATCATTTTTTACAACGCTCGACGTGGATTATCACGACAAGAGTGCATCGATGAACTAAAATCTTTATATGGCTATGAAGCACCATCCTATAGCACTGTGAAAAACTAGTATAACGAATTCAATGGTGGCCGATGTTCGCTCAAAGACGAATTTCCCTGAAGGTCGTCCAAAAAAAGCCGTTGTGCCAGAAAACATCGATGCCGTACGTGAACTGATAATGCAAGACCGTCATGTAAGATAGCTTCAGATAGAGGCATGCCTATGCATTTCTCCCACCAGCATATATTCGATATTGCTTGAACACCTGGCCGTAAAAGAGGTTTGTTCTCGTTGGATCCCGCACAATTTGACAATCGCTCAAAAAAAAGGCTCGTGTGGATTGGTGTAAAGAAATGCTGAAAAAGTACGATCGCGGTGCTTCAAAAGACGTTTATAAGATCTTCACAGGTGACGATTCATGGATCTATGCATATGAGCCCGAAACAAAACAGCAATTGACCGTGTGGGTCTTCCAAGACGAGCCAAATCCAACGAAAAAAAAAAGTTGATAAATATGCCTATTTTCATTATTAGGACAGAAATATATATAGCAGCCCGTATTATTATTGAAACGAGTGTCTGTTGAGAACTTCCTAACGCATATGTGACAGAGATAATGAGCCAACATCCACCGCTACCGATTCTCAACGACTGTTACAAATGCGGGTCAAAAACTAGATGCAGGTATAACTATAATTACAGCTTTTAGTCTTATTTAACACTCATAAAAACTACCTGTGATCGACTAGAATTCTATTATGCAAGGATTAACCCGGGTTTATAGCTCCAGTTTTTTGTCCACAAAGTCCTCTGCGACCTTACCAATGTTCCGATGTTCGGTCGGCAAAAACCTTGTATATGTAATATAATCGCCTGAGATTGATAGGAAATCGCTAGACATTCAGCAAAGAAGTAAGTATGTGAAGGGCTTATGAAACCGACCAGCTGGATCATGCAGTGAAATAGGTGTGGATTGAAAATGAGGAAGCTGTTGGTTTTGCTTTATGGATTAAAGATCTCGACTCCGTCGGAATGATCAGGTGGATTAGAACCTGGTACACTTGGAATCTCCATTTGGTGCCAAACAGCAAAAAGAAAGAACGACTGGCATGCTGTTGTAAACCAATGTTTCCATCAATTTTAACTTTTTTCAGTAGGATGGTCACCATGCAAAAATATACCTAAATTTTAAGTATCCGAGACGCAGTGAGCTTTTTCATGGATGGATTGTAGCACATGGGGAAGGAAGGAAGTCTTCTGCCAGAAACTATGAATCAACTCTTGTTTCAGACTGCTAGACCACTTAGTGTCTTTCAAGCAGAAGTGGCAGCCATCAAGTTAGTAACTGATGTATGTACTTCTCCGAAGTGCAGCTTCTTTTAGAGAAGTATGCATCCAGCTTGATAGCAGAGCAGAGCGAATGAGCTTATAAAAAAAAATGGGAGCGCGTTGTGGTTCTCATGCCTTCGTGCAATCGGTCGTTTGACTTATCTTCTTCGCGTGAGCTCAGCAATCGTTGGTCAACAAAAAGTAATTGTGGGGTTGCGAAAGCTTTCTAGCCCAGAGTGGAATATAAAAGGTCAATTGAATTGTTATCTCACAGCAAGGCTCATATCGCGACAATGATAAGCTTCCTAAATGGATATTGTTCTATTGACACCCATGCGTTGAGGCTAAAGATTTTGGAGGACGCAACTTGTCAAAGTTGCACAGAGGAAGATTATTTTGCTAACCTAAATTAACTTAAGGTTTCAGAGTTCTTTCCGGCAAGTTTTCTTAAAGGCCTTAATTTTGGCGAATATTTTAGTCGTTTTCCTTTTTTAAAATAAGAAATTGTTTCAAATTTTGTATTGGAAAAAGGAAAAGGCTTACGGTGACTCAGTTTTATCAAAAACATAAGCCTACGAGTGTTAAAAAGCCTTCAAAGACGGTCGAGAGATAGTTGACGACATTTGTCCTCTTCAACTGATGAAAACTTTAAAATAGTGAAGGCTGTGGAGCTGACAAATCGTCAGGAAAGTGTAAGAGAGATGACTCGACATCTCTTGCAAGTCCGTTCGAATGATTTTGAGGGATATTGACTCGTTTAGATATTTCTGATTTTATTTTTTTCCAAAAATAGTACCGACCTATTTGCGGTTCAAAAACGCAATAAATACCATCAACCACCGTATTCACCATGTGATTTTTTCTTGTTCCTCAAACTGGAATTGCCGCTCCGTGAGAGCCATGTTCAGTCGATCGAAAAGTTAAAAAAAAATAGCTGAAGGAGCTGAAAAAGCTTTTCGAGGGCTAGAAAAATCGTTGACATAAGTATATTACATCGGGTGGGGGTTACTTTGAAGGCGACAAACTAAATATTGATGAATAGATAAATATTTTGCGTTTTATTTACAACTTCCGGATACTTTTTTGTCACAATGTACACTATATATTTAACTGTATATATTTTTTTGTTACCATCGATTCACAAAAAAAATATTTTTGAGGGTAAGTTCCCTAATGCTGGCAATCTATTTAATTGATATTTCTAACGGCGACTTATTAGCTATCAACCGCACGTCTCCAAACCGAAAAAAAGCCCGAAATGTCATCATTTGCATTTACGCTTTCCGCTGCAGTTAATTATTTAAACATTAATAAGGTTGTCAATGTTGGGGGACATGAAGACCAAAAATGGTAAATGCCCAGCATTTAACAACGCTACCACAGCCGCTACCCTCGTTGAAATGGTCATGATTTCACATCTATGTGAGGGTGTTTGTGCACACGTTCAATGTGTGAAATTAAATTTAAAACCGACGTTGAATGGTTTCCTCCGATGTCCACGAATTTTCGTCGTAGTGGAAGGGGAGATATCCACACGTAACAATGTTGTGAGTGTATTGGAAAATCGTCGGTTTGCCGTTGGACGTTAAATGGAAAATGTTCGAGGGCAACACGCAAGCACACACACACACACATACACTTATCGGCGGATACATGACAGGTCAGTGGATCAAGTGCTTTAATTGCCACCATGCCCCCACCGTTTTCCAAAGGCCACACAGCAGAACATCAGCACACCCGAAGGCCGCAAGTGTGAGTATGCGAGTACAAACATATGGGCGATGGTGGACTCGTTATACGAGCATTGTTGTAATTTGTAATTTTGGCTCTGTGTTTTACTTCCTCGTTTTTGTTTGCCTTTTCTTCCATTTTATTTTTTTGTTTTTGGTATTTTTGGCTGAGTTAAGCTGATCGAAGGGCGTAGATACGTATGTATGTAGGTATAGTACATAATTTTTTACTTCCGCTTTCGGACTTAATCGCCCGGAAGACTAGAATGCCAAATGCATGCAACTGGGTGGGGTTGTAATTAATTTGAGGCTTATAATTGGTGAAATAAAAACGGAAAAACAAAAGTTGAAATGGGGGTGTTACTCATGTATACTATATGTATATTTTTTTATTAGGGTAGTCGTAAATTTTTTAAGTAATTTTTTTATAATTTTTTTTTAAAATAATTTTTTTCTTAATAATTGTTTTTTTTTTTTTTAATAATTTTATTTGTATTTTTTTGAAGAGAAGGAAAATATTTTCCGTTCAAATAATTTAACTCTTCATTGTATTTTCTTCTTTTTTCCCCGTACCGTTCCAAACAGTTCGCTTTTCGACTAGTGCTTGATCGAATGAAATCCGGACCAATTCCGTTACCGATGAACAGATTTGTTTATATTGAGTGCTCATTTTCAACTATTACGATTAAATATGTGGCAACAAAATATTTGAATGAACGCTTAAGAACTGCCAGATTGAAGCCAGTATTAACAGTTTTGAAATATATATTTCAAGAATTAATTTTAATTAAATTTTTCAAAAGGTGGCAACCTTTCTTTAAAATATCTGTCACAGAAATTGCCTTCAACGTTATTTAACTTAAAGCAAATTATTTATTATTACTTCCGCTAATGAACTGCAGAAAATGGCTAAATAGGTGGCAACTTTCCTTTAAGAAAATTTTCAGCCGTCACTTTTTAAAATTTCTTACTTTATTGACCAAGTTGTTAACATTTATTATAGTAAATATTTGCTTAAAATTGGGAAAGTCAAGAAATGTTTTTAAATAGGTGGCAACCTTCCCTAAAAAATATTTACAGCTATCGGCTTCCACAAATCTTTTTTGCTTCCTGCCTATATTGTAGAAATGGTTACTTTTATAAATTTTTAAGCGTAAAGTTTTCAAATAAGTGGCAACCTTTTAACTCTATTAGCTTTAAATCAGCGGAATATTAAACCTAAGAACAAAAAATTTACGGGAATTGATTCAACTTTTCTCATTCAGTGCTCTGGGTTATGCTCAGTTACACTAACCGATTTCGTGGCAGGCGAGCGATTTTACTACTTTCTAAAGAAATTTAAACAGAAACCACCCTAATGTGTATACTATAGTATATATATACCTGTATATCAGAATGACGTCAAAAGAAGGTATATATTTTAGTGAAGGAGTGTCTCAAGGTTGCAGGAAAGTTACGTAAATAAAGGAGAGTTGCCTTCGAAAATATATTGAAATACATTGAAAGGAGTCATTGGAATGAAATTTAACAGAATTAAATAATATAGTCGAATCAATACCGCTTACATATCTCCAGCATTAGACAAATTATTTAGCATACTATACTCTTCAACAAATCTTAAGTTCTAAGCTTTCTTCAAATGGCTAATAGACAACAAAAGTTTAGAAATAACTTTCCTAGTAAACACAATTTTGAACGCTACTCACATATCAGATCATCTTTTTCTTTACTGGCGTAGACACCGTTTACGCGGTTATAGCCGAGTTTACAACAGCGCGCCAGGTTGTTCTCCCTTTTTGTTGTTTGGCGCCAATTGGAGATTAAAAGTGTAGCCAGGTCCATCTTCACCTGGTCTTTCCAATGGAATTGAGGTCTTCCTCTTCGTCTGCTTCTTCCGGTGGGTACAGAGTCGAATACTTTCGGAGCTGAAGTGTTTTCATCCATTCGGACAACATGACCTAGCCAGCGTAACCGCTGTCGCTAAACTATGTAAATGTCGTCCTATATCTCATACAGCTCATCGTTTCATCGACTCCAATATTCGCCGTGGCCAACGCGCAAAGGACCATAAATCTTCCGCAGAACCTTTCTCTCGAAAACTCGTAACACTGACTCATCAGATATTGCCGTGGTCCATGCTTCTACGCTATAAAGCAGGACGGGGATGTGCGACAACTGTTTGTTTGATGACAGGGTATATTTCGTCTTGCCCTCGTCCACTATCAAACTCCTTTGCTTCTTTCCTTATCCAGTCTGGAGAAAGCAGAACTAACGACGCTACAAGTTTTACACTCTTATAAAAGATTATGCCTTCTCTGTATGGCTCTGCAGCTCGAATTATTTTCTCCAGGTGTAGGTTTAAGAAGTTGCATGATAGGGAGTTGCCTTGTCTGAAACCTCATTTGGAATCCAACGGCTCGGAAAGGACCTTCCCGATCCTGATGGAGCTTTTGGTATTGCTCAACATTTGTTTTCACAACCGTATTAATTTAGCGGGGATACCAAATGCAGACAAAGCTCCTTTACGTTCGTTTTGAAATCGACAAAGATTTGGTGTGTATCGATCCAAGATCTGGCGCATGGCAAATAGCAAGTCAGGTGTAAAGCCACACTGATAAGATCCAAGCAGTTTTTTGACGGTGGACTTTAATTTTTCATACAGTACGATAGACCCTCATATGCGATGTTGAGGACGCTTATCGCACGGAAGACGCAGATTGAGGGGTCTCCCTTTTTTGTGAATTTTGCTATTCGAACATCTTCATGCTCGGCCAATGGAACGTCCGCTTCATCTTTATCAATTGGGGAGCATATCAGAAGATAGCTGAAATAAATTCGGTTCGAGGTCTCAATTTCTAGCGCCATGCATCGGATGGTTTTTAGTTTTTTAACAGAATTATAACAAAAGTTGATTTAGTTTGAAAATTGTCGGCCATAAATTAAATCTTTTTAAAAATCTCGACACATGCGCCACCTATCGTGCTCGGTTTCTCGGTATTGTTGTTTTTCAGTGAAATTCCAAATATAGCTCCTAATTATTGAAAATATTTATAATGTCACAATGCCTATTAATGGATAATTACCATTAAGTATTTGAAGCGAAAACAGTAGATAACCCCCACAAGTCTAAAAAAAGTATTTCCATAAGAAATTCATTAACTCAACACACATTTTGATGACAAAAATGAAAATTTTAATTCCCAATGTACGAAAATAATTTGTCTAAGAATTTTAATACCAAAATCGCATGTCAAACGCCACCAAAGTTTGTTTTCATTATTTTTTTTTTTTATTTTTTTCTACGCTTGCCGGAAGAGTTTAAGTACACATAAAGGCGCCAAAAACGATTAAAAGATATTTCATAAAGCACGTTAAGCGTGGGTAAAAAGTAAAAAAAAACCAAAGAAATGTTTATGTGCAAATAGGCAAGTGCACACAGCAAACAATTTGGGGGATGTTTGCGGGAGTACGAGTAGATTTTATGATTGATTGCGGTTGACAGGGCATTAAAGCTGAAGCGGCGACATTCCTACGCCGAAAATTACCGCAAGCGAAATTCGTTCGTCATCCGTTGACATTGAGGGGTCTGAAATTACCCACTTTCATGCACCGCATTTAATTGCTTTCAAATGCAAAGTGATGGTATTAAAAAGTTTTGATCGATGAATTTGAAAATTCTTAAATGGATTAAATTTGAAATGAATTGTTTACACAAAGTGCCGGGATCATGTTATCAGTATACCAGAAGGTGTTACTTAACCGACACAAATGATGAAATAATTAGGCTTGTACTGAATTAATCAGTACAATGTTTCAGCGTAATTAAAAACGAAGAGTTGGGTGGTGAACCAATGATTAATTTGTGGTATTTTGGTGTTGATAAAAATATATTAAACAGCAGTCCTAGACTTTTTCAACTTTCTGAATAACTTTTGGGAGCCAAATCTGTCGTCTATTTTGTTTCGTTCGACAATTTTAGGCCACCAAGTTTCTGAGCCTACTTTCAAATTGGAACATTAAGAGGCCAAGATATCCCGTATTAATCGACTGAAGGCTGGACATTAGCAAAAATAATATGATAGTGTCCCATCATGCTCCGCGTTTGCTCTACCTTCCACTAATTCCTTTTACTAAAGTTACTAAGGGTAAGATCACAGACTTATTACCCTCTAGAGACACGCCATTCAAATCTATCTTATGAAAGAGTCTACCATCTATAATACCCATAATTTATTTTTTGATGTTCATGTATTTGTTTTAGGTCAAAACATGTTTCTTCAATCATAAAGAATTACATATGACTGACTTTGAGACCTGGACTTATAGTAACCTCGTATATGTGTATATAAAAATGCATAAAATAAACATCACTTGTTGGAAGATCCGTAAAACCACTGGTTAAGGGGTTACATGTGTTTCCTCGAGAAAAAACAGCATTTTTTTTAACAATTCTTTCAAAAAAAAATTTTCTCAAATAAAAAATGAAATATTTTATTAGAATTTTTTATTGTTGTAAATATACACTATTAACAAAGAAATTCTGAAATTTTTGAAAAAAAAATATTTAAAACTCGGCCATTCTGACGCCATTTCCGGTGACCCCTAGAAAAAGAGATGCGCCAGCTTTGCCAGGATAACTGCTTACAGGATCATCTAAAGTGAAAAAAATCGCTTTTTAGTTAAAACCTTAACTTAGAACTTGGACGAAGGAAAAAACCAGAAAAGTGGATTTTTGGTAGACATTTTTACAAAAAGACGAAAATTTCAGTTAAAATTGCGGGACTTTCTTTTCAAATAGTTGAAATCGAAGAAACAACCTTCGCCCAAGTCTTTGAGAGTTCTATCTCAAAGACCTGTAAAAAATTTCATGAAGATCGGTTCAGTAGTTCTCTAGAAAACTTACCAACCGACTTCAAAAACATAGTTTCGAGAAAAACCCGTTTAAGGAAAGTTTTACTTAGTCTAGGTAGCCTCGAGCGCAAAAGTTCTCAAGGCTGTATTTCCGAAACTACTACTCGGATTAACTTGAAAATTTAGGACAATATTCTAAAGGTGTTGTAGAGTTTTAAGAGACAATAAAAAAATTGGTTTTTCGAAACACGTAAACCCATGTAACCCCTTAATCCAATTTACGGTCAACAACAACAATATTGTTCATACTGTACATTAGAGGGTTGACTTACAGGGTACCGAAAAACCGAAAAATCGCGTAAATGTTCTACGATTATTTCTGAACAACTTCCTAAGAGATTATGTGTGTAAGGTCATTTTCGAGCCAGCGATTTTTTTTAGTTTTTGAAAAATCCGAATGAAATTTAATATGCAGCCACTTTGATATTCCATTCATCATTTTATGAAATCGACCAGATCGGAAAACTATATCACATATCTCCCATACAACCGATTATTCATACTTTTTAAACGTTGCCTTAAAATTCGCTGAGTCAAAACCGGTTTTAGATCCATAATATCATAGACGAAGTTGTTCATAGTAATCCGTAGAGCATTTCCCCAAGAAGCATTCACCACAAATAGAAAAAATGTGTTCGAGCACCTAAAAGATTTCTTCAGCGTTAGTTATAAACTCACATGTAGTGGCGAAGTACGGAAGAACGTTTCGGTGTCAAATCCCTCCAAAATTAGAGAATGTTTGTTCGGTAATAATAAAATATTGAATTTATACCAGAGGAAGTATCAGTTAAAGAGGGGAAATATATCTTGCTTCAATCAAGTTTAACTACATCTAAGAAGGTCGTGTGAAATTTTCAAATCGATCAACCGCTTCGGAGAAATTTTTCTCACCAAATCATAAAACAGCGTTTCGAGAAAAATGCGTTTAAGGTTTTGGGAGTTACAGTTTGGGGATTGCACTAAGTTGAAAAATTTTTCTAATACGTTTATATCTCCATTGTGGGGCTTTTAACAGGCCATTGAGCTATTGGGGTCCATGCTGTGAGGTTGAGAATCTCACCAGACGCCATCTGCAGAAGCTGTATGGAAGAAGATGAGGTGGAAACAACTCAACACCTCCTTTTTGACTGTTCCGCTTTTGGGGGGGTCAATAGTTAATCACTTGGGAGCGCATACCTTCAGACATCTCACCGAACTAGCGGGCGTGGAAATAAAACGCCTGTGCCAACTTGGATTGGCTTCTAAGCGTTCTGCTAATTTATAACCTTGAGCACAGGAGTTCTTTCTTTCTATAGCTTCACAAAGGGCTACATATAGAAGTCCAATGTAAACTAATCTAACCATATCTCCGACACTATTTGCGGCACCAATTCAACTTATTTTCAGAGAATAATTTTAAATGTATGTACACATATTCGATATACTACCGTGCCCAAAAAATAATAACATTTGAATTTAAACTGTGCGCGTCAAAGGATTAGGAGAATTATTATTTTTTTAGATTGGTAGTACTGTCAGTCACATTTATGTCAAATTTCATGTCAAAATATACATTAGTGTTTGATATACGTGTCGTTTTGTGAGCTGCTAAAAGTGAGTTTTTCGTTTTTTGCGATGTCGAAATTTGTTGAGCAGAGAATTTGCATTAAATTTTTTTTTCAGAATCAATTGTCTGCTGCGGATACGTTGAGGATGATGCAGAAAGCCTTTGGTGATGAGGCTATGTCTAAAAAAATGTTTACAAGTGGTATAGTGAGTTCCAAGCTGGCCGTGAACGTGTCGAAGACGAAGAGCGTCCAGGGCGACCATCAACCTCAACCGACGAAGCTCACGTTCAACAAATCAAAGGTTTGGTGTTGAAAAACCGTCGATTAACAGTTAGAGACCTTTCTGATGAAGTTGGCATATCGAAAGGCTCAGCCAATACCATTTTGAAGGATGTTTTGGGTCTCAAGCGCGTCAAATCTCGACTGGTACTGAAAACATTGAATTTCTTGGAAAAAAGTCGTCGCGTTGAAGTGTGTGAAACGATGCTTTCTGACTACCGGGGTGTCGTGAAATGCATTATAACTGGCGGTGAGACTTGGATCTATGCTTACGATCCCGAAACAACCGAT
Organism: Bactrocera correcta; assembly: GCA_027475135.1. NCBI lineage: Eukaryota > Metazoa > Arthropoda > Insecta > Diptera > Tephritidae > Bactrocera > Bactrocera correcta. Next base: position 76,853,795 of record CM050325.1, on the reverse strand, counting down.
CAATCGAGCGAATATCGTGCTAAAAGGGAGCCGAGACCAAAAACATCGCGCCAAAGTCATAGTAGTAAGTAGAGTGAGGCTGGTAGGTAGTGCGTCCCCCGCGGCTAAACTGGAGAGCAGGCTGTCTATAATGAACCAATTCATAATGGATGCTTGTCATTGTGTCTATCCACTAACGGCGAACATCAGGAAAGAAACCTTGGTAGTGCTTAGGTAGTCAGTTCGCAGGCTTTTCAACAAAGTCAAATGCACGGGCAACTGAAAAGAATATAAGCGCCACTTAACAACCTACAATTAATATAAGAAAAATAGGTCCGCGAAGAAGAACAGTTTCAGGAAATTCAATGACAACGTCTCCTCGACCCCAGAGTCAGCCAGACTGCACAAGGATTTGTCTACAGGCAAGACGGAAACAGCATTATCCATTGAAAGACATGATGAGACCTATACGATCAGCGCAGAGGAGGACACTCTTGTTTATACCGTTCCCGGAGACGGTTCGGGATGACTTCAGTTATAGTCGCATATTAGCCAGATCGCTCGGATTGGACAGCTGCAAGAAAATTATTCACTGCAGACTCAATCAAGAGGCCTCCTTCTCGAACTATAACTCAGCAGTGGCGGACCGCAGCTTTCTATCACTTTTTCAATAAAGTGTGCAAGATCTCTTGCCACATCTTACTTCCTTCATGCTAAAAAGGATGAAAAAGATTGTAGATAACTACCCAAGATCGAAGTAGCGAACCCCTACACGTCAGTCAGCATACCTACAGAGTAGGCAAATCTACTAACACTTAACGTTTGAACTTCAGAAATCGCTGGAAAATGGCGAAGTTGCGATATACGCCTTTCTTGACATCGAAGATGCTTTTGACAATGCGTCCCACGCAAGTGTCATCAAGATAATGGAGTAAAAGGGTATAACGGTTCCAGTGTGCAGATGCATTGAGGCTGTACTGCGTACTAGTACAGCTGAAACCACTGTAGGTGAGAGTAAGATTCGTTTCGATACTACGAGAGACTGCCAAGAGGAGTTCAATCCTCCTACTATGGAGCCTAGCAGTAGATGTGCTGCTTGAGTTCCTCACAAGCAATAGGATTCGGAGCCACGGGTACGCCGATGACTTAGTCATAATGGTACGAGGTAAATTGAGAACACTCTCTGCGACATTGTCCAAAGAAGCTTAGGTCTAAATAAGTTATGGTGGAATACGGAGGGGGGTTTTATCCTAAGTCATCCGTAAGTCACTAAAATCTTCATTTAAGCTCATTCGGCCACCGCGTACATTTAAATACATTCATTGGAAATTTGGAAAATTTCAGCGAATTTAGTTTCCAACATACAAATATTGCAGAACAAACAACTAAATATAGCGCTCACCTGTACAAAAACAAAATCAATTCAAAACTCGTCAAAATACAATGTTTATTCCACACCAAAAATAAATTCGTCTGGGGAGAAATATTCATAACATTTCATTAATTTGCACATTCAAGTGAAATAAACGCGAAAAAGTTGTGAATGAATACACAAATATATTATTATATACATATCTACAGAAGTAGTTAAAATAATGTGGCAGCGAGGTATTTAGTAAAACAATTTTCATTTTTTCTATGTAAACAAATTTTTAGTACTGAAATATGTATATACTATTATGGACACAAAACAATAAGACTTTTTAATTTGGATTTCGCGCGAAAAGCCATTTGTCGAAATATTTTTTTCATGATTTGTATGACAGTCAGTGACAACTGTGCCAAATTTCATATCAAAATAATCAGTAGTGTTTAGTATACGTTCTGAAGTACAAGTACATAAAGTTCATACGGGGATTTTTACGATGAGTGAAATTATTCAACGAAGAAGTTTCATTGAATTTTGTGTGCGGAATCAAATTTCTGGTGCTGAAAGGTTCAGAATATTGGAAAAGGCCTTTGGTGATAATTTGTTTGTCGCGAGCGAGAGTTTTTGGTTGGTACAAATTATTCAAAGAAGATGAAACTGGTGATCAACACGTCTATAAAATAAAGGAATTTATGCTTAAGAATCGACGAAGGACAATCTCATATTTTACTGGCAGCGTTGGAATATCGGAAGGATCAGTGAAACCATTTTGAAAGATTATTTAGTTCTAAGAAAAGCGAAAGCACAATTGGTTCCAAAATCAGTCAATTTTTTCGAACCACAGCATCGCGTTAGTCTTGGATCTATGCTTACGACTCGGAAACAGACGATCAATCGGCCAAATATCTTGGCAAAAGTGGACCGAAGCCGAAAAAAATCATGTTAAAGCGGCCCAAAGATCAAAGTTATGTTGACAGGATCGATTATCGAGGTGTGGTGTACTCCGAATTCCTTCAACCTAGCAAACTGTCAACAAAGAATGCGTTTTTGCGAAGCTATTCGTAAAAAGAGGTCGGAATTATGGGTCGACAACTCTTGGTTTTGCACCACGATAACGCACCGTCGCATACTGCTTTGATTCTTCGCGAGTTTTTCATCCAATTTTCAACCAATATCGTGCCGCAACCATCATATTCCATTAATTTAGTTCCATGTGACTTCTGGCTATTCAGCAGACTCAAACGACCGCTTTGAGTTAATTGAAGAGATTAAAAAATTGACTTTAACAACTATCTCGAAGATTGGAAAAAACGTTGACACCAGTATATTTGGGCCAGTAGGCACTAATTTGAGGGGATTGACATAGACTTTGAAGAATAAATAAAGAATATCAAAATTCTGAACAAAGTCTTACTATTTTTTGCCCATAGTAGGACAAACTTATTTACACCTTGCATTCCCATAGATTTGTATAATGTAAACGAATTTAAGCAAAATTTCATATAAATATACATACAATTACTTATGTATTATATATGTACATATGAATCTGCTATACGCACCAAAATGCGTCTGCTATCGGCCAAATGCGTCTGCTTAGCGAAATATTTGTCTGAAGAACAAACGAAAAGTTAATTGAAATTTTGAGAACTGAAACTAAATTAAGTCAAATCTGTACATATACACATACATATATGTACTTATATAGAATGTAAATGCATATACGTATGACAACAGACGCTGCCGTTCCCACGTGCCAGAGTGATGTGTCTTGATGTTTCTACATGTTTTGGGTGTTGCAAAGAATGTTTAGCAATGTGCCAACACACAATTATTTATGTATGAATATGTAATTCAGTGTACATACTATATGTATTTATGTTGTACTTAGGCAATTATGTTGAAGGAAAATCATTCTGTAGTGCACTGACGTTTAACGCTTGAGCAAAGTGAAAATGAGGCATTTTCCTTCATATTTTTTGGTATAAGTACACTGAAAGGTAACGGAAACAAGTCAGCAAAAAAGCCCTGAATGTTTGAAGGAATATAGGAAATATAGACGAAATTAAGTACCTTGGTTTGACAAACTTCGAAATTATTGAGGATGCTCAACTCACCTCACTTTTTATTATTACTTTTTATTATTACTGCGCTTAAGGGGTTATAAAAAGTTTTGAATTAAAAAAAAATCGAGTTCGTTTGCTTATACTACTGTGCCCAAAAAATAAGATGACATGGTATTTATTTTGATAATTCTTTATTTATTCTTCCAAATCAATTTCATCCCCTTCAAAGTAATCCCCTCCCGATGCAATGCACTTATGCCAACGGATTTTCCAATCTTCGAAACACTGGTTGTAGTCACTTTTCGGGATGGCCTTCAGTTTCGTCTTCGCTGCGGCTTGAATCTCCTCTATCGTATAAAAACGGTGTCCCCGGAGCGGTCTTTTGAGCTTGGTGAACAGCCAGAAGTCGCACGGCGCCAGAACAGGTGAATACGTTGGTTGCGGAACGATATGGGTTGAGTTTTTGGCGAAATGATCACGAATTATGAGGACAGTACCAAGAATTGCCTTTCCACATTTTGATTTTTGAGCGATTTTTAGTCTCGGCCCTCTTTTGGCACGATATTCGCTCGAATGATCGGTTGTTTCGGGGTCGTAAGCATAGATCCAAGTCTCGTCGTCGTAAGCATAGATCCAAGTCTCGTCGTCAGTTATAATGCATTTTATGACACCCTGGTAGTCGGAAAGCATCGTTTCACACACTTCAACGCGACGCCTTTTTTCTAAAAAATTCAATGTTCGGTACTAGTCGAGATTTGACGCGCTTGAGGCCGAAAACATCCTTCAAAATAGTATTGGCTGAGCATTTCGATATGCTAATGCCGGCTTGGAACTCACTATACCAGTTGTAAAGATTTTTTTAGACATAGCCTCATCACTAAAGGCTTTCTGCACCGTCCTCAACGTATCCGCAGCAGAAAATTGATTCCGTAAACAAAACTTAATGCAAATTCTGTGCTCAACAAATTTCGACATCGCAAAAAACGAAAAACTCACTTTTAGCAGCTCACAAAACGGCACGTATCTCAAACACTAATGAATATTTGAATGAAATTAATGGAAAATAATTCTCCAAATCCTTTGACGCGCGCAGTTTAAATTCAAATGTCACCATACTTTTTGGACACAGTAGTATATTTTACCCTAGAGTTGCTCTAAAGACTTAGTACGTACTTCTAGAGATACGAATCTTTAGTCTGTCCATAGCCTTCGCCTTCAGTGCAAATCATATGATCTGACTATGACCTGATCCTGATCTCACATTAAAGGTTATTGCGACTGCCGTCTCTATGAGATCAAAAACTAAATGGATCCGAAAATTTGTGCAAAATTTCAGATCGATGTCTCAAAAACTGAGGGAATACTTTTTCGGTTATATACCGACAGACACACAGAAAGATGGACAAGGCTAAATCGACACAGGTCGTCATGGTGATCATTTACACATCCGACCTTTTCTGGGTATAAAAAGTACTGAAATGTTTATGTATTCCAACCTAGAACAACTACAAGTTAATATACACGTGTTGTTAATTTGTGCTTCTTCTGTTATTATTATTATTATTTTTTTTTTGCTTTTTCTTAGTGTTATTATTAATTGTTTGGCAATCAGCAGCGCGAACGTGCTGTTGTTATGATTCAGACCATTGCGTATTCGCTAACAAGCAGAAGCAGCCGCAGCTGGTACTGCTTGATAGCGCCACAGCCGCACTCGCGTTTACTTACACACCTGCGCCTATCTGCAGTCTTCGTTCTTCAATCTCCAACTTGCTTGCTAAACGCTCCATATTCTTGGCTCATTGTTTTTGTTCGTGGCATTCTTCATTTATGATATGCGCCAATTTGTTTAATTGCGCAGTCTTTTTTCCGAGAATTATTTATGCGCCCACAAATCGCCGACCTGTGGGGCACTTTTTGTGTGGCCACTGACCAAACATTACAACTTTTATTCATGTGTTTATTGAATTATGTGGGTGAAGTTGTGGCAATATTTTTGCATTCATGATTCGCTTAATTCCTAAATTCCTAACGATATTCCGACTTATCAAACTCTGTATGAAATTAATTTTGTTGGATTTTATTTTTTGGTGCGTACAAAAATCCATTTATTATTTGAATTATTAATGAGTTTGCGTTTATCAATTGGAATTATTTAACTTTGATTTCAGCTGTAATAAATAAAAATATATGATGAATAAAAAATATAGAGAGTATTTATGCGGCTAAGTTAAAGCTTTTATTGATTTCATAAAATCACCGAAAAAATCGAAGATCTTTTTTTTTTTATTCATCGAGAGGTTAAAGTTATGTTTGGTTGAATTGGTGTGATGTAGGCTGGGGGTTTTTAGTCATCAACTGATTATATTAATAGCTTATCTGGGGTTTTCTTTAAAGAATTTGTGTGACTCAATGATTTTGTAGTTTTTTTGTGGTTGCTATTAGTTTGCGGTTATTTTTTGATAACTTTAATCATTTTAACAACATTTAATCCATATAGATTAGTCAGAAGCCTTTGAAAATTATAAAAACAAGAAAAAACGTTAACTTCGGTTGCACCGAAGCTAAATACCCTTCACAGGTGCATTTCTGTTAGTAACTATGTGTCCAGTTTGTATAGAAGCTATATACTATAGTAACTCGTTCTGAACAATTTCTTCGGAGATTACATTGTTACCTTAAAAAATAATCTATACCAAATTTCGGGAATATATCTTGTCAAATGTTAAAGTTGTCCATACAAGGACTTGATTCCGATCGTTCAGTTTTTATGGCAGCTATATGTTATAGTTAACCGATCTGAACAATTTTTTCGGATATTACATTTTTTCCCTAGAAAATAATCCATACCAAATTTGGTGATGATACATTGTCAAATGCGAAAGTTTTCCATACAAGAACTTGATTCCGATCGTTCAGTTTGTATGGCAGCAATATGCTATAGTTAACCGATCTGAACAATTTCTTCGGAGACTACATTTTTGCCTTAGAAAATATTATATACCAAATTTCGTGAATATATCTTGTCAAATGTGAAAGTTTTCCATACAAGGACTTGATTCCGATCGTTCAGTTTGTATGGCAGCTATATGTTATAGTTAACCGATCTGAACAATTTTTTCGGATATTACATTTTTTCCCTAGAAAATAATCCATACCAAATTTGGTGATGATACATTGTCAAATGCGAAAGTTTTCCATATGAGAACTTGATTCCGATTGTTCAGTTTATATGGCAGCTATATGCTATAGTGGTCCGATATCGGCCGTTCCGACAAATGAGCAGCTTCTTGAAGAGAAAATGACGTTTGCAAAATTTCAAAAGGATATCTTAAAAACTGAGGGACTAGTTCGTATATATACAGACAGACGGACAGACGGACAGACAGACGGACATGGCTAAATCGACTGAACATGACAACATCCTGATCATTTATATATATACTTTATAGGGTCTCCGACGCTTCCTTCTGGGTGTTACAAACGTCGTGACAAAGTTAATATACCCTGTTCAGGGTATAAAAATAGAAATTCGTAGTATGCTGAAAACCATCGGAAACGAAAATGAAAAAAAAAAATAAAATAACAAATATTAAGGGAAAATATCGATATAGGTAGGCGAAAGGAATGCGTGGTTGTATTTTTAAGGGTTAAAACCGATTTCTAGTAACAATACGAGTCTTATAAAAAAAAGTTTTATAATAATATTGTAGGCAGAGAAAAGATCTATAACTTTTCTCAGCAAACGCGAAAAGAAGATCCCACTAATCGATTCAAAACTGCTTTTTTACTGTTGATACTACGAAATGATTGGCGAATGAAATAAAAAGCAGTTTTTTATGGTTTTTCGGCTTTTAATATGATCTCTTACTTTTTTGAGCAAAGTTACCACAGTAATGTATGTACATATATAACTTTGATATCATGAGATAGAAAAGATTTCAGCAATCATTGGACCTACTAACATTGAAAAAAAAATTTTAAATTTGAATTGAGTTTTTTTGATTGGATATTAGAATTTTTTTCACATAAAAAAAATAAATGTTTTAAATTTAAATAATACAGTGTGCTTGGAACATAAGAAGCTAACTCTACACCATATTTTGTGAAAGAAAAAATTTTAAAACAAGATAAAAATAAAATACACAAAGACGGGTTAAATGAAAAATGTTTGTATACAATGGTTACATAGGTTGCTATATATATTTCTGGACTAGGCAACACTAAGTGTTGCCAGGTGAAATCTGACATTTCCATTGGAAAGTTTGACATTTTTTAGCATAACATCACTCAGAACGTTTTGTCATTTAATCGTGAATTGTTTTAACTATTTACAGGGAATTAAAATTTCATTTCGGCCAAAAAATGGAATTAACTCGTGAGCATTTTCGTGCGATCATTTTTCACAACTTTCGACTTGGATTATCACGACAAGAGTGCTTCGATGAACTAAAATCTTTGTATGGCTATGAAGCACCATCCTATAGCACTGTGAAAAACTGGTACAACGAATTCAATCGTGGCCGACGCTCGCTCAAAGACGAATTCCGTGAAGGTCGTCCAAAAACAGCCGTTGTGCCAGAAAACATCGATGCCGTACGTGAACTGATAATGCAAGACCGTCAAGTAACATACCTTCAGATAGAGGCATGTCTATGCATTTCTCTCACCAGCATACATTCGATATTGCATGAACTCCTGGCCGTAAAAAAGGTTTGTTCTCGTTGGATCCCGCACAATTTGACAATCGCTCAAAAAAAGGCTCGTGTGGATTGGTGTAAAGAAATGCTGAAAAAATACGATCGCGGTGCTTCAAAAGACGTTTATAAGATCGCCACAGGTGACGAATCATGGATCTATGCGTATGAGCCCGAAACAAAACAGCAATCGACCGTGTGGGTCTTCCAAGACGAGCCAAATCCAACGAAAAATAAAACAAAAAAAAAAACATTTTTGTTGATAAATATGCCTATTTTCATTATTAGGACAGAAATATATATAGCAGCCCTCGTACAGAACGTTTTAGTCATTGCCACCAACTTTGCATTAAAACTTTTTCCTATAAAACTCGTAACTTTAACGGAAATGGATAAACATGCTTTTTAACCCTTAAAGATTTCATTTTCATTGTAGAATATGGTAGGACGAAAACATGCTCGACGACTAAAAGTTTTGTGTGCTCTGCCCACTAAAAGTGGATCTGCTTCAAATACCATGGAATAAGCCTCCTCAAACTGATTGGTCCTTATTAATGTGGCTTTGGGCCAGAAAAGTCAACAACTGACCCGATACTCACAAGTTTTAGAAAAGATCCATGAAAAGAGGAGCGATACGCAACACCTTTTCGTTGATTTCAAACCTGATTTTGATAGCAGGAAAAGAAGCTGCCTTTATGGTGCTAAGTCTGAATTTGTCATCCCCGCCGTTCGATACCAAACGAGGTTCCAGGCGAGGCGACTGCCTTTCATGCGACTTCTTTAATCTACTCTTGGAGAAAATCATTCAAGCTGCGGAACTAAATATATGTTAGAGTGAACAGCATATTCTTCCCACGGTAAGTTGTTCCAGGTTGAAAAAAGAAGCAAAGCAAATGTAGACAACGAGAGCAAGACAAAATATCTCCTGTCATCGAACAAACAGTCGTCGCACTTGCTCCCTTGGCCCCCAAGTCATTATTGACAATAATCGTTGTGATTTACGTAAGTACCTGCCAACGACGACTTTATCTTACGGTGCTTTCTTTGAAGTACATAGAGCACATAGATCAATACAATGCGTTGATCAGCCCCCAAAGGATAAATGCAATTTGCACGTATTTTCGGTTCCAATTGGTCTAAGTGGATAGGGACACCTTTTCCACCTTGGTAGGGTACGAGGCACATCTAAAACCTCTGCCGTACTTTGGGTCCGGCACCCAGCCGCGGTTCACTCCAAACTGGATTGAATTTGAGTAAACTCCAAAGGCTAACTGCTCCCCGTGGTACCAGGTTAAAGTCTATGGTAAGACCTTGTAGCTTTTGCTACTACTAGTTGAGCACCTACATCTCAATTACTGGTGACATTTGTCGCTTGAGCTTCAAATGTCTTTTTAATAGGAATTTCATTCAAAGTCTATAATACAAGGTCTGTCGCAAAAGAAACAGAACTTTTTATATATAACTGTTTCTGGTGGCGCCACCTATTGGTGGATATATGAAATAAAAAGTTTGATCTCTTGTTGATATTTCGTAAAAATTTAAAGACAATTGGATAACTACAATCGATGTTATCGATCAAAAAGTGACAGCAGCTTTTGGTCATCGGTCGTAAAATGCAAAGAGCAAATATTAAATTTTGTTTTAAATTTGGGAAAACGTTTACTGAAACATTTCAAATGATGAAAAAAGTTTATGGTGATCAGTGCCTATGCCGTAGTAATGCGCATGAGTGGTTCAAGCGATTCCCAGAAGGTCGTGACGACCGCTGTGACGACGAGAAGTCGGTCCAAAAAAACTCGTCTTCAGAAGTCAAAAATAAAGACAATGCTGATTTGTTTTTACGATTCCGAGGGTATTGTACACCGAGAGTTCGTCCCACCTGACCAAACGATTAATTCTGTGTTTTACCTTGGTGTTATGAAGCGTCTTTTGTCACGCATTCGTCGTGATCGACCAGAATACCGTGAGACAGGGTCCTGGCGCCTGTTGCACGATAATGCGCCGTGTCATCGGTCGACTCTTTCACTGATTTTTTGAGAAAAAACTCCATATTAACCATTAATCACTCACCCTACCCCTCCCTGATCTGGCACCCTGTGATTTTTACCTATTTGGAAAAATTCATTTGCCCATAAAAGGACACTGGTTTCAGGACATTTCAGCTATCCAAAAGGCGACGACCGATATTCTCAAGAGCATTTCGAAAAATGATCATATACACTCAATTGAAATGCTAATTGAGCGGGCTAAATGCTGTATCGAAGCACAATGAAAATAGTTTGAATAAAAAAATATAACTTTAGAAAAATATTAATTTTTTGTTGTTTTTTTACTTAACAGTCCTGCTTCTTTTGCGACAGACCATTTCAAGTTGAGTATTATAGCACTATTTATAACATACACTATGCTGATTTCGGGGCAAGCCCAAAAGAAAGACAAGATCGACGTTACGAGTTTTCGAGTGAAAGGTTCTGCGAAAGATTTATGGTCCCTTGCACCAGTTTATGGTCTTCACCAGTAAAGAAGGAAGAACCCTTAAAAATCATAGGATGTGAACATTTGGCGTCCAAAGATCTTCCGTGCTGCCGAATATCAATTATTTGCTGAGTGATCATATAAGGCTTTAAAATAAGATGTCTTTTTTGTATGCAATTTGCAAGAAATGTATGAGAAACCAGTATATAATCGTAAAATATTGTTGAGGTTAATTGGCAACGAAGTCATCCAACTATAGATCCAAGAAACGATATGTTTCGTTTAGTCGCAACAGAACGTAAGGGGTATTAATTAGGTTTAAGGGAGCATGAAAAGAGGTGGTTAGTTACATGCGGAGTTTCAATGCCATCACAGACCATTCGATGTTATCGGATTAGTTTCGAATATTATCGTTCCAATAGCTGCCTTTTGGCGATACTTTTTAGCTCAATAGATGGTGTAGACATAAGTTCGATTATGTTGCTCAAGAGAACTTCAAATACCGTGGACTTTTTGTGATGAATTCTTTAATAGTAACCTTGATGAACACTTAATTGCAAATGCTCTCTCTGAAGCACAAAATTCAGCAAGAACTATTTAGTATTTTACTCGAGTTTTCCCCTTTTCTGAGAGACTTCTGTATATTGATCAATTAGTTGCTAGAATAGTTCGTACATATACTTACATATTGTAAATTTGCTGATGAAATTAATAAATACAATATAAACAATTTAGCTACTAAATTATCATTTGCATACATATATTTCTGAATAAAGCAAGTTTATTGATTAATTAGGCCAATTTATAAATCACATGCGACCTATAAACTGCAAGCACATGTTACAATGCACTTTTCTGCACATTTGTGGGGTTTCCTCATTAAAATGATTCAGCCGTATTTCACACTTGATTGCTTGACCCAGTGCAAATAATAAAAGCCCATTGACTAACCGCCGGTACACATACATATATGTATACATAAAGCATATACACATACACTCAATTGTGGTTATTATCTGCTGATAAGCAATGCCTAGTCATTTGGTGAATCACGCGCTATCATTTGCGTAAATAGCGGCAACAATAACAAACATAACATTCATAGGCCCAGTACTCTAGTGAATATATGGTAAATATCAGCGCAAGTACTGATATAAGTAATCATACACCTACATTTGTTTGTATGTATAGTAGGTGTGTAAGCTGTCTAGGCACCCTGTTGGAAAATATTTTGAGTTTTTTTTTGGTTAATTTCATAGTTCGTTTCATTACTTCTTCTCCGTATACAGCAAATACTTTCCGAGTTGATCCAAAAACAATAAATTTAATGAGTGCTAATAATAGATATGCTCAGAGAGCACTATGGGGAAAGTAAATGAATTTTTTCTTATGACTTAAAAAGTTGGTCTGACAAACTTCGATAGAAAGAAGTCCTTTGTTTGAAATTTGGTGTGTTTCAAGAGATCTGTCTCTTTACAATCTATGAAAATTTCTCAAAAAGGTTGCGATGTCGTTGTCAGTTAGACATATAGCTGAGAGGCAGCAAATCAGAGAACACTTTGGTGACAGTATGTATATGAATTAGGGTTCGTATAGCTGCCGTATTTTCAGAATCTGTCACCTGAGGCTTTCTATTATTCTCAGATTTCCATAAATCACTTGAGACTGGGGTCTCTTTTGAAACAATAAAAATGGTGTCTAAAAGAAAATCACGATAATAAGAGAATAACTCTCGTTGGCTGCTCAAAAATACTTGGATCAATATTATTATATTGTATTAACCCCACTAAACATAGAAAATCTGAGAACCAGTAACCTCTAACCTCTAACTTTAACTGTACTTCACTTTATTTAGTGAGGTGTAGAAAATCTCAATTAAAATAAGACCAGTTCCTTGAAGAAATCTATCATTTGCTCCACTGGGTTGTCATATTTATTAATCTACAAATATGTGTAACCGTCTGCATTCTAAATTTTGTGTATTCGAGTATATTATTGCTATATTGCGAAGTTGACGCGCAATTGCGATGTAGGCACACTCACTTGCCAAATTATATAGAGTTGAAAAAAGTCAACGGAAATTTTACGAAAAAGAAAAATAAATACATACCAAATAGTAAACATCGCCAACAGAAAATAACAAAACATAATAAATCGGGCGTGAAATCGTAAAGTATTTGTCAATAAACATAATTTCGCAGGTAGCAATAAACGAAGCAGGTCCATAAATGGCTATAGAGGTCTATATGTGTGGATGTGTTTTTATGTAAACATGGCTGAATTGTACATAAATTATTATAACAGTAATATGTACATTTGTTTACAATTTTCTGATCATTTGCTTTCATTATTAGAAGTTAAAAAACATGTTTGAAAGTAAATTTTTATATTCAAAAAAAAAAAATATTTTCTTAAAAGAGAAAAACTCGTCATTCTTTGTGGAAACTCTCTTCAAGTATAGATTTTGGTATTAATATTATGCGAATAAAATTTTTTCCATTTCTACGGTGAAGCGAACGATAAATATCGAGTATATATATACCTACATATATATTAGATTTCAAGCGCAATAATTTAGTTGCATGTATATTTTTCGACCATAAGATTAATAATTATCAAAAAAGCAATCAGCTCAGAATAAGTCTATTAAATATTTTCTAATTTTTATGGATTTCTCCCGCAGATTTTATTATAAACATTTTCCACAGGCATCTCGTTATATTTTACAGTCCATAAAAATTTTACTTCCGAATTTTTGGTACGAAAAATATAAATTTCTGAATAAACTGTATCGAAAAGAGTTCTAGTATGTACTTTGAATATTTTTCTGAACTTTTAATATATTATAAAAATTTTTGTAATTAAAAAAAGTATTTAAAATTAAAAAAAAAATTTATTAAAAATATTAAAAAAAAAATTATTAAAAAAGTATTTGAAATAAAAAAAAAAAAATATTAAAAAAAAAATTAATATTTGAAATTAAAAAAATATATATTTATAAAATTAAAAAAATAAATATTTATTACAAATATTAAAAAATAAACATTAAAATAAATTCAAAAAAAATATTTATAAAATTAAAAAAAATATATATTTTGTAATTAAAAAAAGTATTTAAAATTAAAAAAATTTATTAAAAATATTAAAAAAAATAAATATTTGAATTAAAAAATATATACTTATAAAATTAAAAAAATAAATATTTATTACAAATATTAAAAAATGAACATTAAAATAAATTTTAAAAAATATTTATAAAACTAAAAAAAAAATATTTTTTTAATATTTTTAAGAAATATATAAATATAATAATTCTTTTTAATAAGTATTTTTTTTTAATAAATATGTTTTCGTAATTTTGTAAATATTTTGTTTTTAAACTTTATAAATATTTTAAATTAAATTTATATATTTTTTTTTAATTTTATAAATATTTTTTTTAATCAATAAGTTTTCGTCATTTTATAAATATCTTGTTTTTTAACTTTATAAATATTTAAATTACATTTATTTTATTTTTTTAATTTTATAAATATTTTAAATAAATTTATATATATTTTTTTAATTTTATAAATATTTTTTTAATTTTAAATATTTTTTTTTAATGCATAAAAAGTTCAGAAAAATATTCAAAGTCCTTTCGATATTTCGTACAAAAAAAATTCGGATGAAAAATGTTTATAGAGTGTAACACAACGAGCTGCTTTTTTATTTCTAGTTTTATTGTGGAACAATGGAATTTAAAATAAATAAATAATATAATAAATTGCATACATTTTTTACCCATTCAAACTCAAAGTCCGAAGTTACGTATACGCCCTGTATAATGATATGAATTAGTCATTTCTTCATAAATAACAATACTAATATGTACGTCATTCAGTAATAATTTTGCCATGAACAGGGTATACTTAGTTTGCAACGAAGTTTATAACACACAAAAGGAAACGTCAGAGACGTCAGAGATATGTATACATACAAGTATACGAGTATAATTGATCAACGTGACTAGCTGAGTCTAGTTAGCTACATATGTATGTATGTCCGTCTTTCCGGCCGTCTGTCAGTCTGAAATTTTGCTCGTGCTCTTTTCTCACTAAACCGCTACTCATTTTCCGGAACCGCCGTTATCAGACCATTAAAACCTATAGCGCCAATATAAACTGCACGATCGGAAGTGAGAGCTTGTATGGAAAGCCTTGTCATTTGACGAGATAACTTCAAGATATTTACGAGATATCTTGAAGATAATAATTCTATCTAAGGCAATAATGCAATCTCCAAAGAAATTGCTCAGTTCGGACTACTAAAGCATACATATGTTTATGAGGCACTGTAAAGAAGTTCGCTTAAAAATCTCTTCACCATTCATTGCGTTGATAACTTTACGGAAATTCTTCACCTTATAGTATATTATTCTACAAGCTTTTACTGTATAATAAAATTGAGGTGTATCTTACATAAGCAAATAAATATTATGTTCACCAATATTTTTCTTATTATCTTTATATATTATACTAGCTGACCCCGCAGCCGTTGTCCTGCGTGAAATTATGTGTTTTGAAATGAAAAGAAAGTTAAATTTAACGTTGCATTTTTTTTTTTTAATGATAAACAAAATTTTTTGGTTTTTGTTCCCGTATACAGAAAAGGTGGTTTTCCAACTCGTGAGTACGCCACGTATATCTGACCGTGTGATTTCCAAATTTATGCTACACACTATGCAACTATCCTCGTTTCCTGTTGATTGTCATCTCAAATGCAATTTTCACTGGAAAAGGAATACGTTTGAACTGAAATGGCAAATCGTTAGAACTCAAAGGAATTATTAGAATCAAGCATTCTTCCCTTTTGTACATAATAACGACAGATCCAACTTTGAGACGCAAATGATGCGGTGGCATATTACCAAGCCTCTCCAAAAAATTTAGATATTCCACTGGATAATTCATAATTGTATAAATTCGTCCGAAGGCATTAGTTGAGAACACAACTGGATGTCAATCTACTGGTTGGTCTTGCTTTCTGCGCAACTATTTCTTCGACTATGCATTCCATGTTTAATATCAAGGCATTTCCGAATAGAGCAATGTTCTCGCAAACGGATCACTGACGAAAGTTGAGAAAAAACTCGTCAATGTTAATTTTCTTGCTGGCGGTGTTTCCACTGGCTGTACTGTGGGCTCAGTGTGGAAATACACTCTTTGGTTATTCTCCAAATTAACTGAGAGACGCACAACAGTCGGAAAACTTTCATGAATTGCAAAAAAAAATATCCTACAAAGCGCTTTATTGCGGTTCACGTATCGACCGTATCGTTCAAGACCAATAACCGCCATGTTACTTCCTTAGTTGACGTACTTACAAACGTATTTTGTCGATTTGACCAAACTGCAAAACTCAACATTGATATGAGTTTCGAATGTGAATTAGGCAACAGTGTCGAATATTGTCGATATTCACTCTTTTAAATTGAATGATGAATGTTCTTTCATTGTTGTCGGTGAGCCGCGCCGATAGAGTGGATATCCATCATTTGCAGTTTGTGTTTCCGAAAGAAAAGCACGTGGATAGTGTTTCATGCATTTATTGTCAGGCAAAGAAACCGAAGTGGAAATTTAGTGTCCGCAAGGTCCATGAAACTTAAACACATAAATAACATTTGTTGAATTTGGTTAGCATTTTCATTAATGTTTAAAATGAAGAAAGTTGTTGTAGTGACATAACTACATATGCTACCGCGAAGTTTTTTGTAGACATTATGATGTTCTTCGATATTGTTGTACATTATTTTGTTCTATCGCTAATAGTATCGGCAGCGCATCCGACGAAAGACATTTTAAGACTCATTTTTCTACACCTTCGGTTACATTGTTCAAATTCTAACAATGATCCCTAATTTTTTTTTTTTTTTTCAAAATGAAATGTGGCCTATGTCAAATTGGAAGAATGCAGCATTCTATTGGTGAAAGAATTTTTTAAATCGGCCCAGTACTTTTTAAGCCTATTCATTACAAACATACAAATATACAAAAATAGGTACAAATCTTTCCTTTTTATAACATTAGTGTAGATTACGCTTCCAAGTTCACTCTTCTTTACATCTGCGATGTTCATTACACTTTGCAATATTCTGTAACTGTACTATATTACACTATGCAAAGTTAGTAAAAGCACAGAGAGCACTTTATCAATATTTTAGTGGTGGTATTTTACATTTATTGTGTATGTATGTATGTATTTGTATATATTAACGTGATTTCCCTACTTCAAATTACTTGTGTTTTTTAAAGCCTTACGAAATGTAGCAACTCTCATATTTTATCTACTCTCAGCAGGTGTCTCTCCAAAATTCATATTTCAACTTCTTATTTGCTTTTATCTCGCAACAAAATATTTTTTATGTATTTAATGTATGTATGTATATACTTTTTTACATGTTATCTTCTAACTCACTTTGTCTGTGCGCATTTCCGTTGTTGTAGTTGTTGTTGTCGATGATCCTCATTTTTGTGCTTCATTTACCACACAAAGATCGTAAGATTCATTCTCAGCTCGTGTTTACTCACTAATTTCTATATAAGTAGTTATGCGTGTGTGTGTGTGCACCTTTGCGTGTTGTTTAATTGCTCTTGAATGTAATTTATGAAGTTTGTTTAACTGCTGTTTATCATTTAAATATTGCAGTTAAGTGATTTAATTATTTGTTCGGAGCAAACATGCTAAATTACGTAGTAAAAATGATGAAACTCTCCCAAGCGAAGCAGCTAAATGCCAACTCATGCTGAGTTTATATGTAATATAAGTACATATGTATATTATGGTATGTATGTATGCAAGTCCATATGTATGTATGTAAATATATGTATATTAGGGTGATTCAAAAAAAATTTTTTTTTTCGTTTTGGTACTCTGAAAAATAGGTTCCTAGACACCTTTAAGAAAGCCACTCCAAAAATCTATGAGTTTCATCATTCATAATGATTTTTTTCATTGAGTTATAAAATTCATAAGAAATAAAAAATTTTCCTAAAAATAACCAAACTTCAACCGTTAATATCTTTTAAACGGTTGGGTTTACGAAAAAATCGTAGAGACCTTTTTTGTAGAGCATTCAATTTCCTACAAAATCTAAGGAACAAGATATTTTTTCCAGTAAATGGAAGCGAGATATATATTTTTCTATCTGATAATAAGAAAAAATAGAAAACTGTATGTAGAAGGACCTTCCCTTTACAATTAAGAACTCATGCTTGGAGAGGCTTTCTTAGAGGTGTCTAGGAGCCTATTTTTCCGAGTACCAAACGAAAAAAAAAATTTTTTTTGAATCACTCTAATGTTTATAATGTTAATATAAATGAAGATAGTAATAATAAAGTGCATAAACTAGTTTTTTACCCCTTTTCCAGCTTCTCTGTAACTGCTCACTTAACTTTCATAAATATTTGCTTTGTTTGAAGAGATTCAGTCAATTTTAGATTTGTTTTCTAATCAGCCTAGCGCGTCATCACGCTCAGGCTATCAATGCGTTCAATCTATTGCGCACCAAGTGAGGTTATCGCGCCATCAAACTATTTGATAACGCCAATTGGTCACTCCACAGTTGTGATTTAACAATGCTGGCGTTATTTTTGGTTTAAAATGAAATATTGACAATGATCTTGTGATAATAAGACATTTGTTTTGAGGGGGTTCTAGTCTAGAAGCATGAATTTCAGGTAATTTTTAAAGTGTCGTAAAAAAAGGAAATCAATATTTTTACTGCCCATTTTTTTACTAGTTATTTATTAATTTTTGAAGAGTACAGAAAAAAATTAAAAACTAAAAAAGTGAAAAATTATGAGCTGACGAAGAGGGGAGTCTCTAAAAATTTCCCCGTGACCATGCCCATGATTTCAACCCTCCTAGTTATCTGAAACCAAAAAGAAAAAAATATTATTAATCTAGAATAATGTCGCAATGGTCGGAACTACGGAAAAGTGAGAAACATTTTTTTTCACAAAATGGCGACTACCTGAAAAAAAAAATTTTTTATCACTTTTTCTGACTATTTAGAATTTTTAAAAATAATAAAAATAAAAATTTGGGGATGGGGCTAGTTCCAACCATAGACAAGCCTATAAAGAAGACTCTATAAAAATTTCAAGTAAATCCGTCCAGTAGAACCTGAGGAATCGTAGGCATCGTTCCGAAAAAGTCTGTTTAAAGTTTCGCGTTCCGGCCGAGCCATTTTGGATGCCTATATCTCCGAAAGTAATTTGAATTTTGAAAAATCCTCTTGTAAACATATTCTTGAATAGTTAAACTTTGAAAATATATTAAAAAAAGAATTCATTTTTTTTAAATTTCTAGACTAGAATACCCCCTTAAACTTCTGTTTTACATATGTGTCAAGTTAACTACTTGAAAGTTAAGTTTAAATATGCAAGTCATGTTTGTCACTATTTGCTCCAGAAAATAATAATTACAAATTTGTCTATATTTTAACGAAATTATTAAAATTTTAACAACGAGTAAACATTTTTTCAAGGAATCAAGGAATAAATATATAGTAGGTCTCCAAATCTTTTGGATAACTAACTCAAACAAAATAAAAAACGGTTAGGTTCAATCTTGAGTGATGCACTAGAGTTGACTGAAAAAGTTCTGTAGTGAGTCTTAACCTTAAAAAGACAGTTGCGACTTAGCACTCAGTTTAAGTTTCATGATGAACAAGAGTTTGGAGGCTTAACAAAACATCAAAATACTGATAAGCAAGAAATACCTTTAAGAGTATTATCCAGCCTCTCCGCTAAATAGAACGCCTTCGTATAGAGCTTTCTGATTCACTTGAGGATTACACAGAGCTTGAGTAATTGTTGAAGAACTTTTAAGGGCCGTTCAATCGCACTAAATCCCTAACTATTTTTCAGCAATCTATGTATGAAGCATAGTAAAATGCAATACTCAGGTAGAAAATTTAGAAAGAAAAGGGTCTATATTTTGAGATGTAAGTAAGGAAAGTGTTTTATTGCCTTAAAAATAGGCTTTTACTGGTATGAAGAGTGACTATTGACTTCTAATTGCATTTACATTGTTCGCATGCTCCGTATATATTCTCCTGCTATTTTTCCCTAACCTCAGAATTCAAAAAAGTGCTGGATGGAAAATAATTTAGCGACAATAATAAGACAATCGCTGAAAACGAGAAGAAAAATACGAAAAGTGAACAAATATTTTCTGAAGAATATATAAACATTTATTAGATTTTATTATATGCGAGTATTTGTAGATATGTTAAATATTAATCATTAATATTAAATCTATTTTTTATATTTCAATTGGTAGGTGACTTATAAGTTCCGAAGCTATTATATAAATTTAAAATTCTAACTAAAAGTATATACGCATATGTTTTCGAAATTAAAAAAAGTAATCAATAATTCCTAAATTTTTGTCTGATCAAATTTGACCCGGACTGTTTAAATTTTTTTTTTTTCATTACGTTGGTTTTTTCGGTTTTGGCTTATTTCTAAAGTGGCATTAGATGCATTGTTGTTACAGATATGCTATATAAATATAGGGTTTATCCGGAAAGTAATAGTACTGATTTTCTTCCGCCGTGACTGTACTTCGGAGCGTGCATGCTCCGACTGGCTTCTGTAGAGTGCGTTTCTCGCTAACGAACGGGCTGTTCAGTCGTCTCCGAGCACCTGGGAAGTGAGGACAAACATTTTCGACGTGTTTTTATGAGTGGCGCAAGCCGAAAATGCAGCGTTCGTTAGAACAGAGGTACGATTAAATTCTGTGTGAAACTCGGTAAATCTGCGACAGAGACGTTTGATATGACCCTGCTTGGTACCCAGATGTTGCTTTAGCAGGAAGTGATGTGTTTCAGGAGCACTTGAACATGCGCAAGGTGTGCGCGAAGATAGTCTCAAAAGTGAACCCCAATTTTTGAAAATCGTAATCACAGGTGACGAGTCACGGATCTTTGAAATCCCGACGGACTTTTCCAAGCAGCACGCATCTCGGCTCTCAAGGCTATTTTGGAGAATACCTTCAGTAGCGCTTTCATTGCTTGGAAATCACGCTGGTAGCGCAGCATCGATGCGATTCCGTTACAAAACAACTGTACAAATAGCCAATTGACTCAATTAAATTTACGTCGCAAGCATTAGTTACAAACACATTATGCATAAATCAAGAAAAATGTAATTAATTTTCAACAAAATTGGCAATAATTGTCGAACATTCACATGCACGCTCTCTTGCGTTTGAAGGTCGCACACGTGAAGGCTTCTAAATTCTCTCAAATTTCGTCGACATACCATATACATACTCGTAGTTGTGTTTATGGTATAACTGTGTATTTCATCAATGTCAACATTGGCGTAGTCAGAACACTGACGCGCAAAAAGCGACAAATTTAAGCGCCATTCGCTTGCCATCTGATAAGATAAGCGCCAGGCCGAAAGTGGTGACTAGTCGCATGATAATGAAACTTGGGCGCTTGGAAATTCACAACAACACTTCAAAGCATTATAAAACATAAATACATATAGTATATACATACATAATGTATGTATATACTTGCCAACTTCAATGATAAGATTTGAGTTTCGCCTCACGCAGTGCGCGCCTCAACAACTGAACTATCATGCGCTCACGGCATTATTTGCCAATATAGTAATTCCCACAATAATGATGATAATGATAATTATGATATAATTAAAACTACGTCACGCACACTGAAACACTAACTATTTACAACAACAACAATAAAAGCGCATAGTTTTGAAAAAGCAGGAAGTGACTAGATTTGAGCGGACAGCAGGCCGAGGGGGTGCTACAATTGGGCAAAATAAACAAATAAACCGCAAAAATTTTGTGCACACAACACTATAATTTAAACATACAAACATATATGTATTAACAATATCCATTCATACACACATTTATCTGCACACACATAGCCAAGAGTACAATTGAAGTGAACAAGTGAAATAAAAGTGCGTGAGTTGCCTTTGTTGGCCAAGCGGTGGTGGGCGGTGTGTTTTATGAAATGCGAAATTATATTGAGTTATGCGAAAAACTAAACACACGCACACATGCACAAGCATTTTTCGACGCTTTTTCTAACTGTGGAAACTGCGTCATTTTAGTAGCGTGTAAAATGCGATAACAAATGCGCGCGATGAGCGAGCTTAGCCGAAACAAAAAAGGGGAAAAAATAACAAAAATTATAAATAAACTAAATATTGCAAAGGTAAACTATTTGGTTTATTTATTGATTTTCCTTAATACGCACATATACCATTACGCATGCGTGTGTTGGTGTAGTGAGCTGTTAGCATGTTGGGAGCCTTTTTGTTGCTTTTTAAATAAACTGCACTATTTTCATTCACAAGTCACTTTAGCAATGACGAAAATCAACAAATTAATATTTTTGTAAACTATCCACCCACACACATGCATATTTCAAATAGATTGTGGTGAGCCTGCGAATTTTTAGCGCATATTTACTTTTGCCCCCCCCTCATTGAACCAAATTCAAAAATTTTAATTGTTTCACTTCATTAACAGATAATAGAATTACTAATAATAAATAAAGAATACAAATATTTATTTATATTCAAAGCTGCAAATGAAATTGTTTAAATAAATTGTTTATGTATAAATAATAAGAAAGTGATTTTCATAAAAAAAAAAAAAAATATTTACAAATATGATGAGAGTTATTGGAAAAATACATACTTACATACATATGTGTGTATTATGAAAATTAAGGTGGTATTCTAGTCTAGATTATAAAAAAAAATCGATTTTTTTTATATATTTTCAAAGTTTAACTATTCAAGAATATGTGTGCAAGAGGATTTTTCAAAATTCAAATTATTTTCGGAGATATAGGCATTTTTCTGACCCGCCATCCAAACTGGTTCGGCCGGAACGCGAAACTTTAAACGCGTTTTTCTCAAAAGAGACTTTTTCGGAACGATGCCTACGATTCCTCAGGTTCTACTGGACCGAATTACTTGAAATTTTTATAGAGTCTTCTTTATAGGTTTGTCTATGGTTGGAACTAGCCCCATCCCCAAAATTTTATTTTTATATATTAAAAAATTCTAAATAGTCAGAAAAAGTGATCCAAAAAAACTTTTTTTTAGGCAGTGGCCATTTTGTGAAATTTTTTTTTTCCACATTTCCGTAGTTCCGACCATTGCGATTGTATATTAATAATCTTTTTTTCTTTTTGGTTTCAGATAACTAGGAGGGTTGAAATCATGGGCATAGTCACATGCATAGAAATTTTTATAGACCCTCCACTTCGTCAGCTCATAATTTTTGAAATTTTTTACTTTTTTTAGTTTTTAATTTTTTTTCTGTACTCTTCAAAAATTAGTAAATAACTAGTAAAAAAATGGATAGTACAAATATTAAATGCCTTTTTTTTACGACATTTTAAAAATTACCTGAAATTCATGCCTCTAGACTACAATACGCCCTTAAGTTAGGAGAAATACTTATCAGAAATCGTTATTAAACGTATTAAAATATTTTTTATTAAGAAGTTTTTTTGTTGTGCATATCATTGTTGTTCATTCAATATATTGGGTAGTCGAAAAAGTCTTTTCGTATTTCTTATGAAACTTAAACTTATTTTTTTTTTAATATTTATCTTAATAAATAAATAAATGATTATGAGACATTACTAGACCAGAGACATTATTCCATCAGTGTAAATCGAAATTTCGAAATTTCCAGAACGGAAGCTAACGAACCATTGTTGTGCTACACTAACTGATATGGCATCGTCTCCGTAAACAAATTTCATTGGTGACTTGCGTGGTATTATTTCCTTTTTAAACAAAAATTTCAATAAAGGGTGGGCCATATCAAATTTTAAATTTAAAAATTCAATAAATAACGGCTTGATATTTTTCAAAGGTCTAACATTTATTTAAAAAGGTAGTTTTATGAAATTTATTTGTGAAAAACAATTTCGGACAAATGACAACCATGGCTGAGTGTACAGTAGCTTATCCGATCCACCCAATTTTGGGGTACTTTCTTGGTGGTTTCCGGCCTTATGGCAGCTACAGCAGCTTGAATCTCGTACTTTAGATTTTGAATTGTTTCTGGATGGTTGGCGTAACATTTATCTTTAACAGCTCCCCACAGAAAATAGTCCAACGGAGTTAAATCGCAGCTTCTGAGAGGCCAATTCACATCACCTCTTTTGCTGATTATGCGATTTTCGAAGATAGATCGTAAAAGATTGAGTGTAGCGTTTGCTGTACGTGTGGCGCGTAGCGCCGTTCTGTGTCCCAAATGCGGCAATTCTGCTTGTTAACGTAACCATCGAGGTGGAAATGAGCCTCGTCGGAAAGGATGATTTTTCGGTAAAATTGACCATCTTCGGCTTTTTTTTTAATATTTCCCAGTTTTCTGCTAGTGAATAGCGACCCATTTCGTAAATTTTAGACTTTTTACAGAATATCTGTCACTTTCCGAATGGTATTTGACGTTTCCCATGTCGAAATGTACGAAAATACTTTTTCGACTACCCATTATTTATAAATATGATGAGAGTTATTGCAAACAAATTATGAAATTTAAGTGTGGGGAAATATGTACTTAACGAAAATGTTATTATTCATACTATACTACTACTGGCAGCAAAAAATATTTTTTTTTAAGTTGGTATGACTGTCAGCAACATCTGTGCCGAACACGTCAGATAAAAATACTAATCAGTGTTTATTTAAGACTAGTCTATCTGAAGTACATAAAGTGCATTCGATGATTTAAACGGTGAGTAAAATTATTTAACAAAGAAGTTCCATTAAATTTTGCTTGCGGAATCAAATTTCTGGTGCTGAAACGTTCAGAATGTTGGAAAAGGCCGTCGGCCATTATTTTTCATAGAGAGCAAGTTCTTTTGAATGGTGCAAATTATTCAAAGCGGGTGGCGAACACGTTGACGCCAACCGTCGACGGCCATGAACATCAACTGATAATCACAACGTCAAAAAAATAAACGAATTGATGCCTGAGAATCGACGATTAACAATCAAAGATCTTACTGGCATCGTTGAAATATTGGAAGAATCAGTGAAAACCATTTTGAAAGTTCATTTGGGTCTAAGAAAAGTGAAAGTATGACTGGTCCCAAAATCACCCAACGTCGCTTTAACGCCTGTGAAATAATGACTACCGACTACCAAGATGTCATGAAACATATCATTACTGGCGGTGAATCTTGGATCTATGCTTACGATCCGGAAACAGACGATCAACCAAACGTATATCGTGGCAAAAGTAAGCTGAAGCCGAAAAAACCACATCAAAGCAAGTCAAAATCAAGGTTATGTTGACAGTTTCCATCGATAATCGATGAGTGTTGTACTCCGAATTCTTATCGACTAGCCAAACTGTCAACAAGAAATACCATTTGAGTCCTATGCGTCATTTGCGTGAAGCTATTCGTAAAAAGAGGCCGGAATTATGGGCCGACAACTCTCGGTTTTCGGTTTTCGAGGCCGACCACTCTTGATTTTTGCATCACTATGCACCGTCGTATACTACATTGAGTCTTAGTGAGTTTTCGCTAAATTTTCAACAAATATCTTGCCGCAAACAGCGTATTCCCCTGATTTACTTAGCTGCGTGTAACTTCTGGCTATTCAGCAAACTCAAAGGACCACTTTGGTATAAAATGCTTTGAATCGATTGAAGAGATTAAACGTGAATCTCTACACGCACTGACTTTAACAACTGTTTCGAGAATTGGAAAAAATGCACAAATGTATGGCGGCTAAAGGGAGCGGGGAGAGGGGGACGACATAGAATTTGAAGAATAAATTAGGAATTACTTCTTAAATTCGAGAGAGAGCGCGCTCTCAGTTTATTTTGCGAACCAGTGAAGAGTTAGACCATTTAAGTAAAAGACTCTAGTCACAGTCTCCTCTTAGACTCAGACTTCTCAGTAAGTACATTATAAAGTTATTAGTGATTCAGTAAAGTTTATCGGCAAGCACTGATTCTGCTAGCTGCGGAGCCCGTCGGTCCTCTCAGCAAAACCAAGGGAGCCATAAGCTATGGGTTCAAAGGATAGTATTCAGAGTACTCCCGACGGATGCCAAAGCTGATGGTGCTCAAGCTGCAGATGCGATAAGTACGACAGGTAATGACGGTGATGGTCAAACGACCATGGAAACGACCCGAGTTTCTCGGACGTAGCGAGTTCTGGAGACGGTTGGTCAATACGTGACTCCGTCCTCAGGCGGTGTGGGTTCTGTCCACTGTAAACACCGAAGGCAGACGGAAACTTTTATGGTGGACTATGGAACTCTCGGAAATCAGAGCGTCCTGCAGACGTTTATTCAACAAGGCGTGTAGAAGTGGGTCAACTGACGAATAGGCGTTGTACAAAACGTAACTTGTAATATACATATAAGTCCGAGTTCAGAAAGTCAAAGAGAACCTCATGGAAAAGCTTCTGCGAAAAAGTAGAGGGCTGTCATGAGTTATCTAGATTTAGGCGTACTCTCGCAAAAACACCGTTTCCCT